>OY740808.1:8533998-8554074 GCA_963514005.1 Raja brachyura
CCAAAGACATGTAGGTTTGTAGGTAAACTGGCCTCTGTAAATTGGCCCTAGTGTGTAAGGAGTGGATGTGAATGTGGGATAATGTAGAACTAGTGTGATGGGTGTTCGATGGCTGCCATGGACCCAGTGGGCCGAAGGGCCTGTTTTCGAGCTGTGTCTTTCAATAAAGAAATGATTAAAAACATATAATCCAAAACAAAGCTATTCTGTTCTTGTTGCCTGTGCTGGCTGTTTGCACGTTGTTCAGATAGTCCCACTACCCTGTTCTCTCCCCGTAACCCAGCTACACTAGTCCCACTGACCTGCATTTAGCCCATATCCCTCCAAACCAGTCCTATCCATGCACCAGTCTAACTGTTTCTTAAACATTGGGATAGTCACTGCCTACCCACCCCCTCTGGCAGCTCGTTGCATACACCCACCATCCTCTGTGTGAAAAAAATTACCCCTCAGATTCCTATGAAATCTTCCACCCCCCCCCCGCCCCCCCACCTTAAACCTATGTCCTCTGGTCCATTTTGTGTCTATCCGTGGTTAAACCAGCATCTGCAGTTCCTTCCTACGCAAAACATATAAAGGGCACTTATTTGGTTCATTAACCCTATTGTTTGAAAGCAGCCAGCAATATTAATCAGAGAAAATCATAGCCTGTGTGCCTATCCTCCCCTGCAGCATGTCCCTTGTCAACAAGGCAGTAACCTTGAACACAATAGCTGTGAAGTGCAGCCACTGTGATCTATCAGTAAACAGTGCACTGATTCTTCTCACAGTGGAGTCCATCAGTTTGTTGTTGTGATACTGGCTCAGGGAAGAATGTCGGCCTTCACACCTGGAGCACATCCTACTTGTACAGAGGTCAATTTACCTACAAACCTGCTCTTCTTTGGCATGTGTAGGTCGGAACTGCAGATGCTGGTTTAAAACTAAAGATAGACACAAACGAGAAGCTGGTGCGACTTGGGTGGGGGAGGGATGGAGAGAGAGGGATTGCCGGCAATTCTTGAAGTTAGTGAAATCTCTGGCTTTAGAGCTATGAGTTTGGATTTCTCTAACTTCACGTAACCCCAGCATTCTCTCTCTCTCTCCATCCCTCCCTCACCCAAGTCGCACCAGCTTCTCGTTTTCACCCAACAAACAGCTAGCAACAGCCTATGTCCTGTACCATCGTTGCTTTTTTGCCTATCGTCCATTCATTGTGCTGTATCTCTCCACATCAGCGTCTCTGTCTCTCCTTTCCCTTTCCCCGTGATTCTCAGTCTGTAGAAGGGTCCCCGACCCGAAACGTCACCCATTCCTTCTCTCCAGAGACGCTGCCTGCACTGCTGAGTCACTCCGGCTTTTTGTGCCTATCTTCTTTGGGATGTACGTGCAAACTCCGCACGGACAGCACCCGAGGTCAGGATCGAACCCGGGTCCCTGTTGCTGTGAGACAGCAGCTCCACCAGAAATAAACTCTCCCACTTTAAGTGTTAACTTGTCTGTTCTCCCCAGAAGTTGACTGTGGACCCACCCCCAGTAATTACTGGTACACCATTGTCTATTCCTGATGAAAAAATGCCAGGAATAAAATTGCAGTTATTTGTGATTGTTTCTAGTTTTTTCCAATTCCAGAAATAATGTTAACAAAGCCTGCTGCTGCCATTTCCCACCCACAGCCGTCTCTCTCCCGCTGAATGTGTTTGAGAGTAGTTCCCCCTGAATTAGCAGTGCTAATCCCGCCACAGGCTGCTGGAATCTGGCTTAGTTTAGAGATACAGCGCAGAAACAGGCCCTTCGGCCCACCGAGTCAGTGCCGACCACCGATCACCCTGTACACTAACACTGCCCTACACACTCGGGACATTTACAGTCTTTAACGAAGCCCTTGAACCCACAAACCTGCACGTCTTTGGAGTGTGGGAGGAATCCGGAGCCACCGGAGAAAACACACACGGTCACGGGGAGAGCGTGCAAACTCCGAACATTCAGCACCCGTGGTCAGGATCGCACCCGGGTCTGTAAGGTAGCAACTCTACCGCTGCGTTGCCATGCCGCCCAAAGTTGTTTGGGCTGCTCTGAGGGAGCCGGTATCAAGCACCGCTCAAAGTGCACGAGGGCAGCGCGGTGGCGCAGCGGTAGAGTTGCTGCCTTATTACGCTTACAGCGCCAGGGACCCGGGTTCTTCCCCGACTATGAGTGCTGTCTGTGTGAATGGAGCTTGTACGTTCTCCCCGCGACCTGTGTGGGTTTTCTCCGAGATCTTCGGTTTCCTCCCACGCTCCAAAGACGTGCAGGTTTGTAGGTCAATATAAAATTGTCCCGAGTGTGTGTGGGATAGTGTCGGTGTGCGGGGATCGGTAGTCCGTGCGGACTCTATGGGCCGAAGGGCCTGTTTCTGGCACTGTGTCTCTAAAGTTGCCCCCTTCTCTACACTGAACAATTTGCCAGGTTCTGTCCCCAAGTCGCCAGCAAACTTTTGTTTATTTGCTGCTTTTAATCCTGGATCGTCGGAAACGATGCACAGTTAAACTCCAAGGCTTTTGATCTCTTTCTTCCGCAGTGCAGCTATCTGCTCCAGGTGTGGCTCCCTGCTACTCCTTTGAAAACGGCCTTTAAAATTGTCACAAAACCTCACGCTGTTTGTTTTAATTAATTCAACCTGCCTGCTGCGCCCCCAGACATTTTGCTAAAAACTCTGCACCGTTCCAAGGACTTAAAGATGCACCTTAAAGTTTCTACCTAAACTTTCAGACTGGAGCAGCGGTTCCCTTCTTGTTCAGGGAAACCACGGTTTAATGTCGGGTCCACCAAGGATAGAAATTCAGGAGTCTGAGACCAGCCTCGCAGTGTTATGAAAGAGTCTTCGGACTTTAGACCTATTGAGAGAAACGGCGTGGAAACAGGCCCTTCGGCCCACCGAGTCCGCGCCGATCAGCGATCACCCCTATGCGCAAGCCTCACACTAGGGACAATTTACAATTTTACCGAAGCACGGAGTTCAAAGGTTCTTTATTAGTCACATACACTAATTGCGTATTGCGTTTGTACGTTCTCCCAGTAACCGCGTGCATTTACCCCGGGTGCTCCGGTTTCCCCCCCCACGCTCCAAAGGCTTGTAGGTTAATTGGCCTCTGTAAATTGCCCCGAATGCACAGGGTGGGCTAGCATAACGTAGAACTATTGTACAGGTGTTTGATGGCTGGATGGGCCGAATGGCCGGTTTCCGCGTATAAATCAATAAACTAAACCAAACTAAACCTACACATGGAGTCAATCACGGAGAAGAGGGGACGGAAATCTGACAGCAACTTCAAGTTCCCGTGCTGGGGATACACATCCTATTAAAACATGATGCTTGGAGTAACTCAGCGGGTCAGGCAGCATCTAGGGTTACCTATTCCTTTTGTCTATAGATGCTGCCTGACCCGCTGAGTTACTCCAGCACTTTGTGCAAAGCACCATCTGCAGTTCCGTCCTACATAACTATAAAATGTCTTGTGTTTGTGCTTGAAGTTTGCAGGAAGTGAACTCCATGATTAATAAAAGACTGAAGGATGCCATCTTCACCGACCAGTGGAGTGAGCTCTTTATGGACACGCTTAGTCCCTTTGGTTACGTGTTGGTAAGTTTACATTGTGTATTACAATTCGTTACAAGGGATTTTATTGGCCCTCGTGACTTCCCTTGGTAAGAGGGCGGCCCGGTGGCGCAGCGGTAGAGTCGCTGCCTCACAGCGCCAGAGACCCGGGTTCGATCCTCACTGTGGGTGCTGTCTGTACGGAGTTTGTACGTTCTCCTCGTGACCTGCGTGGGCTTTCCCCGGTGCTACGGTTTCCTCCCACATGCCAAAGACGTATAAGGTTGTAGGTTAATTTGCTGTTGGTAAAATTGTCAACATTGTCCATAGTGTGTAGGGTAGTGCTAGTGTGCAGGGATCGCTGGTCGGCGTGGACTTGGTGGGCTGAATGGTCTGTTCCTGCGCTGTATCTCTAAACTAAACTAATCTAAAAACTGAAACCTTCTAATCCAAGCACCATTCTGGTAAACCTCCTCTGCACCCTTCTCCAATGCTCCTCATCCTTCCTGTAATGGGGTGACCAGAACTGCACGCAATACTCCAAATGACTGAAGCGTTGCGAGACATATCGTGGCCATGGAAGGTGCTTCATACGTAACCGATCTTCCTCTTTTTCCAGTGTCGTCTCTATGTTAAAATGAAATAACAGGTAGTGTTACTCATCTAGTGAATCTGAGATGAGGAAAAACTTTTTCACCCAGAGAATTGTGAATCTGTGAACTTCTCTGCCATAGAAGGCAGTGGAGGCCAATTCACTGGATGTATTCAAGAGTTAGATCTAGCTCTTGGGGCTAATGGAATCAAGGGATATGGGGAGAAAGCATGAACTGGGTACTGATTTTGGATGATCAGCCATGATCATATTTGAATGGAGGTGCAGGCTCGATGGGCCGAAAGGCCTACTCCTGCAGCTTTTTTCAATTTTTTTTTACTAATATAACATTGACGGATATTGCTATGGGTAAAAACATCTGGATTTCCTCCTGGTACAGGTAACCTCTGAGAGGATGCAAGGACAGATGCTCTTGGTGTTTGTCAAATACTATCTGCTGCCAAGCCTGCAAGATATCCAGACCAACTGCACCAGGACTGGACTTGGTGGATACTGGGTAAGCATCACGATTCAAATGGATAGATGTCTTTGGAGGAATTATTTAGTTAAGAGTTTGGAGGTTCAGCATGGAAACGGGCCCTTCGGACCACCGAGCCCACACTGACCATCGATCACCCATTCACACTGGTCCTATGCTATCCCACTTTCCCATCCACTCCCTGAATATTGGGGGCAGTTAAGTTACATAACCGCATGCCTTTGAGATGTGGGAGAAAACCTGAACACCAGGAGGAAACCCACGCGGTCATGGCGTACGTGCAAACTCCACACAGACAGCACCCAAGGCCAGGACTGTGGGCCTGAGTCTGATCCTAGTCAGCCACTGTACACCATTGTGACTGTCTACCCGATGCCTGTCACCATTTTATATACCTCTACCAAGTCTCCCCTCAACCTCGGACGTTCCAGAGGAAACAATCCAAGTTTATCCAATCTCCATGAAGCTGAAACCTTCCCATCCAGGCAGCATTCTTGTAAACTCCCTCTGCGTCCTCTCCAAAGCCTCCTCATCCTTCCTGTAACTTATGCCTTCATTCTGAAGAATGGTCTCCACCTGAAACGTCACCCATTCCTTCTCTCCAAAGATGCTGCCTGTCCTGCCGAGATACTCCGGGTTTATTGTGTCTATCTTCGGTTTAAACCAGCATCTGCAGTTCCATCCTACACATTATGACTATCCTATCTGTGCCTCTCATAGTCTCGTGTACAAAATTACAAATGTTTATGTTGTCGGCTATAGGTGAGCAGAAGGTAAACTGCTTTCGTGTATATGGAGCAGATGTGTCTGCCCCGTATATACGAATCATGTGTATAATATCATGTACATGCATTGTGTATATGAAGCAGATACATCTGATACATATACATCTCGTTGATTGTGACTTCAGAGATTCCAGTCACCAGCAATGCTCCAGTTCCTAAAATATCCAAACTTTCCTCCCACCCCATCATGGAACAAGAAAGAACAAAATTAAAGATAGACACAAAATGCTGGAGTAACTCAGCGGGCCAGGCAGCATATTTGGAAAGAAGGAATGGGTTACGTTTCGTGTCGAGACCCTTCTTCAGATCCGAAATGTCGCCCATTCCTTCTCCGCAGAGTTGCTGCCTGCCCCGCTGAGTTACTCCAGCATTTTGTGTCTATCTTCAGTTGGAACCAGCATCTGCAGTTCCTTCCCCCACACAAAAAAATTAAAATTAGCTCCATGATGGATCTCAGCAAGATATTCATTAGGCCGTCAGCAAGGAAGCATCCAGAGGTTGGCTTTGCTTCAGAATGTCAACAATCACAGCTAGTTAGTGATAACTGATCATTTTTCATGGTGCATTAGTTCAGAGACTACACGTGGTAACCCGCTCATTCACATTATTCTCTTCTTGTGACACAAGAAGCAGCTCGTTAAGCCAGAGCTGTGAACATGAACCCAGGCACTAATTACTGTTTGCAGGCAGTTAGATCTATCCCGTGACGCACACTTGACAACACTGTGCGGTTTACACTGAAGATTGACACAAAGTGCCGGAGTAACTCAGCGGGACAGGCAGCCTCTCTGGAGAGGGGGAGTCGGTGATGTTTCGGGCCGAGACTCTTCTTCAGAACTGAGAGTCAGGGGAGAGGGGAAACTGGTGTTAAGGAAAGGTTCAGAACAAATCGGAGCCGGCATCGATCACCAGGGAAAGCTGGAGCCTTTCACTCTCACAGAGAGTGGATTCTCACAGAGAGTGGCGAGTCTGTGGATTCTCACAGAGAGTGGCGAGTCTGTAGATTCTCACAGAGAGTGGCGGGTCTGTGGATTCTCACAGAGAGTGGTGAGTCTGTGGATTCTCACAGAGTGGCAAGTCTGTGGATTCTCACAGAAAGCGGTGAGTCTGTGGATTCTCACAGAGAGCGGCGAGTCTGTGGATTCTCACAGAGAGTGGCGAGTCTGTGGATTCTCACAGAGAGTGGCGAGTCTGTGGATTCTCACAGAGAGTGGCGAGTCTGTGGATTCTCACAGAGAGTGGTGAGTGTAGAATTCTCTGCCTCAGAGGACGGTGGAGGCATGTTATCTGGATGTTTCAAGAGAGAGCTAGATGGGGCTCTTAAAAATAGCGGAGTCAGGGGATATGGGGAGAAGGTAGGAACGAGGTACTGATTGGGGATGATCAGCCATCGAAGGGCCAAATGGCCTACTCCTGCACCTATTGTCTATTGTCTATTGAGCCTACAAAGCCTCCAGATCCTGTAATGGGGTGACCAGAACTGCAGACAAGACTCCAAATGCGGCCTAACCAAAGTCCTCCAGAGCCAGGGACAGTCTCTTCCCAGCTGTTATCAGGCAACTGAATCATCCTACCACAACCAGAGAATAGTCCTGAACTCCTATCTACCTCATTGGTGACCCTAGGACTATCTCTGATTAGACTCTACTGGCTTTACCCTATACTAAACGTTATTCCCTTATCATGTATCTGTACACTGCAAATGGCTTGACCTGTACATTGTAAATCTCTAGAGTTAAATTATGTATTGCCTTTCTGCTGACTGGAACAGCACGCAACAAAAGCCTTTCACTGTACCTCGGTAAACTAAACTCAACTGAGCTAAACAAAGCTGCCAACATGTGTTCCTGGATACAACGCAATTAATTACTCCTGAATGGCACAGGAACGTAAAATTGCTGCTAGGTCCAGTGGCCTCTGACTGCCCACCCTCTCGAGTGGCTAGACTCTGCTTCGTGTATTGCAGAGTCGCCCGTCACTTTCAGTTCTGTGCGCTGAGTAATGGAAGAGATGAGGCTCAGGGCTCACGGAAGTCATCGAGTCACGGAAACAGAACGGTAAAACAGGCCCTTCGGCCCAACATGCCCATGCCGGCCACAATGCCCCATCTACACTAATCCCACCTCCCTCCATTTGGCCCATATCCCTCTCAACCTTTCCTATCCATGTATCTGTCCAAGCGCCATTATTATTTTGTTCTTATAGTACCTGCTTCAACTACCTCCTCTGGCAGCTCGTTCCATTCACCCACTACCCTGTGTGTGTGAAAAAATTGCCCTTATGGTTCCCATTAAAATGTTCCCCACTCACATTAAACCCAAATCCTTTGGTTCTTAATTCCCCTACTCTGGGTAAAAGACACTATGCATTTACCCAACCTAATCCACATCTTGACCACGTATCACCCTTACATTTCCTTCCTGGCACATCCTCGTAGATCTTCTCTGCACTCTTTCCTGCTTAATGACGTGTAAGGGTGTCACGGGTTTCGGGGTGAAGGCAGGAGAATGGGGTTGAGAGGGAAAGATAGATCAGCCATGTGTGGGAAGGAATGCAGATGATGGTTCAAACCAAAGAGATAGAAGCAAAATGCTGGAGTAACTCAGCGGTACAGGCAGCATCACTGGAGAGTCGGGTTGAGACCCTTCTTCAGACCATCATTGGGTCATTCAGATCAGTCACGATTGATTGAATGGCGGAGGAGACTTGATGGGCCGAATGGCCTAATTCCGCTGCTACAACTCACGGGCTCATGAACGCGTGGGGCTGAGTGCTGACGTCAGTGTCTGTGTTCTTGGACCTTGTGCCGCAGGGGAACAAGGGAGGAGTGAGCGCCAGGCTGTCTCTGTGCGGCCACATGATCTGTTTCCTCAACTGCCACCTGCCCGCGCACATGGAGAACGCTGAGCAGCGCATGGACGACTTTGAGAGCATTCTCCAGCTGCAGCAGTTCAACGGCCCCCTCGCCAGCGGTGTCCTGGACCACGAGTGAGTACCGCAACACCCCAATGCAGCACTACTGACACCAACTCATGCAGCACTACTTACACTCGCTAATGCCTCACAGCTAATACTCACTAATGCATCACTGCCAACACTAACGCATCACCGCTACCAACCACTAATGCATTAGTGCTATCACTCACTAATGCATCACTGCCAACACTAACGCAACACTGCTAACAACCACAAATGCATCAATGTTATCACTCACTAATGCATTGCTGCCAACACTAATGCATTAATGCTATCATCCACTAATGCATCACTGCTAACACTCGGTGCTGACACTGGTGGGCTGCTCAATGGTGGCCCAGCGGTAGAGTTGCTGCCTTACAACGCCAGAGAACTCAGTTCGATCCTGACTACGGGTGCTGTCTGTACGGAGCTGCCAGTGGGGGTAGTTGAGGCAGGTACTATAACATTTAAAAAGACATTTGGACAGGTGCATGGAGAGGAAAGGTTCTGAGGGGCATGGACCAAACACGGGCAGATGGGCCTGTTTCCATGCTGTATGATTCTATGACTCTAAACTAAGCTAAATGATGCAGGACGTGTGGTAGCAGATCGCAACGTGCCGAGATGATGACCTGCGAATTGGTGCGGGTGGAAGTTGCAGAGAAAGGTTAGGAAAGATCTGATGGAATTTAAAAGCAGCAGGGAGGCGAGGGAAGTGCGGCACGGTGGTGCAGCGGTAGCATTGCTGCATTACAGCACCAGCGACCCGGGTTCGATCCTGACAACGGCTGCTGTCTGTATGAAGTTTATTCTTTCTCCCTGTGTGACGGCGTGGGTTTTCTCCGGGTGCTCCGGATTCCTCCCGCACTCCTAAGACGTGCAGGTTTGCAGGTTAATTGATTTCGATAAAATTGTAAATTGTCCCTAGTGTGTAGGATATGCATTAAGTAAGTAAGTTTATTGGCCAAGTATTCACATACAAGGAATTTGCTTTGGTGCTCCGCCCACAAGTAACAACATGACATACAGTGACAGTTACGAATGACTCGGAACACACTAAACATTAATAATAATAAAACATTAATGATAAAACACCATTGATCAAGCATGTGAACCAACATTATGGGTAGAAGGCAGGAGAATGGAGTTAGGAGCGAGAGATAGGTCAGCCTTGATTGAATGGCGGAGTAGACCTGATGGGCCGAATGGCCTAATTCTGCTCTTATCACTTACGATCTTATGATAGTGTTAGTGTACGGGGGATAGCTGGTCGGCGCGGACTTGGTGGGCCGAAGTGCCTGTTTCAGCGCTGAATATCTAAAACAAAAGTGGGGGGGGGGGGGGGGGTGAAGGAGCCACTCTGCGATCCTTCTGATAAGCTGTTGCTCCGTTGTGTTTCTGTACAGCGTTGTCTTTTGGTTTGGCGACCTGAACTTTCGAATCGAGCAGTACGACATTCGCTACGTGAAAAATGCCATTGAAAAGAACAAGTTGGATGTGCTGTGGGAGAAAGATCAGGTACAATCAATAACACAAGCAGTTCTCATATTCTGTCCTCACAGGGAAGGAAGCCATTCGGCCCATTGAGTCCATGCCAGCTCTCAACGCAATCCCCTGAGCCCAATCCCCGTTGGTTTCCCCGTCAGCTGCACTCCCTCACATGCCAGCAAACTCCATTCTGATTCGCCTAACACCCACTTACACTCCGGGCGATTTACAGTAACCAATTAACGGGCCAAACTACCGCATCAGGGGAAACAGGAGTGCACCGGGGAAACGCGTGTGGTTGAACTGAGAACATGCAAACTCCACACTGACAGCACCAGAGGGCAGCAGGCAGTCATGCTGCCCGTTGCCACCCGAGGTGTGCGGCAGCAGAACTACCTGCCGTGCCAAAGTGGCAGCTTTTCAGTCTCGACACAAAATGCTGGAGTAACTCAGCGGGACAGGCAGCATCTCTGGAGAGAAGGAACGGGTAATGTTTTGGGTCGGGACCCTTCTTCGGAAGCCTTTCAGTCTTCCAGGTCTCAAACCCATCATTACTCGGGTAAGAGCCCATGCAAAATCTGACAAGGAAATGTCACGTTGGTGTCTTTATGGGTAGGAAGCATGTGGCTTATTTGATTAAAGCATTTAGAAGGGTGGCATGGTGGTGCAGTTGGTGGAGCTGGTGTCTCGCGGCGCCAGAGACCCAGGTGTGATCCTGTCCTCGGGTGCTGACTGGAGTTTCCGCGGTGGGTGTTTTTCTGATGTGACCGCGTGGGTTTTTCTCCAGGTGCTCCAGTTTCCACCCACCTCCCGAAGACGTGCGTGTTTGCAGGTTATTTGTCCCTTATGTGGCAACTATTTGCGTAGCTTGGGTATGTAAGCAAAGAATTTCACTGTGACTTGTCACATGTGGCAATAAGGTATTCAATTCATTCATTCATTCATAAGGTCATAGGGAATAGGAGTAGAATTAGACCATTCGGGCCATCACGTCTACTCCGCCATTCAATCATGACTGATCTATCTCTCTCTCCTAACCCTATTCTCCTGCCTTCTCCCCATAACCCCTGACACCCGTACTAATCAAGAATCTATCTTTCTCTGCCTTAAAAAAATATCCACTTACAGCCTCCACAGCCTTCTGTGGCAAAGAATTCCATAGATTCACCACCCTCTGACTAAAGAGATTTCTCCTCATCTCCTTCCTAAAAGAACATCCTTTAATTCTGAGGCTGTGACCTTTAATCCTAGGCTCTGCCACTAGTGGAAACATCCTCTCCACATCCACTCTATCCAAGGCTTTCATTATTCTGTAGGTTTCAAGGAGGTCCCCCCACATTCTTCTAAACTCCAGCGAGTACAGGCCCAGCGCAGACAAACGTACATCAGAGGCTGACCAACTCAGTCCTATTATCATTCTTAAAAACCTCCTCTGGATCCTCTCCAGAGCCAACAAGCACATCCTTCCTCAGATATGGGGCCCAAAATTGCTCACAATATTCCAAATGCGGCCTGACCAGTGCCTTATAGAGCCTCAACCATTACATCCCCGTTTTTGTACACAAGCCAACTTGGAATAAACGCCAGCATTGAGTTTGCTGTCGTTATTCGGTTCATTCGGCGACTAGTGGGTTTGCCCAGCGAGTTGAGAGCCAAACCGTTCCATCTGTCCTCTCCGTGCCCTTGGCCTAGCTTTTACCACCGTCAACTCCATCACAAACCTTCAGCTGCTCCTTTTGTCATTGCCCGAGGAAATGGGGCCGGATCGGCAGGTATGTTGCCGTGGCAACGAGTCCATTTTTAGGAAATGCAAAAAAACGTTCAGGTGGCTTGAGGCGAAACTGAAACTGCTCCATCTTCCTGTCAAACTGGAATAAGTGGACCTCAGGGGTTTGGATAAAGAGGGAATCAGTGCAGAAGCTTTGCAGCTCTTAAGTCAGATGGAACAGCTCTGCGCTTCAGGCCAAGAGTGTTCTAAGTGTGGTGCAGATCTCCCTGAACAAATGTCTTCATTTTTTGGTCTTCTCCCCCTCTTTCATATGTTACTGCCCCTCATGGGTGTCCCCAGGCTGTCCGGTGCCTTCAAATGCAGATGGGACAGCCCTCCGTTCAGTTGTTGGTGTCCTTGACAGACTTGCACAGGGGAAGCTGCAAGTATTTTAACTCCATGTTAGGCTGCATTGTTCAAAACTCGACTACACTTTAGACACACAGCGCAGAAACAGACCCTTCGGCCCACCGAATCCGCACCGACCAGCGATCCCCATACACTAACACTATCCTACACACTACAATTTACAATTTTACCGAAGCCAATTAACCTACAATCCTGAAGATAGACACAAAAATGCTGGAGTAACTTAGGGGTCAGGCACTTACTCCAGCATTTTGTGCCTATCTTTGGGGCAAAGCAGCATCTGCAGTTCCTTACGCTCTCTTTGTACCCTTCCATACCTCCAGTTTCCCTCGCCCCTGTCTCTCCGTCTGAAGTAGGGTCTTCATTCCTATTCTCCAGCGATGCTGCCTGGCCTGCTGAGTTACTCCAGCTTTTTGTGTCTATCTGCAGTTCCTTCCTGCACAACCTACAAACCTGTACGTCTTTGTAGTGTGGGAGGAAACCAGAGCACTCCGAGAAAACCCACGCAGGTCACGGGGAGAACGAGCATACTCCGTACAGACAGGAGCCGTGGTCAGGATCGAACCCAAGTCTCTGGCGCTGTAAGGCAGCAACTCTACCGCTGCACCACTGTGCCACCCCCAAAACTTTCATGGTTCTGGTGATTCTTTCCTCTAAGCCAAAAGATTGTGCATTTAAGTTCCCTTCCCATCTCAAACGCAAAAATCTAGAAAATAGATGTAGGGGTGGGCCATTCGGCCCTTTGAGCCTGTTCTGTCATTCTATGCAATCCTGGCTGATCCTTTATTGTAGTACCATATTACAGGGCATAGCACCATACTGCAGTGGTGGGCGGCACAGCAGGAGCTGCTGCCTCACAGCGCCAGAGACCCGGATTCGATCCTGACAGTGCGGAGTTTGCACATTCTCCCCGTGACTGTTTAGGTTTCCTCCATGGGCTCCGGATTCCTCCCACATCCCAACGACGTGCGGGTGTGTAGGTTAATTGGCCTGTGTACAATTGCCCCTAGTCTGTAGGGAGTGAATGAGAAAGTGGGATACCATAGAACTAGTGTGAATGGGTGATCGATGGTCGGCGGGGACTCAGTGGGCAGAAGGGCCTGTTTCCTTGTGGTATCTCTGAGCTGAACTTTCCCCTTCTCTATCCATTTTCCTTGGTCTCCCAGAAGGCAGACAATCTGCTCCTGTACCGAGGAGGTACTGCCCTCTGGTGGTGGGGTGAATGCTTGCCGGTGAACATAAATGACAGTAAAGGTGGAGACACCTTTGGCGCCAGATGCTGGGATCTTGAGCAAAAACCCAAAGTGTTGGAGGAACTCAACGGGTCAGGCAGCACCTGTGGAGGGATTGGACTTGAGAGAGTTGTACACATGTCCTGAGCGTTCTAACCCATGAGTTCAAGAGAGTGTATTGTCATGTGTCCCAGATAGGACAATGAAATTCTTGCTTTGCCTCAGCACAACAGAATATGGTAGGCATAACTACAGAACAGATCAGTGTGTCCATATACCATTATATAAATATGTACGCACATGAATAAATAAACAGATAAAGTGCAAATAAAAGGATAATGGGATACTCCGAATTAAGGAGAGTATTGCGAACCTTGCATCCATGTATCAAGATGTATCACACAAGATGTATCACACAGAGGTGGTACAAGAATCACACCTCACAAACTATCTACATGCTTGACTAGACAAATACCGCCTTCTGTGCAAGAATAATGGCGGCATGCAGTTTAGAACGAGGCCCTTTGGCTCACCAAGTACCCATTTACACTCATCCTATTTTACTCCCCCCTCACTTCCCTCCACCACCCCACCAGGTTCTCCATTAACCCACATACTGGCTCACATTAGGAATCGGCGGGACCATCATCGGCCTCACAGAGCAGACAGAACCGTAGTGGAAGTCATTCATTCTCGATTGTGAGGGACTACCTAAATGAAGAGAAGAAGAACATACGACATGGAATGAGAGATTCATACTGTCCAACATATGAGAGGGGTGAAATATTTAATAGGCGCCTGAGGGATAACTTTTTTTACACAAAGGGTGGTAGGTATATGGAACGAGCTGCCGGACGGAGGAGGCAGTTGAGGCAGGTGCTATCATAGCATTAAAGAGACATTTGGACAGGGACACGGACAGGGTAAGTTTAGAGGACTATGGGTCAAGTGCGGGCAGGTGGGACTAGCGTGGACGGGGCATGTTGGTCGGAGTGAGCAGGTTGGGCCGAAGGGCCTGTTTCCACGCTGTATGAGAGTCAGCTAATAGGTTACAAGATTTTGTAATAAATTGGTCCATTTCAGATTGGACAGAACCCAATTATTCCTCATCTGTTTCCAATAATTTAGTTGAAGGGATCAAAAGTGACATTACCATGTCTGCTGATGACATGACATGTGGTGTGAATGTGAACTGTGATGAGAAAGCAAAGGGACTTCATGAAGAGGGCTGCACCATCGTGCAGCAATAGACAATAGACAATAGGTGCAGGAGTAGGCCATTCGGCCCTTCGAGCCATTCAATGTGATCATGGCTGATCATCCACACTCCATACCCCGTTCCTGCCTTCTCCGCAGGATCCCGACTACGGGTGATGTCTGTACGGAGTTTGTATGTCCTGCGTGTGACCTGTGTGGGCTTTCTCCAGGAGCTTGGGTTTCCTCCTACACTACAAAGACGTGCAGCTTTGCAGGTTAATCAGCTTGGTAAAATTGTAAATTGTCCCTAGTGTGTAGGATAGTGCTAGTGTACGGGAGGGTGATCGCTGGTCGGCATGGACTCTGTGGGCCGAAGGGCCTGTTTCCGCGCTGCATCTCTAAAACTAACCTAAGAGTTGGATAAGCAAATTGAGTGGATGGCAATGCAGTAAATGGAGGTGAATGTATAAATACATGTGGTTATCGTTGGAAGAAAAGATACAGCAATGAGGAATGGTTTTAAATATAGAAATTCATTAAAAAAGTATGCTAATGTCCACAAGCCACTGAACGCTAATGTGTAGATTTATCAAATGAAAGACAAATGGAACATTGGAGGACACAAAGCAATGGAGTAACTCAGCAGGTCAGGCAGCATCTCTGGAGAACATGGATAGGCGACGGGTTGAGACCCTTCTTTGGATTCAATGGTACATTGGCCTTGCAATGGGACAGCACCTCATATTTTACTCGAGCAGCTTACAACCCAGTGGTATGAATATTGACTTCTCTAACCAAGTAACCCTTGCTTTTTCTCTCTCTCTCCATTCCCCCATCCTAGTTCTCCAACCAGTCTGACTGTCCTCCTGAATAAATTTTACATTGTCACCTTCCTCTAGCTAACTACTTTATCCTTGAACTTCTTCCCCTTTGATCTCTTTTTTTTCACACCTTACCCTTCCATATCTCTTGTTTCCCCCGCTCCCCTGATTGTCAGTCTGAAGAAGGGTCTCGACCCGGAACGTCACCCATTCCTTCTATCCAGAGATGCTGCCTGACCGGCTGAGTTATTCCAGCATTTTGCGTCTATCTTCCGTGTAAGCTAACATCTGCAGTTCCTTCCTGCATTGGCCTTTACTGCAAGAGTAAAGATATGTAGAGCTGAGGGCCTCGTTGAGACTGTGACCACAGCATTGTGTACAGTTTTGGTCTCCTTATGTGAAAAGGGGGTTGCACAGAGAGGGGCAAAGGTTCTCAGGTAGCAGGTTTATGATATGAAAAGACATTAAGTGGGCTAGGTCGCTGTTCTCTGGTGTTTAGGATGAGAGGTGCCTGTATTGAATGAAACAAAATACTATCAAGTCCACTGATTTAATATTTCTGATTTTAATATATTTACATCGAACCAAAGTTCGTCTGATCTGGACAAACTATTGATCCAATGGAAGAAAAGTACACCACTGCCTAATCTGTAAAAGCAATGAAAACTGAATTTGCTGGAAATACCCAACGGGTCAGGCAGCATGTGCAGGGAGAGAATGAGTTAACGTTTCAGGTCAGTTACCTGGTCTGAGCGAGGCCCAATGCAAATTGGAGGAACAGCGTTTCATATTCCGCTTGGGCACCTTACAATCCAGCGGTATGAATATTGTTTCCTCTAACTTTAAGAACATGCCCTCTCTCTCAGTCCCCGCATCTTAGTTCTCCAACCAGTTCTACCGTCCTCCTGATTAAATATTACTGATTGTATGCCGCTTTGTCATCAATGAACCATTGCACATTGCCTGATCAACATCTGCTTTGATCTGTCATTTTCACACCTTACACTTCCATATCTCTAGACTCCTTATCCACTGGCTCTCAGTCTGAAGAAAGGTGTCTACCTGGAACGTCACCCATTCCTTCTCTCCAGAGATGCTGCCTGAGCCGCTAAGTTACTCCAGCTCTTTGTGTCTGTCTTAACTAAGCATAACCCTCTTTTGGTTGCTGCCTGTCCCGCTACTCCGGCATTTTCTGTCTATCTTCGGTGTAAACCAACATCTGCAGTTCCTTCCTGTCTAAAATGTTACCTTTGCTTTCCTTGGTCCCCTGACACAGGTTAATCTCTTGTCTGACTGTTGCCCCATCTCCAACAACACAGCCCTTGCACCATGATGAGAAACATAGAAAATAGGTGTAGGAGGAGGCCATTCGGCCATTCGAGCCTGCACCACCATTCATTGCAATCATGGCTCATCGTCCACAATCAATAACCTGTGCCTGCCTTCTCCCCATATCCCTTGATTCCACTAGCCCCTAGAGCTCTCTCTCTCTCTCTCTCAAATCCATCCAATGATTTGGCCTCCACTGCCCGCTGTGGCAAGGAATTCCATCAATTCACAACTCTCTGGGTGAAAAGGTTTGTTCTCACCTCAGTGTTAAATGGCCTCCCCTTTATTCTAAGACTGTGGCCCCTGGTTCTGGACTCGCCCAACATTGGGAATATTTTTTCCTGCATCTAGCTTGTCCAGTCCTTTTATAATTTTATATGTTTCTATGATCCCCCTCATCCTTCTAAACTCCAGTGAATACAAGCCCAATCTTTTCAATCTTTTCTCATATGAGAGTCCCTCCATCCCAAGGATCAATCTCGTGAACCTATGCTGCACTGCCTCAATCACAAGGATGTCCTTCCTCAAATTAGGAGACCAAAACTGTACGCAATACTCCAGATGTGGTCTTACCAGAGCCCTATACAACTGCAGAAGAACCTCTCTACTCCGTTACTGAAATTCTCTTGTTATGCCTTGATTATGTGCTCAAGTATTGGGATCCTCGGCCTTCGAACACGGAGGTGTGAGGGGGATGGTTGTCACTGAACCAAGGTCCACATTCACCAATGAATGCCAAATTAATCAGCTTGCCCTGGTCAGTGACCACCTTATTCACAATGTGACTTCTCTTTGTTAGTTGAACATCGCCAAGGTGATTGAGCCTGCACTGAATGGATTTCAGGAGGGTCCCCTCAGCTTCAGGCCAACGTACAAGTATGACGTGGGAACAAACACATTTGACACCAGGTAGGACAACTCATTCTTCTCTGCTTGTGACATACGGAACATTTCTTCTCCGCGTTGGTTTACAGTTAGGAAAGACATTTGTGTGCAGAAGTGTAAGCACTATTAATTGTCCACCTTCAACCTGCCACCTCTACCACACTGAAACCAAGAGGGACGGCACGGTGGCGCAGCGGTAGAGTTGCTGCCTTACAGCGCCAGAGACCCGGGTTCGATCCTGTCTGTGGTTGCTGTCTATGTGGAGTTTGTACTTTCTCCCTGTGACCGCGTGGGTTTTCTCCGGATACTCCAGATTCTTCCCACATTCCAAAGACATGCAGGTTTGTAGGTTAATTGGCTTCTGCAAATTATCTCTGGTGTGTAGGGTAGAACTAGTGCATGGGTGATCAGCAAGGACTTGTTGGGCTGAAGGACCTGTTTCCCTTTAGTATCTCTAAAACTAGAAGTGAAACTAACTCCATTTTGTTACAAACTAAAGGGCCTGTCCCACTTGGGCGACTTAATCCGCGAGTTCTAGCAAGTTTGCCCTTGACTCATACTCGCAGCATGGTCGACACGAGGTCGTAGGAGGTCTTCGGAACTCTCCTTCATGATCGAGAGTCGTCTCCGCGTACTCGAGGCCTCAGCTAGGTCGCGGCGGTTTTTTCAATATGTTAAAAAATGCCCGCGAGTAAAAAAAGGTCACCGTGGAAAAAATCGATACTTTTTTTTACTCTTAGGTTTAGTCGTAGTAGGTCGGCACGTTAGTCGTAGGTAATCGAGGTAGTCGAAGGTAGTCGTAGATAGTCTTAATCATAGTCGAATTGAGGTCGAAGGAGATCGAAGGAGGTCGTCTTCACTCTCCACTATTCGGTGTCCAATTTTCCCGAAGTTAGTCGTAGCTAGTCGAAGCTGGTCTTCTACATAGTCGAAGGAGGTCTTCAACATGACATTTTTTCAAACTCTTCTAAACTCGCCAATTAGGTTGCCCAAGTGGGACAGCCTCTTAACTCTAGTGTTATCCCTTCTTCTACCTTCCAATTTAACTTCCCCCCCCCTTAAGTTGCTCCGTTTTGTCTCCTTTTCATCTCTGGACCACCAATGCCTGGAACGTGCTGCCGGGGTTGGTGGATGAGGGAGATACGATAGTAGTATTTACGAGACTTTTGGATAGGCATACGGAAATGCAGTGAATGGATTATGTGTAGGCAGATAGGAGATGGTCGTGGTATCATGTTCAGCAACTCTAAGGCTATTGCATGCTCTAATTTCACTATTGCAATTTTCCAATGGTTCCCAGTTCTAAGAAACGCAAACCTGCCTGGACTGATCGGATTCTCTGGAGGGTTAAAATGTCCGACTGCTACGACCTATTGCAGAACTCCACATTGTTATCAAGGGGCAACTCGCCAGTCGGCAAAAGCAGCCACATTGAGGTGTTGCAGCACGCCTACCACAGTCACATGGAGTACCTCATCAGCGACCACAAACCTGTTTCTGCCATCTTCTGCTTGAAGGTGGGTGATTGTTGCTCAAATTAGCAAGTGGGAAAGCAGCCGAGGAATTGGGTGGGAGCGGAGGGCAAGAATATGGAAGCAACTTCGGGCAGCTTGGTGGCGCAGCGCAGAGGTAGAGTTGCTGCCTTATGGAGTTTGCTCTGTAAACGCGGGTTCGATCCTGACTACTGGTGCTGTCTGCACAGAGTCTCCCTGTGACCGCATGGGTTTTCTCCGAGATCTTCGGTTTCCTCCCACACTCCAAAGACGGACAGGTTTGTAGGTTAATTGGCTTGGTGCATGTCTAAATTATTTTAGACACACAGGTCCGCTCCAAATCTGAGTTCTTTTAAATCGGGGCTGAAGGCTTTTCTGTTTGACGCTGCTTTCAATTAAATAAAATAATTATTCATTTCTTACACTGCGCTGTAACTTTTATTCTTGTGTTTTATACTTGTCTTATTCTATTTTAGCTTGTTTTTATTTTCTATTCATTTTTAATGACTGTTTTAATTGCTTTTTAATGCTTTGTGTAATGCACTTTGAATTGCCTTGTTTGCAAAATATGATAGAAAAATAGACTTGCTTGCTTGCTAGTATGTGTAGGATAGTGTTAATGTGCGGGGATCGCTGGTCGGTGTGGACTCGGTGGGCTGAAGGGTCTGTTTCCGTGCTGTATCTCTAAGCTAAACAAAACTAAACTTGCACAAATGTATCTGTCGTTGAGATGGGATGGAAATAATGGTCATCCTGCTGAGTTTTCAGCAGGCGAATTATACCTAGTTTAATTTAGAGATACAGCGCGGAAGCCGGCCCGATGGCCCACCGCCGCGCCAACCTGCGATCCTCGCACATTAACGCGACCCTACACACACTAGGGACAATTTTTACATTTATACCAGGCCAATGAACCCACAAACCTGTCCGTCTTTGGAGTGTTGGAGGAGACCCGGGTCTCTGGCGCTGTGAGGCAGTAGCTCTACCGCTACGCCATGTTGCCACCTCTTCTTTGTACTCATCGAGATGGGACCAGAATGAGGTTATCCGTGCACAGTGGGAAGCCGGTGGAGCTGCTGCCTCACGGCGCCAGAGGCCTGGGTT
>OY740808.1:9154274-9611774 GCA_963514005.1 Raja brachyura
TGTTCAAGACATCAGCCAAACATTAGGCGTACCAAAATCAACTGTTTGGAACATTATTAAGAAGAAAGAGAGCACCGGTGAGTTTGCTAATCACAAAGGGACTGGCAGGCCAAGGAAGACCTCCACAGCTGATGACAGAAGAATTCTTTCTATAATAAAGGAAAATCCCCAAACACCTGTCCGACAGATCAGAAACACTCTTCAGGAGTCAGGTGTGGATTTGTCAATGACCACTGTCCGCAAAAGACTTCTTGAATATAAATACAGAGGCTACACTGCAAGGTGCAAACCACTGGTTAGCCGCAAAAATAGGATGGCCAGGTTACAGTTTGCCAAGAAGTGCTTAAAAGAGCAGCCACTGTTCTGGAAAAAGGTCTTGTGGACAGATGATACAAAGATTATTTTATACCAGAGTGATGGCAAGAGCAAAGCATGGAGGAGAGAAGGAACTGCCCAAGATGCAAAGCATACCACCTCTTCTGTGAAACACGGTGGTGGGGATATTGTGGGCTGGGCATGTATGGCTGCTGAAGACACTGGCTCACTTATCTTCATTGATGATACAACTGCTGATGGTGGTAGCATAATGAATTCTGAAGTGTATAGACACATCCTATCTGCTCACGTAAGCCACCCAAGTGGAATATGAGGAGCTGTTCCTTCAGTTTCTATATGGCCTAGCTCTGACAATGAAGACCAAGGACTGAAAGGTTGGTATGGGAAAGGGAGTTAAAATGGTTTGCAAAAAGAAACACAAAGTGCTGGAGTAACTCAGCGGGACAGGCAGTACCCTTGGAGAACATGGATAGATGACGTTTGGGGTTGGGATCCTTCTTCAGTCTGAAGTTCCGTGTGTCTCTGTTAAAAGAGTTAGCGATTGGGAGCAGCAGCAGCAGACCTTGGTGGACAGAATGCAAGTGTTCGAAGAATGTTTATGTTTAGTGTATGTTTAGTTTCACTGATGCAAAGGAGGCCACATTGGGAGCACCAAATACAATAGATGTGGTCGGAAGAGGTGCAGGTGAACGTCTGCCTCATGTGGATGTGCTGGTGTCCCTGGATGGAAGTGAGGGAAGAGGCGCAGAGATGGGCGTTGCAATGGTGGCGGGGGGGGGAGTAGGTTGGGTGGGAAGGGATGAGCAAACAATTGAGTTAGTAAAGAGAGTGATCTCAACAGAAAGGGGTGGGGGATAGGAAGGTGTGACTGGTGAGATTACGTTGAAGGAGTTGGATATATCTGAGGATGATGTGTTAGATTTGGAGGTTGGTGGGTTGCAAGGTGGGGACCTAGATAACTCTTGTTCCATGAGGGGAGATGGGGAACTAAAGCAGAACTGTGGGACACAGGAGACTAAGAAGAGGGCTCCACCGTTACGAAGGAAAGAGGACATCTCAATGGTCCTGGAGTGGAAAGCTTGATCTTGGGAGGTGATGTGGCAGAGACAGAGAGATTGAGAGCAAGGGTGACGTCCGTGCAAGAGGCATTGTGGGAGAAGATGTAGTCTAGGTAGCTGTGGTAGTCACAAAATGCTGGAGTAATTCAGCCGGTGAGGCAGCATCTCTGGAGAGAAGGAGCTGCCCATTCCTTCTCCCCAGAGATGCTGCCGCACCAGCTGAGTCACTCCATCATTTTGTGTCTACCTTCAATTTAAACCAGTTCTTTCCTACACTAGCTGTGCTAGTCGGTGGATTTGTAATAGACGTGGAGGCTGAGAGATTGAGAAGGGGAGAGAGGTGTCAAATAGTGTAAGATTAAATGCAGCCTAGTATCTATCCCAGTAACTTCGAGGTCACTGAAACCCATGAGCATATAGTTGCTAAATCTGAACAAATGAATTGTAGAAAGCATCTTTTAATATCTGCCAAAAACAAATTCAATTTTTAGTCTCGGTCACAATAGCTATTATGGGTACGACCTTTAAGCAAAAATCAATCTTTTCCAAACATCAGGAGATTGATGACTATGGTGGTGGTAGGCTACTTTTGTTGGTCTTGGTGCAGGATTTGATTTGCACTTCATCACGATCCAGCAAAACGGCTCAAATGTGTCTGGAGCGGAGGCACGGGGATTGGGCTAAACTGTGATGCTGTTTGATTAAATATCCTGTCGGTTCTCTCCATTGATGTTCACACAATTAAGTCCCAATGTCTGCAAAACCTTGAAATCATACCCGGCGGGTATTTCATATTATTTTGTGGCTGGGCAAAGGGACAGTACGGTGGTGGGGTGGCACGATGGAGTAGCGGTAGAGTTACTGCCTTACAGCGCCAGAGTCCTGGGTTCGAACCTAACTACGGGTGCTTTCTCTACAGAGTTTATATGTTCTCCCCCTGACCTGCATGGGTTTTCTCCGGGAGCTCCGGTATCCTCCCACATTCCAAAGACGTGCAGGTTTGTAGGTTACTTGGCTTCAGTAAAATAGTAAATTGCCCCTTATGTGTGCAGGATAGTGTTAGTGTGCGGGGATCGCTGGTCGTCTTCGGCTGAAGGGTCTGTTTCCGTGCTGTATCTCTAAATGTAATGAAACGAGATTAAATTAAACTAATCTAAATATCCAGAGAAAGAGTTGATGCTTTCTGAAATGGAAGGAAAATAAAAGGGGAGTTCATATATTTTTAAATATATACTGTATAATTAACCTCTGAGCTAATCATTCTGCCATTTTAAAAGCAGAAATTGAATGTAATTTCCCCGTTTATTTTTCTCCAAGATGAAAACGGGAGCCTTTGGAACTGCAGGCTGTCAGCCTCTTGCCTCAAGGCTTCTTGTACTCCAACATTGCCCGAGATGTGCCAGTGCATCTGACAGTGGTTCACTGAAGGGAAGATCTGGAGGCACTTTGCATCAGCGCTGGGCTTTACACCAGGGAATGCTGGCGTACAAACATTAGTTCATTCATGTGAAAGCCGTTGCGGACTCTGGAGGGTGGGGGAAGGGTAAATGCAACCGAGTACTATTTTTAAAAAGAAAAGTACATTTAACAAATATTGATTTTGCATTTTGTATTTTAGTATTATTCAAATCTAATTGAACAGTTTTAAAATGTCCCTAACAATGGGGTGTCTCCAGGACATAACCTTAGGATCTGACATCTAATGGGTACCTGCCCGCTGCATCTATGCCGCCTGTCAGATATACCTGTACGGTGGGGAGTAAAGGGTGACGGTGTTTGAGTTTGACTTGATTGTAATGATGTTCATAAGTCATAGCACATATGGCCATTTGGTCCATCAAGTTTAGAAACATAGAAACAGAAAAATAGGTGCAGGAGTAGGTCATTCGGCCCTTCGAGCCATTCAATATGATTGTGGCTGATCATCTAAAACCAGCCCCGTTCCTACTTTTTCCCCATATCCCTCGATTCCTGTAGCCCTAAATCTAACTCTCTCTTGAACAAAACAAGTAAATTGGTCTCCACTGCCTTCTGTGGCAGAGACTTCCACAGATTCACAACTCTCTGGGTGAAAAAATGTTTCCTCATTTCAGTCCTAAATGGTTATTCTTAACCTCTGGTTCTGGACTCTTCCAACATCGGGAGCATTTTTCCTGCATCTAGCCCGTCCAATCCTTTAAGAATGTTATATGTTTCTATGAGATCCCCTCTCATCCTTCTAAATGACATTGAATACCAGCCCAGTCAACCCATTCTTTCATCATATGTCAGTCCCGCCATCTCTGGAATTAACCTGGTGAACCTACGCTGCACTTCCTTAATAGCAATACTGTCCTTCCTCAAATTAGGAGACCAAAATTGCACACAATACTCCCGGTCCGGTCTCACCAGGGCCCTGTACAACTGCAGTAGGATCTCCTTGCTCCTGAACTCAAATCCACTTGCAATAAAGGCCAACACGCCATTAGCTTTTTTTCACTGCCTGCTGTACCTGCATGCTTACTTTTAGTGACTGATGCACAAGCACACCCTGGTCTCGTTGCACCTCCCCTTTTCCCAATCTGACACCATTCAGATAACAATCTGCCTTCCTGTTCTTGCCACCAAAATGGATAACCTCACATTTATCCACATTACACTGCATCTGCCCACTCACCCAACCTGTCCAAGTCACCCAGCAGCCGCATCGCATCCTCCTCGCAGCTCTCACTGCCACCCAGCTTTGTGTCATGCGCAAACTTGGAGATGTCACATTTAATTCCCTTGTCTAAATCGTTAATATATTGTAAATAGCTGCGGTCCCAGCACCGTGCCTTGCGGCACCCCACTAGTCACTGCCTGCCATTCTGAAAAGAACCCGTTAATTCCTACTCTTTACTTCTTGTCTGCCAACCAGTTCTCTATCCATGTCAATACCCTACCCCCAATACCATGTGCTCTAATTTTGCCCACTAATCCCTTGTGTGGGACCTTGTCAAAGTCTACTCTGCCATTCAATCAGGGCTGATCTATCTTTCTCTCAACCCCATCCTCCTGTCTTCTCCCCATAACCCCTGACACCCTTTAGACTATAGACTATTAACTATTTTCCCCCGCATTCTCATCATTCAACCAATCTCATCAAAAGAGAACTACAGGAAACCGTTTTCAAATCGACTGTTGTCAATCATATTTATCTGATACAAACTACTTTGAAATATTGAGGCTATGAATGATGCAATATGATCAGAAGATTGTTTTCTAAGAAGATGTGAACACACAGACTTTACAGAACACACAGACTTTACAGAATAAAAGACTTCATGACTCAGACTACATTATATCTCTGTTTGCTTTCTTGTTACCTTGTTGCCCTGTTTTCACACCGTCACACTTCCTTATCTTATCTATCCACCACCCCCGCCGTCTCGACCCGAAACATCACCCATTTCTTCTGCCTGTCCCACTGAGTTACTCCAGCATTTTGTGTCTATCTTTGGTTTTAACCAGCATCTGCCATTTCTTCCTACACAAAATACTTCATGACTCAATCTGCCTGCCTTCTCCCCATAACCTGCGACACCCAGCCTAATCAAGAATCTGTCAATCTCCGCCTAAAAAATAAATATAGTATTATCTGATTAGATGGATGAAAAGCCAAAGCCAAAAGCCAAAGCTTTTCATTGTTACCTTGGTGGATGTGAAATAATAAACCTAAACCTCAACTACCCATTGTGCTCACAGACATACGTAGTTGGATAACGGTCAAATGCAGGAAGTTTTTTACAATATAACTTTCTAGACACTGTGTGGCTTCATACACTTGCTCTGGTGTATTGTTTAGTGTTGTTGTTCAACGAGCTTGCTCTATTTAGAAGAATAAACAGCATTACAGGAAGAAAAATTACTCTCCGTTATTCAGTTTCGTCCGTAAATCCATATATTTTGCAATTCCACTGGTATTTTTATACCTGCTGAAGGAAGATCATTTAATTCTCCCAGATCTGGATATGGAAGCCGACAAGTCATTCCTGCTTTCGCACTTTTGCTGAAGAATGTTGGTGGTCAGAACATTGGCTTATTCATTCTTGAGCTATTTGCACTGTTACAAAAAATAAATTGCCCAACCACTGGCCCTTTTCCGAGGCCATGTGAAGTATCGAGCCCGAGGAGTCAAAGTGATGGGGGTGCAGGGAAAGGCTGAGGAGTCAAATGGATGGAAGTGCAGGGAAAGGCTGATGTGAGTGACGGATTGGGCTGTGGTCACAACTCTGCAATTTCTGGCAGTCTTGGATAAAGAAGCTGCGACGCAGACACACGCTGTGGTGCATCTGTAGGAATTAATAAGACTCTTTCGAGAGGTGCTAAATCTCCTTAGTCTTCTGCGGAAGTTGAGATGTTGGTCTGTTATCTTGGCTGTAACATCAATGTCGTTGGGCCAGGAATAGATTGGTGATATTTACACCTAGAAACCTAACTCTCAACCATCTCCAAGTGGGTCCGGAACAGTCTCTTGGCCTCCATGATGGCTTTGCAAAGGTGGGGCCTAGATTTATTGCACACGTCAGGAGCACCACAGACTTGGTCTTCATCTGGAAGTGGATCTCACAGTTCATCTGTGGGTTCTGATTGGGAATGTTCATGTGGGAAATTGAGGTTTCCATTTGATGAAAGTACGTAGCTTATAATTCACCGAACCAATTTCAAGCTGAACTATATTTTGGGGATTTTTCAACAGGTTGTCAGTCTTCATTTAGTTTAGTTTAGAGATACAGCGCGGAGGCAAGCCCTTCGGCCCACTGAATCCGCACCGACCAGCGATCCCCATACACTACCACTATCCTACACACTAGGGACAATTTACAATCTTTACCAAAGCCAATTAACCTGCAAACCTGCATGCCTTTCGAGTGTGGGAGGAAACCAGAGCACCTGTAGAAAACCCACGTAGTCATGAGGAGAACGTACAAACTCCATACAGACCGCACCCGGAGTCACGATTGAACCCGGGTCCCTGGCGTTGTAATGCAGCAATTCTACCGCTGCGCCACTGTGCTGCACTAAAATGTAGCTTGCTGTATACGTCAGGTATTTGCTATAAGAACACGTGGAGATTCCATTTATAGCTTTAATTGCATACATGGTAGTGTTATAAAAATAAGAGAAAAGGCTTTCCGTAAGTACAGAAATATTAAGTAGCAGAGAATAGAATAAGGCGGCAACATTAAATCATCTTTGTTATGAAACATATTGATAATCAGTAATAGAGAATTATGCCGTTGCAGGCTCAATGTGTGTTATTCTTTACTCTTTAGATCTTCAAAAGTAGTACTGAGCATTAGCCACGTTCTGTGAAGTCATGACACAAGAATGTAGCAGCTATTTGTGCTGTTTCTTGCCTTGCATTGACTCTACACGCATTTCAGTGGCGAGACGGTATAATTGGGCTGCGGGAAATATAGGCTGCCTTTCCCGGATTGGTGCTCTTTAGCTTTCCAATAATTTCTGAGGATCTGGGGACAGTGGCTGCACTGTTCTGATGCGAATGTACAGCTGCAAGTTGCTCGGAGAACCGCTCCCTACCCAACAGCTTTATCCGGTTGAGGATCGTTCTTCGGCTATGCCTCTTGACAGTGTTCCAACATTATGTCACGGTTATTATTGCAGACAACAGTTGATCCATTCCTTTTATCATGTCTGTAGTTTTCAACAGTGGCAGGCTAACTGGAATGGCAAACCCTGCTGTTTCTGCGATTAATTATAGATGGTCCAATTCCTTCCAACCACATCCCGGTTTCCCAAGCTACTGTTGTAACGTTTGTGATGGAATGTATCAACAATGCACTTTAGACTTCACTTTAGACTTTAAGAGATACAGCGCAGAAACAGTCCCATCAGCCCACCAAGTCCTTGCCGACAAGTTATCACCCCGTCCCCTAACACTATCCTGCACACTAGGGGACAATTTTACCGAAGCCAATTAACCTACAAACTTGTACATCTTTGGAGTGTGGGAGGAAACCGGAGCACCTGGCGAAAGCCCATGCTGGTCACGGGGAGTACGTACAAACTCCACGCAGACAGCATCCGTCAGGATTGAACCCGGGTCTCTGGCGCTGTAAGGCAACAACTCTACCATTGCTCCACTGTGCTGCCCACTTGAACAAGAAAGGAAAATTAGGACTTTTTGCAGTAATTTTTTTTTTAAAGATAAGAAAACCAACCGTTGAAGCCATGACGTTATATTGGAATTTGAAACATGCACAAAATTCCTGGAAAATACTAGGACGTTGTATCAATTCAAGTAGTAACATAGCTTTTGTTTTATGAGCTTAAGTCAGAACATTCTGATGTTATTACAAAATACTAAATTTTTAAACAAAGTAAAACTTTATTTAGTTGGAATACATAATGAAGAAATTCTAATTGTGCCTCTAATTTATGGGCTTCAAAACAATGGTGAATTGTTTCTTCGACCAAGATGGGGATAGACTGACTGCATAAAGGATGTGAAATGCATACCACTATATCATTAATTTTAATTTGGCTAAATAAATCTTCATTTTCTTTCTAATCTACTTGATTTTGAACATTAGCTTTTGAGGTTATTCATCAAATTATTTTTTATGTTATAAAAAAACGTTTCTCAGCGCTTTGCATTTGTTCATATTGGAGAGAAAACCAGTTCTGAGTAGTGTTGCTCGAGTTGAGTTTAGTTTATTGTCACATATACCAAGGTACAGGGCAAAGCTTTTGTAGTGTGCTAACCAGTCAGCGGAAAGACAGTACATGATTACAATCGAGCCATCCACTGTGTACAGATGCATGATAAAGGGAATAATGGGGGATACGTTTAGTGCACGATAAAGCCAGTAAAGTGATCACAGATAGTCTGAGGGTCTCCACTGAGGTAGATAGTAGTTCAAGACTGGTCTCTAGTTGTTGGTAGAATGGTTCAGTTGCCTGTGGACTGATCCATTGCAGTACCTCATGGTCAAACTCTCAAGGATCTCGACCCAAAACGTCGCCTATCTCCTTCGCTCCTTAGATGCTGCTGCACCCGCTGAGTTTCTCCAGCTTTTTGTGTAACCCTCTCATCTTGCATACTCGCTTAGCCTGAGCTCATCCAAAATTACCTATTGCACACCATTTTAATCCTTAGCCCTGTGCATGCTTGACTTGTATTTGCTATCCATCTAATAAAGCCATAACTTTTTGGCTTGCAAGTCACCGTGTGATAGCCTTACTCTTTATCTGCTGCTTCATCCAGACATAAAATGCTTCAAGCTCTTTCTGCTTCTGAAATTCTGACGTTGTATATCCCTGGTATTACTCTCTCCTCTTTTGGTAACTGTGCCTTCAGAAACTGGAGTTTCTTTCCTTTCTAAACCTTCCCATATTTCCTACCCCTTTATCTCTTTGACCAAACATTTAACTAATCTGTCTGTATTTCAAGAAGCATTATTCTTGTTTAATCCCATAATGATACTTGGTTTGGTGTGATTTCTAATGAATATATCGTTGAGTTCCCAGATTGATCATTGGTTAGTTCGGGTCATTTGTTTTTGTGGCTCAAGAGTTCAACATGATGATTTTTGAAGAGCTATTATGGTTCATTTATTTGAACAATTATTTTCAATAAAGTTGTCAGTACTAATTTAAATCTACTCTGTTCATTTGTGGCTATTTTATTAATTCAGTTTTTAGGAAGCTTAAAAGCTTGAATATTGTTCACAGCATTGTAGCGCACCAATTCCGTAGACAAAGTCCAATGTCTGCAATGAGGTAAACGTGATTCGGACAATATCCTAGTTTATGTAAGGACTGTTCAGAAGCCTGATAACAGAGGAGGAATAATCTGTTCCTGGGTCTGGTGTTGGAAGCCCTGCATTTACTACTTTTGAAGAACTGCTGTAGTATTTGGGATAATGGTGCTCAGGATAGGGTGTTCCAGGAATTGGAACCAGTGATAAAGAAAAAAACCTGCAAATACATCTAAAGCTAGGAGGATGTACAGCTTCTAGAGGTACCTGCAAGTGGCGATGTTCTCATGAGCCTGCTGCCCCTATCCATCTTGATAATGGAGATTGTGGCTTTGTGAAGGTGCTGTTAGATAAGTGTAGGAAGGAACTGCAGATGCTGGTTTACACCGAAGATAGATACAAAATGCTGGAGTAACTCAGCAGGTCAGGCAGCATCCCTGGAGAGAAGGTATGGGTGATGTTTCCCACTTCTGAGCTTACGATAGAGGATTGGTCATTGATGAAACAACCAAAGATAGTTGGGTTTGGGGCATTGCCCTCAAGAATGGCAGCATTGATAGCCTGGACATGGAATTAATGACCTCTTCCTTGAGCCAGCATCGATATCCTGGCATGAAAGGAAGGTTGAGTGAGGAATATGCCAAGTTTTTAAGTTATGGATTGTGGCAGTGTACATTGCTGCTGATCCATATCACTTTACTGAAGCCTAGTTTTAAGCTGCCAGATCTGTTTTGAGTACAAACTTTCATTGGTACAAAATACTATTGAGTTTGCAACAGTATTAGGTAGGAGTGCTGACCAATTGGCCATTGGTTTGTTGAGCATTTTTTATTAACTTAATGTTCCTCTACTTGTGGTACTAATTTGAATAGACCTTCCAGAAAATTACATTGATCGAATGAGTCTTTCCAGGCGTGTTATCTGGATTGTGCTAGATCTTAATTGTCATTGTAGATGGTTTATGCATGCAACCAATAATATAGCTACCTCAGTACCATTAACCCCGCCTTAGTTAACATCAATCATAACGCTTCCCCTCCCTGGGCACAGTGCAGCAGAAGAATGTAGCCAGTGCTTGCTGAAGTGTGTTATACCCTGTGTTATCATTAAAGGATGTTTTACACTTCAAAAGTATGTGAATTGCTTATTTACATGGTGTAAGAAGTGGGATACGAACCCATGCCTCCATGTGGAGCAGGCAGAAACGCGGTCCCGGATATAGTTGGCCATTCCAGGGCAGTAGAACTGGCACTGAGCGTGGGCGAGTGTTGCATCGACCCCGGGGGGTCCGCTATGTGCATCCTGGTGCCCTTCTTATAGACGATCTCAAAATTGAAACGCTGGAGCTGCAGCATCATACGCTGCAGCCTGGCAGGGGCAGCATGAATCGGTTTGTTCAGAATTGTCACCAGTGGCTGGTGGTCGGTTTCGACCGTGAATTTGCTGCCAAACAGGAGGTCTCTGAACTTGGAGCAGGTGAACACCACCGCGAGCAGCTCCTTCTCAATCTGAGCATTCCGCTGCTCGGTGTCCGTTATGGTTCGAGGTGGATTTGCTGACATCCCTCACGTCGGAGATGGTAATCCGTAAGCTGTGAAAAAACTTCTCCACCTTTGGGTCTCCTCTCCGGTTGCAGACTGACAATGGAAGGCAGTTCACCAGCCGTAAGTTCAAGGTTTTTGCCGACAAGTGGAACTTCGTGCATTTCACCAGCAGCCCGGAGTACCCACAGAGCAACGGCCTTGTTGAACGGCCCGTCTGCAGCGCCAAGCTTCTGATGGAGCAGGCAAGACTGTCTAACTCTGATTTGTATTTGGATCTCCTGAACCTCAGGAACGTTTCCAGGGATCCGGCCATGGGGTCCCCTGCCCAGCGTCTGATGTCCAGAACGACCAGACCCAATATCCCGATTGCTCAGCGCCAGCTGCAACCTCGGGTGCTGGAGCCTGCCTCCATGCAGAAGCGCATTCAGGAGAAACATGACAGCCAGCGGCGTTCCCACGATCGTTCGTGCAGACCACTCGATCCTCTGTTGCCTGGACAGGTTGTTCGGTTGCAAACGGCCAGTGGTTACTCCCGTCTGGCCACCATAGTTGGGGTGGCTGATGCACCTCGTTCGTACCTGGTCAACTTTGAAGGAACTATCTACCGTCGTAGCCGTCAACACCTGCTCGTGGTGAAGGAACCGAAGCCGCAGCCTCCGGGCCCCTATGCCCCGCCTCTCACACCAACAGCCGGCTGCCGTCCCTGCCGGTGTTCCCTGCATGCCTCTGTCCCCACCTCGCGCGCCCTGTTCCCCCTCTGCGCGGGTCACCCGTTGCCGCTCATGTTCGCGGTTCTGACTCTCCTGCTTCTCCCACCCCGCAGCCCCTCTCCGGTTCCCCAGCTGCTTCGCGGCCTCCTGTTCCCTTTGATCTTTCGGGGGGAGGGGAAGAGACGCGTACGCGCTCAGGTCGGATTAGTAAGCCACCTGTCCGTTATGGCGATTATGTTTAATTCTGTTGTCATGACTTCCAATCTGTTTTGATTTTCTAGGGGGAAGGATGTAGATGGTTTATGCATGCAACCTATAATACAGCTACCTCAGTACCATTAACCCCGCCTTAGTTAACATCAATCATAACGCTTCCCCTCCCTGGGCACAGTGCAGTAGAAGAATGTAGCCAGTGCTTGCTGACGTGTGTTATACCCTGTGCTATCATTAAAGGATGTTTTACATTTCAAGAGTATGTGAATTGCCTATTTACAGTCATCACTTTACTATAAGGGCATTTATAAAGCAACCACTTGAACTAATCTTGGACAACTACAAGAAACAAATTATATTATTTAAAATCAAAATAACACTTCATAAGATATTTAGAATAATAGAATGATATTAGGTCAGAGGGTGAAGGTGAGTTAGTTTAGTTTAGAGATGCAGTGCGGAAACAGGCCCTTCGGCCCACCGAGTCTGTGCCAACCAGTGATCCCCTACACACTATCCTACACACACAAAGACAATTTACAATGTTTACCACAGCCGATGAACATAAAAATTAACTTTAAACTATTGGGGAGGCACGGCGGGGCAGTGGTACGGTTGCTGCCTTACAGCGCCAGAGACCCAGGTTCGATGCTGACTACGGGGGCTGTCTGTTTGTACATTATTTCCGTGACTGCGTGGGTTTTATCCAGGTGCTCCAGTTTCCTCCCACAGTCCAAAGACATATAGGGTTATAGGTTAATTGGCTTCGGTAAAGTTTGTAAATTGTCCTTCGTGTGCATGGATTGCTGGTCGGCGTGGGCTGAAGGGCCTGTTTCCACACTGTATCTGACACAAAAACAACTAAAATCTCATTACACTGAATAAGATTCATGATACTTGACTGAATGTGAAGTGTCAATATTATTATACAAATGCAGTTGCCTTGATTATTGCCCAATTTGTGATGTTCAATATACTGTATTTTAAATGTAGGAGCAAAGTTTCTTGAGGCAAGCAAACGTGTAAAGTGTTAAGAGGCAATTGCCACATTGTGGCTCTTCAGGTGACGGAAATGTGACCTTGTAAAATTCACAAATCGCTAACCAAAATTTGAGATATGGAATGAAATCTGTGCTGACAGAATGGGAGGTGAGGGGAGTAAATACGTAGACTAAAAATTTACTTTTTTTAACCTTTTTGTTTCTTGATGCATGCGCAGACGATGCGACTTCGCATTGCACAATTGCAATACTGCATGTTTGCTTGGAATACAACTCAACTTCTGACTCCAGTATCGCTTGGTCATCTTTAGTTTCTGTGTCTCCATAAGTGTTTTATACCACAAGCTAATTACATTTAGTGCGCATCAATTACACGCAGTTCTTTGGGTAAAGTGTAGGGCCCAGAAGGATCAAGAGAAGAAACCAAGGGGAAAACTATTATTTGATGAATTTGATACACATTTTTAGGACTTGCATGGGAGTTACAGAATTTGCAATTCGGCTCTCCTATTCCATTTTGGACTATTTCCTGACATGCACTTTTATCATCTATTGTCAAAAATAATTGAGAGTTTTTGTCTTTAATTGAATGTACAAAAGTTTGGAATAAATACTGCAATGATTTATATGGAAAAGCACTTAAACAAAATTACTGTCTGCCACTAAAAACAATGAAGGATTAAAAGATTACTCTGGGCATTACTTTTAATAGCACTGTTGATCAGAATATTTGGCCTTTAAGTAAATTGACAGAGGAATACAGTAAAATCCTTACCTGGTCATTCTCTTTTTTCTTGTCTTTGCTCTAATCAATAGTTTTGTGTGAAGTGTAGAGAATATGATGAATGTTGTAAGATTGGTTGGATAAAGTAAGATTAGGTGCAATTAGCAATTCAGCATTGGGAACTGAGGTTTTCAAGATACTAATTTGTGCATTTTGCATGGTGCGTGAATTAATTCAGTATTTGGAGCCGATAACGGTATGATTTTTTTCTTTGAATATTTTTTTAGAGGTAAGTCACCAATTTAATCTTTTTGGGTGAGGAAATTCTGTTACCTGGAACGCTGATGTTTTAATATATTTTGAAAACAACGTGAAAGAGGAGAGGTTTCCTTGGTTTAAAGAGCACCAATGTCTGAAGCAGGGACTCGACCTGAAATGTCACCTATTCCTTTTCCTCAGAGATGCTGTCTGACCTGAGTTACTCCAGCATGTTGTGTCTATCTTTGGTGTAAACCAGCATGTGCAGTTCCTTCCTACACCTATGTTGAGTTGGACTGAGGTTGAACTTCAATCAATCAAACAAACTTTATTGTCATTTAGAAATACATCGATATATGCAATTCCAAACGAAATTCCGTTGCATTTGGCTCCCCGTGCAACATGATAATAAACAGAAGGATAAAGGATTAAAGGATCAATAGACAATGGTGGCAGCCCATTACATGGCATCCAGGAGTCTGATGGCTCGTGGGTGCAACTTGCAACCGTTTAACCTAAATATGTGTGTGCAACCACTGAATCATGACTGATCTGCATAGCAATTCTTATTCATGTCTGAGACTTCCCTGTGTAAGTCAGTCTGGGTATGCCATAACTGAACAATTTGGTGTGGCCTCATTATTCACCAGCAACCAGATGATCGGGATTGATGAATAGTGTGCACCTATTTGCCCAAGGATTCCAGTTACAGCTCTAGTCAGTTAACTTTGCAGAAACGTCCCCCCCAGCCAACAATGATCCTTCTACATTTCCTTGATCATCGGCTGCTTTGATTTGTCATTTTCACATCTTACCCTTCCATATCACCCAGATCCCCTCCTCCGACTCTCAGTCTGAAGAAAGGTCTCGACCCGCAACGTCACCCATTCCTTCTCTCCAGAGATGCTGAGTTACTCCAGCATTTTGTGTCTAAGGTCGTAAGGAATAGGAGTAGAATTAGGCCATTCGGCCCATCAAGTCGAGTCCGCCATTCAGTCGGCTGATCTATCTCTCCCTCCTAACCCCGTTCTCCTGCCTTCTCCCCATAACCTCTGACACCCTAATCAACCTGCACGATTTGCAGAAACTACCTCAGACATTGCATTTCTCTTTCAGGTATGGCCTAACTGGCCAATAGATTAGGTACACTAGAAGCATACATATATTACTGAAGTAAGAATATTTTGAGTACTTAATTTAAGGGACAAGGGCTTGCAGGCTTGAATCGCATTAATTGTCCTCAACAAGAAAGTGGTGAGCTTCTTGAACAGTCTCTGATGGAACTACTTCCCCAATGTTGTTGGCAAGGGAGTTGCAGGATTTGGATCTAATAGTGAAGAATGGACGCTGAATTATTCCCAAGGCAGGACGATATACTAATGATACAGTGCCTTATATTTTTTCATAACATAATAATGTGAATTTTATTTTCTTCTTCAGGGCTTATTCCCTTGTGGATTCCAGTCAAGTATCTACTTTCCTCATCTCAATTCTACTCATCGTCTATGGAAGTTTCAGGTATGTGTCTTATTGACTTTTTTTTGGGGGGGGGGGGATGTATTTGGGAAAAGTGTGTGACGTGTGGCTATTACGGAGTGCTGGTGTGTGCATTCTAGTGAGATGGGATCTGTGGGAACAACAAAGGGATCATTCACCACATGGGCTTCCCCGAATGCCCCTTTCCTTCTACGTTCTTAAGATATGTTGCCATGTAAAATCACCCCAAGTGACAGCAGGGTGGGACAATAACTAGGAACACGTTGATGGGCAACTTTGATAGTGGGTCATAATGTCTTACAGAGAAAAATGGAAGGGGGGGGGGGGACTTCAGATATCAAGCACAGATTTGATGGGCTGAATGACCACGTTTTGTCAATAGGATGTAGAGAAAAACTGGAAAGTATTTCTGCCCGAGCCACACTTGTCTTCTTAATGGTAAACACACACTCGCGCACAAAACCGAAAGGGTGGTCACGGTGGCGCAGCGGTAGAGTTGTTGCCTTGCAGCGAATGCAGCGCCGGCCACCCGGGTTCGATCCTGACTACGGGTGCTATCTGTACGGAGTTTCATTGTCCTATCTGGGACACATGACAATAAACTCTCTTGATCTTGATCCCCGTGATCTGCATGGGTCTTCTCCAAGATTTCCGGTTTCCTCCCACACTCCAAAGACGTACAGGTTTGTAGGTTAATTGGCTTGGTAAATGTAAAAATTGGCCCTAGTGGGTGAAGGATAGTGTTAATGTGCGGGGATGGCTGATCGACGTGGACCCGGTGGGCCAAAGGGCCTGTTTCCGTGCTTATCTCTAAACTAAACTAAATTCATTGAAGGATTTTTAAAAGAATGAAGTGCGTTGTGCAAGTGGGCAATAGAATATTTATTGTGAATTGATGTTTAAGAATGGAACTTGTTATGCTTTCCTTTACTGTTTACGTTTTCTTGTTTAATGTCTTCCCTGGCCCCTCATGTTTCCATTTTTTTGTAATTTATGTCACGAAACTAATGTAGGAAAATATATATTTTTTTAAAAGGCTGTTCTTTTTTCCCCTCTGACTTGTGTCCTTCAACTTCCTGCAGTTTTACTCTAGACCTCGTCCTCATAATCAGAAAATTATGCGCATTCATATCCTGTTCCTCTATTGACTTTTCCAGTCTGTGTGCGTTCCATTTCTAATCTTGCATTAACACTGGGCGCTGCCTGGTAAATGGACAGTGGGTGGATTGGATATGTGGCCTGGGCTGTTGAATATTTCCAGTGTTTTTCAGGTTTTCTGTTCAATTTCCAGCATCTGCAGATGTCTTTGCTTTTCATTTTACATGAAGCCTGCCAGCAAGTTGGGAATGGGTGCCATTTTAACAGACATCCATCAGTCTGTTTTACGCATGAGTTGGCGCAAAATCACGCGCTACAATAACGATGCACCGCAGTACTATGATGGATGGTGATGATTAAAGACAATTAGCATGAACGTGCATTTATTGTCTTCCCTGGTGTAGTTTCAATGATACAGAAGCAGGAAGTACCACACACAGTGGCTTGTTTTGATGGGCCTTGGAATATCACTGGATGACTCGGTGGTTAATAGAGTATCATTGCACAAACAAGAATAGATGCAAATGCTTATCAATTTACAAAACAGCTCTCTTAAGTGGCCTGCCACAGTGAAACTGTAAGGCTATGTGCTTAAGAGATTACTGCAGGAAGGTTATCTGTAAACGTTTCCTTTCCATTAGACTAGTTCTCCTTTGAATTTAGTCATACTTATGAGAGATTTGTACGGGTGTCCTTAAATTGGATATTTGTAAACTGGGAGGGTTTATATTGCCAAATATCTCAAGATGCTTTTTTGAGCATAAAATTACACCCAAATACCAAAATCCAGGTTGAAGAGAGTTTCAAGAATGATCTGAAAGGCTTGGGGTGAGACCAGGAGAAAGAGGCAGAAAGAATAGTGGAGAAGCAGAGAGGTTGAGAGGCGGAAAACAAATCTATAATCTGACCCGAAACGTCACCCACTCCAGAGATGCTGCCTGTCCCGCTGAGTTACTCCAACATTTTGTGTCTATCTTTGGTTTAAACCAGCATCTGCAGTTCCTTCCTACACATTTTTTCCACTTGGAGGTTAGTCCGTATCTGGAAAAAGCTGCCGGAGGAATCTACAGAAACGGACGCAATTATGACTTTTGAAAGACATTTGGACAGATGTATGGATAGGAACGGTTTAGAGGGTTATCGGCCAAATGCAGGCCGGTGGGATTAACCCAGTTTGCCAACTTGGTCGGCATGAACAAGGTGGGCTGAAGGGCCTGTTTCTGGTGACACCATAAACCATGAGCAGAAAATACGGACTGTTAATTTTAAACCTACCCTTTTCGGTGATCTTGGCACAGGAATCAATCAAATGTCAAACATTTCCAAGTTTTCTTTATTAAATCATTCAATATTACTGCAGACCGACCGGGTGACAAATATTTATTTTAGAACTGATCTGTTCCATTTCCACTTCCTTTATTTATGAATGGCCTTCTCCAGCACTGTTAAGTCATGTATTTTACTTTCATGTAATAGAAATTATTTGAACTTTTTTTTGGACTGGGAAAAGTGTAGTGGACGTTTTTATAGAAATGCTCTTTCATCTTTCAGATTTGGGCATTGGTAATTTCTCCGCATGATCGGTTTCTCCAGTAGTTGCTCGATGTATATAGTTGGAAAAATATATTTCTTGCCCAATTTTTAAAAGCAGTAGTGAAACAAGGATCCTTTACACTTCATGTAGGTTGTACTATGTGCTGCTGGATGATTTGTATCTCTCCCTCCAGCTTTACAATTGTTTAAGTTTTGTAGTTTAAAAGCAGAAATGATAACAGATGAATGACTTCAAGGCTTAATTTACATAAGTCTTTAGCGATACAACATTTAAACAGGCCCTTCGGCCCATCAAGTCCACGTTGTCCAGTGATTACCCCGTACACTAGCACTATCCTACACATTGGGGACAGTTGACAGTTTAAGTAAGCCAATTAACCTACAAACCTGCACATCTTTGGAGTGTGAGATGAAACCAGAGCATCCAGAGAAAACCCATGCAGTCCCGGGGAGATTGTACACATTCCGCACAGACAAGCACCCGTTGTCAGGATCTCCGGCACTGTAAGCAGCAATTCTCTCACTGTGCTGCCCTGCGCCGATATGTGTTAATTCAATTGCTCCTATTCTGTCTCCTCCTAATTCTCCCCAGCACTCTCAATCTCAGCATAATCTCGTGTCAGTCTGAAGAAGGGTCTCGAACAGAAATGTCATCTATTCCTTTTCTCCAGAGATGCTGTCTGGCCCACTGAGTTACTCCGGCTTTTTGTGTCTATCTTCGGTTTAAACCAGCGTCTGCAGTTCCTTCCTGCACAATCTACCAAACTAATTGGCATCCATTGCCTAAAAACTCTCACTTTGTTTTACTTTTTTTTAAAATGTGGCTTGTCACTTTGCCACGTTATGGTGTTTCCAATCTCTCTGGTAGCTGTGGAAACCATGCCGATATCCAGTGCATTAAAATATGGCACTATAAATATGTTGCACCTTGCAGGCTTTCTTCATTCTTATAAAATCTCAGCACTAGGGCCATCTCCAATATATTAGTAGCAAAAAATTTATATTGAGAAACGCACAGTGGCGCAGCGATAGAGTCACTGCCATACAGTGCCCGGGACCCAGATTCGATCCTGACTGCGGACAAATCTTGTTTCACTGTCAGAAAATCTACCTTTGCTCTGTGACTGCTCGCAAAACTTGAACGTTTATCTGGGAAGCTATGTTTCTGGTGTTGCAAGTAGCTGTGTCAACCGGCAACTACAGCCGGATGTTCGTACTTTGAACTGCTTTTGACTTGTATGTACATATCTAGAAAGCATATTAAAGATTTTTCTATCTCTTTTTCGGCTCATTCCCAGGGGTATTTTGTGAGCCGTATAAAATATATTGCTTTTGAGCATTCTTCATTCTTTCACTGAATGTTTTTATCCAGATTTAACTGAAATGTGTCCTGATCCTGTTAAGCTGGCAGTGTTTGTATTTTGTCTTAACTTGTGGCTGGAGGATTTGATCTAAAGATCAATTATCCATCATCATTCCCTGAGTGGCTCTTCATTTTTTGAGCAGTGAGTGGTCTCCACACAACACATTTATGCTTGTAAAAGTATTTCCGGAATTGGTACCCATTCGCTTTTATATGATCAGTCTGACGAAGGGTCTCGCCCCGAAACGTCACACATTCCTTCCCTCCAGAGATACTACCCGTACACATGCATTTTGTGTCTACCTCCGTTTGTATATGATGCCTGTAATGTACAAGAAAATTAAACTTCCACTAAGTTTGTTGACAATGAACACAAATATAATGCTCAGCCATTGAATATGCTTTTAGTTTATTTTTAGTTTAGAGGTACAGCGCGGAAACAGGCCCTTCGGCCCTCCAAGTCCGCACTGACCAGCGATCCCCAAATATTAACACTATCCTACAGACACTAGGGACAATTTACTTTTATACAAACCTGTACATCTTTGGAGGGTGGGAGGAAACTGAAGATCTCGAAGAAAACCCCACGCAGGTCAGGGAGAAAGTGCAAACTCCGTACAGACAAGCACCTGTAATCAGGATCAAACTCAGGTCTCTGGCGCTGTAAGGCAACAACTCAAACAGCTGCGCCACCATGCTGCCCTTAATGCTGTTAAGAAATATGATAAAAAGCCATTGTACGAGTGATAGGATGATGTACAAAAATGATTGAGGATGACTTGCATCCACTCCAGTTTTGTGCATTGAAAGTTTGTGTGTGTGTGTGTGTGTGTGTGTGTACGTACATACAGGGGGCAACTGTTAACTAGGTGCTGCATGGATTGTACAGATAAAGGTCTTGGGTTCATGGTACATAGTGCACACACACTACACACTGACCATGCACTTGGATGGCACGGACACCGGCCATGTACACTTGGCGCAGAGGGGTCATTTATCTCTGTGCTTTCCATCGCTCTCCATCCTCTTTCATGCATCCTTTCAGTTTGCTCACTCTTCCCACCAAACCCTCTGCCCACCCGTCTGCCCCTCCGCCTCTGTGCTGTCCTTTGCCAACGTATTAGGGTCTGCCGGTGGATTTGTGGCCCCGGCACGTCAACCAGGCAATAAAGGCAGATAGATTTTGCTAAAGCAGGAGTATCTCTCTTGTCTGCCATCTTATCCCACACACACACAGACACAGACACAGACACAGACACAGACACAGACACAGACACACTAAAAATATCCTAAAGCTCACCTTGTTTCTATCTCCTGTGTCATAAATACTAAAATAACTGGAACTTAATTTGACACCTAATTCACTTTCATATCTTCAGTATTAAAAAAGCTATGGCCATTTTCATACTCGGGAATTAGCATCTTGTTCCCTAAGTGTCCAAATAACATTCACACAAGAATTCACAATATAACATGATTTTTAAATCTCAATGGTATGAATTTATAGGCCAAATTGAAGGAATATAGTGTTTAATGCCCGTAAATTAATGGCCATTTAAATCGGCTTGCGAGTGGGATTTAATGGTATGCGATGGATTGGAACGTTGCGGTGAATTTAAACCCCATATCGGCAGGAAAAATACTGCCGGTTCGTATGGGGAATAAATCACCGTTTCGCGACATGAAATGTTAACTAAGGTCATGTTAACAAGCAAGTTTATATGAAAAAATAAACAGCTTTCCTTTACCTGTCCCCTACGTAAAATCCGTCCCCGTTGTCGGCGTTCACGGGATTAGAAGCTAATTTTTATTTTACTCCAGCGCTGAAATAGTTGGGCGATTAAAAAAATAAATAAATAAATAAAAATGAAAATTCACATACCGGCAGTCGGAACGAATCTCCAGCAAAAGCTCGCACTCCGAGAAAATATAATTCCGGAAGGCAGGGGGAAACCGCATTTTAACCACGCCCCCCCCCCCCCCCCCCCCCCCTCCAAGGGCGCCAAAGCTGCGCACACGGCCAGTGACGGAACTGCAGCGCCGCTGAAGGTAGGTTTTGTAACATACCTACCAAAGGACCTGGTGAGGCTTTAGAAACCATGTTCATAAGTTCTAGGAGCAGAATTAGGCCATTCAACCCATCAAGTCTACTCCGCCATTCATGCAGGGCTGATCTATCTTTCCATCTCAACCCTACACTCCTGCCTTCTGCCTTCTCCACATAACCTCTGACACCCTTACAAATCAAGAATCTGTCAATCTCCGCCTTAAAAATATCCATTGGCTTGGCCTCCACAGCCATCTTTGGTGCTGAGTTCCACAGATCCACCACCCTCTGACTTTCCTCCTTATCTCCTTTCTGAAGGTATGTCCTGTTATTCTGAGGCTATGGCCTCTGGTCCTAGAATCTCTGACTAGTGGAAACATCTTCTCCACATTCACTCTTTCCAGGCCTTTCACTATTCGGTAAGTTTCAATAAGGTCCCCCCTCATACCAACAGGGTTTTGGATTTCTTAAAGGAAAATAAAATAAGGAAGGCCAACCAGATGTGTGTTGAAATAGGCAGGTCTGGCCATTAGTGGACATGAATGAGGGCTTTGGCAGTAGACAAGGTGAAACAAAGTTTCGAGTTGGCGAATGTTAAGGAGTTTCCTTTATAGATTTCTTTTAGAGTTGGCACAGATGCAAAATCCAAATTTAACTTGGGATTCTGATGTAATGCTAAAACTGTGAGTAATCCACCAGCTTTAGAAAAAGCAATCACAACTATATGACAAAGATCAGCATATCTTCATTAATTTGGCTCTGCACCCAGTTACAACAGCAATAGCTCACATATATAGCCACAAGTTGAAATTGCAACACAAAACAAAATGGGTCGAAACCAATGATAATTCCAAATTTATTTCACCCAGAAACCTAGAATTAAAGGGGTTTGATACGAAGTACTGGGGGGGGGGGGGGGGGGGGGGGGAATGGTTACCAAAGAAAATAGAGCCAGTGCTAGTGAACAGAATTTGTGACTGCTCTGAGTATATTGGCATTGGTCTTCCTGGCCATGAATTGGAAGGTATTTCTGTTCACCTGAATGGCCGACTGGGCTACTCGAAGGGCCAAATGGCCTACTTCTGCACTTATTGTCTATTGGTTATGGGGCATGGTGGCACAGCGGCAGAGTTACTGCCTTACAGCGCCGGAGACCTGGGTTCGATCCTGACTACGGGTGCTTGTCTGTTGGTATGTTCTCCCATGACCTGTGCGGGTTTTCTCCAGGAGCTCCGGTTTCCTCCCACACTCCAAAAGACGTACATGTTTGGGGGCTAATGGCTTTGGTATAATTGTAAGTTGTCATTAGCGTGTAGGATAGTGTTAATGCATGGGGATTGTTGGTTGGCGCTGACTCGGTGCCGAAGAGCTTGTTTCCGCGCTGTATCTCTAAACTAAACAAACAACTAAACATTGCGGTTATTTAAAGGCTGAGATGTTTGCTTGGTTAAGGGGCAGTGTGGCTGAGATACTGGGAATCATGTAATGAACTAAAGCCTATTGCCAAACATGTAGAAGCCGATACTATGTTTCTGAGTGTTGCTAAGGAGCCTTGTCAAAGGCAGCAGATTACTAGTCAGGAAAGTCAAGAAGGTTTTGTTTACATTTGACACAATCACATTGATCAGAGCTATTTTGGGACGGTGGGAGGGGGAAAAAAATGTAATTCAAAGGGTTGCAATGGAGTAATTTGAAAATTAACACAGGTTTCGACCCCTTCAGATGTTTTGTGTTGCAATTTCAATGTGAGGCATTGCTGTTGTAACGGGGTGCCCAGAGCCAAAGTCATGAATTCTCATCAATCCTGGTCTTTTCTCTTCACCATTTCTTCCCGCCCACCCTCACCCCCGCTTACCCCTACTTTGTCTGGAGCAGAGCCCCAACCCAAAACTTCACCTATCCATTTTCTCCAGAAACGCCGCCTGGCCTGCTGAGTTAACACCAGCCCTTTGTGTCTGTCCTTTATGAATTCAGAAATAATGATACTTGCCATACAGTTTTGGGTTTCTATGTTTCTATGGATTTAAAAAAAGCCTGAACTGGCTCCCTCTGTTGAAAATGGTGTCAGCAAATGATAAACTCTTAAGCTAAAAGTACCTAAGGAGAAAATCTTGTAAGGCGATGGATTATTTATGACGAATGCCTTTGCTCTTTTGAAAACGGGAAACTGTTTCATTACTGTAGAATATTCTACTTGCAAAAACTAATTGGTTCAAGATTATAGTCAAACAGCACAGAAACAGAACCCTTCAGTCCACTTAGTCCATCCCGTCCAGATGTTCTAGCCGACCTAGTACCACTTGCTGCATTTGATACATATCCATCACGTTTTCCTCACCATCTCGCTCTGTCTAACATGTACACTAGATGAAGAAATTGCTCCCCTCTTCTCTCCCAAATCTTTCCCTTCTCATTTTAAACCTATAGTAAGTAAGTAATTTTTATTTATACAGCACTTTTAAATCAAATCATGTTGAAGCCAAAGTGCTTCACAGAGGAAAAAAAATTAGATTATCATACATCCATATAACATTTAAAAAAGAGCTGGCTCTGGCTCTAGCTCTGGCTCTAGTTCTACCTGGGAAAGAGATGGTGTCCATTTTTTTTTTTTCTTTGCCTTTCATTATTTGGTATACCTCTATAAAGTTACTCTTCCGCCTCAGATGCCCTCAAGATGAGAAAATCCAAACCTAACCAGCCTTTACTTATAGCTGAAGCCCTTGAGTTCTGGTAACATCCTGGCAAATCTTTTCTGCACTCTTTCCAGTGTAATGACATTCTTGCTGTAGTCCAATCACCAGAACTGCACACAATACTCCAAAGATAATCTTACCAACATCCAGAATTGACCACTCTCCTAAACACTCGGGACTATTTTACTGTGGGCAATTAACCTATCGACTTGTACATCAGTGGGATATTTTACTTACAACTTAGTGAATGCGTAGTGAAAACGGGTAAAACGCCACTTGGATAGAAACTGAGGGCAGGATTGGACCTGGGTTGCTGGAGCTGTGAGACATCTCAATCAGTTGTCCCACCGCGCTGTCAGTTTGAGTGTGTGTTTATTGTTTAGCGTCTTGTGGCCACATCCTGTTCGAAAACAATCTTGTGATCAGATTGCATCTTCCATTGCCTCAATATTTCAAAGTATTTTGACTCCGGATGAATGGATAACCGTCGATTTGAAAACATTGTTTTCTGTGGTTCCCTTTCGATGAGATTGGTTGAATGATAGTGGGAATGTAGGGAGATAATGGGGATGTCGGCCGGCACGGTGGAGCAGCAGTAGAGTTGCTGCGTCCGTTCTCTCTGTGACTGTGTGAGATCTTTGGTTTCCTCCCACACTCCAAAGACGCACAGGTATGCAGCTTAATTGGCTTGGTGTTTGTGTAAATTGTCCCTGATGTGTGTAGAATAGTGTTAATGTGTGGGGATGGCTGGTCGGCGCAGACTCGGCGGGCCAAAGGGCCTGTTTCAGCGCTGTACCTCTAAACTACACTAAACTAATAGGTTATAGGGAAAATTAGTGGTCAAGTGGTATTGTTCTGTGAGCAGGCATAGACTGATAAGACGTCTAGTTTCGACCCGAAACGCCACATATTCCTTTTCTCCAGAGATGCAGCCTGACCCGCTGAGTTACTCCAGCTTTTTGAGTCTATCTTCAGGCATAGCCTTGGAGGGCCAAAATGACTGCTTTGTGTTTTGTGATGAAATAAGGAAAATAAATGGATAAATAGATGCTAGACCAAAGATACAGCTTCCTTGCTTTTGAAGCTTTCGTGAAGTCCTTTATTGTATAAAAGTCCTGTGACCACATCTTGTCAGAAAACAATCTTGCGATCATATAGCATCTTCCACAACCGCAATATTTCTGAGTATATTGCATCAAGATAAATATGATTAATAACAGTCAATTTGAAAACGATGTTTCCTGTGGTCTCTTTTGATGAGATTGGTTGAATGATAATGGGAATGCAGGGAGAATAGTTTCCCTATCGTCTTAAGGGTGTTGGGGTTTATGGGGAGAAGGCAGGAGAATGGGGTTGAGAAGGAAAGGTAGTCATGATTGAATAGCGGGGTAGACTTGATTGCCAAAAAGCCTAATTCTGCTCCAATAAACATAAACTTAAACTTATGAACTAAAAATAAAAATTTCACATTTCAGAAGAGTATCAGCATTTGTCATAAATAATCCATCACTGTACAAGATTATATCCATAGGTACTTTTTGCTCATGTTTATCATTTGCTGAACACATTTTGAGTCGAGGGAGTCCGTTCAGTTATTAACATAGCTGAAGGACTTATATGTGTTCTTATGAGGCCTTGTGTCTACTTGAGGTCTGAAGAAGGGTCTCGACCCAAAACGTCGCCCATTCTTTCTCTCCAGAGATGCTGCCTGTCCCACTGAGTTACTCCAGCTTTTAGTGTCTATCTGTGGTCTTAAAGAGGTTACTCTGACTTTAACATCTTTGGGCGGCACGCTGGAGCAGCAGTAGAGTTACTGCCTACAGTGCCAGGGAGCAGGATTCCTCTCCTGACTACGGGTGCGTGTCTGTATGGAGTTTGTATGTTCTCCCCATGACCTACGTGGGTTTTCTCTGGGATCCACAGTCTCCTCCCACACTCCAAAGACATCCAGGATTGTAGATTAATTGGCTTGGTATCATTGAAAATTGTCCTCAGTGTGTGTGTGTGTGTAGGATAACGTTAGTGTTCGGAGATCGCTGGTCAGCACGGACTCGGTGGGCCGAAGGGCCTGATTCTGCTCTATCTCTAAATTAAACCTAAAAACTAAACGCATCTTATTCAAAATCAATGCTGCTTGAGTTTTCTTGGTGTTGAGATTTCAGCAAGGAGTCTGTTTTGGATCTGCAGTTAGCTCACAAATTCAAGCATTGCCATCAAGCTACAGCTGAAGCCATACTTTCGATCTTTATGCATTTATAATTTCAGAAAAACCCATATACCCATCTTGCTTTCACTTTCTCTGCCTGCTTCTATTTAATTCATTTGACAACTGGTGATTTATTGTGTAACTGTTGGCACAGCTTTTCTTTATCTCTGCCATGTACTTTTTTTTTGGTTAACTCGGTTAGAATAATCGTAATAAATTAAATTCTTTGTTCCCTTTGTTCATTCTGTTTTTTGTTTCCCATGATCATGATTTCATTCCATTGCTTTTTAAAAAAACAATTTCTTGTCCATATGCTGCATTTTGAAATTATCTTTGGATGGATCATGTGTACAATCTTTTTTTAAAACCTAGCTGGCCTGCTGATGTTAATGAGCCCACTTAAATCTTTACGTTCCAGAGATGTTATCTCCTATTTCAATCAACAAGGACTGTATTTTTCTGGTGAATTATATTAAAAGAAAGTCGTCATCGCAAAATTTGACACGCCTTTAAAATAGCACAACATCCCACGGCCTTTTACACACGCAATAATGAATGGAATCAGATACTGAACTGAATGTGGAACCATTAGAATAAATAGACACAAAATGCTGGAGTAACTCAGTGGGACAGCTAGAATGTCTGGAGTAATGAAATGGGTGATGTTTCAGGTCGAAGGCCTGAAGCAGGGTCCCGACCCGAAAACATCACCTATTTCTTCTCTCCAGAGATGCTGCCTGTCCCGCTGAGTTACTCCAGCATTTTGTGTCTACCATCTTCGGTTTAAACCAGCATCTGCAGTTCCTTCCTGTAAGGGTAAATAATCAATTTTAAAGAGCATCTTTAAGGATATGAATGAAGTAAAATGGTTTAGAGGGAGAATATTTTTAGAGTTTATGGGAATAATTTGTATTCAATAATTTCTGAATATGATTAAAAGGCTTCTGTTGGATGGATGCAGATATCCTCGGCATGGAGGATAGAAGAGGCTTTAGAATTATTTAACAAGAAGAAAGAATGGGAATTTTAATCATCGTGTTGCTTGACCAGAGTTCATCAATGAGCACATGGCTGCTGGGGGACGTGAATTTGGATGTGGCAGCAGAGTTTTGGATCTCAACTTTTGCATGGTAAAATGACAGGCCAGCCTATCGTATGTTGGAAGAGTTAAATCTAGAACTAACAAAGTTAAGGGGGGGGGGGGGGGGGCAGCATTTGACCTGAGACTGAATTAAGTTTGGCAAAGTTGGTAATCAGTGTTCTTGGTACTTGACACTATTTGGTCTGAAGAAGGGTCCCGACCTGAAACGTCACCTAACCATTTCCTGTCTGACCCGCTGAGTTACTCCAGCACTCTGTGTCTATCTTTGTTATAAACCAGCATCTGCAATTCTTTGTTTCTACATTTTGGCTTACTCCACGGTGAAATCTCCTCAAGGTATGCTTTGAAGAAGTTCTCTTCCTCTCTTGAAACAGAAGTTCTGCAAGACCCTCTCTCACTGCTCCCTCTCTGTGATTCCTACTGCTCTCTAGCCATCCTACTGTCTGATGAATGCTTACGACTCGAAACGTCACCTATCCATTACCTCCAGGGATGCTGCCTGACTCGCTGAGTTACTCCAGCACTTTGTGTCTATCTCTGGTGCTATTGTCTAGTTCACAGTTTATCTTGGAGTTTTAACGTTGTGAACAGTCTGGTTCAGATTCAGACTGTGAGCATAAAGTAAAATGTAGGTTGGTAACCTGGGAATAGAATTTAGGAAAAGTATTGAAGGTGTTTTTTAATCTTTCCAGTATTTAACTGAAGACACATTTTGCTGATCCAGTATTAGATGCTGGGCAAGTAGTTTAACAATCAAGAGATACGATTGGAAGCAAACAAGATGGTGATGACATTGAGCTGGACTCGCCGTTCTTCTTGAGCACATGAATGTATTTTTCTCTTAAATGTTGCTGCTAAGTAACCAAGGACACCGACATCAGATTCTTAAGGGGTTGGACAGGCTAGATGCAGGAAGATTGTTCCTGATGTTGGGGAGGTCCAGGACAAGGGGTCACAGCTTAAGGATAAGGGGAAATCCTTTAGGACCGAGATGAGAAGGACTTTTTTCACACAGAGAGTGGTGGGTCTCTGGAACTCTCTGCCGCAGAGGGTAGTTGAGGCCAGTTCATTGGCTATATTTAAGAGGGAGTTAGATGTGGCCCTTGTGGCTAAGGGGATCAGAGGGTATGGAGAGAAGGCAGGTACGGGATACTGAGTTGGATGATCAGCCATGATCATATTGAATGGCGGTGCAGGCTTGAAGGGCCGAATGGCCTACTCCTGCACCTAATCTCTATGTTTCTATTCCTGTTTATTGATTATAGCTCTGCCCTCAACACCATAATCCCAACCAAACTCGTCTCCAAACCTGTGTAACTAGGAATCGGTCACTAGATTAATGACTTACTGACCCACGGATCACACTCAGTAAGTCTAGGCAAGAAAACATAGGTAATTCACAGCACTGGTGCTCTGTAAGAATGAGTTCTCAGTCCCTTATTATACTCCTACACACTTATGACTGTTCCACCAGATTTTGCCCAAACGGCATTTAGAAATTTGCAGGTGACGTTGCGGGTCGAGACCCTTCTCTCCAGAGATCCTGCCTGACCCGCTGAGTTACCTCAGCATTTTGTGTCTACCTTTGATTTAAACCAGCATCTGGAGTTCTTTCCTACACTATCAGGATGCATCACAGCTTGGCTTGGCAACAGTGCTGCCAAAGACTACTAGAAATTGCAGAGAGTGGTGGATGTAACCCGGACCAGCTACCCCACCATCATCCAGCTGCCTTGAGAAAGTAGCCAATATAACCTGGGTCCTTTTTCACCATAGTTATCCCCTCTTCTTCTCCCCCCCCCCCCCCCCCCCCCCACTTTTCAGGTAGAAGAAAGAAAATCTTGAAACCCCATACCACCAGATTCAAGAACAGCTTTCCCCCCGATGTTATTAATCCCTCCATAGGAAAAGGTGTGGTCCCAATCTTTCAACCCACCACATCGTGAACTCTGGACTTTTAAAAAATATAACTTTAATACTATATCAAACACTAACACATTCTACACTCTGGACATTTTCTCTTGTCACTACCTATTATACTTGTGAGTGGTATAGAGTGATAGTGTGGAACCAGGCCCTTCAGCCCAACTTGCCCACACCGGCCAACATGTCCCTCCTATACTAGTCCCACCTGCTTGTGCCTGGTCCATATCCCTCCAAACCTGTCCTATCCATGTACCTATCTAACTGTTTCTTAAACATTGGGATAGTCCCAGCCTCGATGACCTCCTCTGGCAACTTGTTCCATACACCCACCATCCTTTGTGCGAAACAGTTACTCCTCCGATTCTTATTAAATCTTTTCCCCTTCACCTTGAACCTATGTCCTCTGGTTCTCGATTCCCCTTCCCTGGGCAAGAGATTCTGTGCATCTACCTGATCTATTCCTCTCATGATTTTATACACCTCTATAACATCACCCCTCCTCCTGCACTCCAAGGAATAGAGACCCAGTCTACTCAACCTCTCCCTATAGCTCAGACCCTCTAGTCCTGGCAACATCCTCGTAAATCTTCTCTGTACCCTTTCAAGCTTGACGATATCCTTCCTGTAACACGGTGCCCAGAACTGAACACAATACTCTAAATGCAGTCTCACCAACGTCTTGTACAGCTGCCACATGACCTCCCTTGAATGTACTTGTGTATTGTGTGAATTGATGTGATGGATAGCACCCAAGCCTTTCATGATATCTGCATTCATGTGGCAATAATAAATCAATACCAATGTGTGGATGAGAATTAAACACCTGCGATAGATGCTTGGGTGGAGCCAAAGTAACAGCGTGAAATGGAGATGTTGCAGGTGATTCACTGCTTACCATTTGATAGATAAAAATTAAACCAGATAAATCTAATCCTATCCAGCACCCAGCATAATGACAGTGGAGAAATGATAAACGAGGATGGTGTAATCTACCCCCAAAGCTCCAGACAGATGGAGTATAAATGTAGATGGATTACCTCTGTCATAATCCCATAGGTCAAAGCCTGTACCTAGAAGTGATGGGACAGAGGGTTAGACTTTAAGTAAGAGAATGCAAAGATTTAGGAACCGAGTCCACACACACCAGCGATCTGCGCACCACACACTCCCCCCCTCACACACTAGGGACAATTTACACAATGCCAGTTAACCACCTTCTTCTTCCTCTTTCGTGAGGTGTGCACAGCCTAAAGTTGTAGGACAACTTGTTCTATTTGATCTTCCGTTTGTGCACGACGGGTTGATTGCATTAGTCGAAACAGGGCGGACCACGTGAAGGTTGCAATCTTCCACCCCAACCAGTTAACCTGCAAACTTGTACGTCTTTGGAATGTGGGAGGAAACCGAAGATCTCGGAGAAAACACACGTCACGGGGAGAATATACAAACTCTGTTCAGACAAGCACCCGTGGTCAGAATCGAAGCCGAGTCTCTGGCGCTGTGAGGCAGTCGCTCTACCACTGCGCCACCGTGCCGTCTGGATGATTGCTTTTCGGTAGCTGTTGAGCATGATTTATGCTGAGTTAAATTTAATTACGATACTGCAGAAACCCTCCTGGACATGGCCTGTTGTTAACTGGGCTGGAATTCATTAATGCTCATGGAGCAAGTGAAAGATTAGTGTGATACCAAGTGATTGACATTGTAATGGATTGAGGGAAATTAATTAACTGTGAATGAAAGACATTTGTACTGACAAAGACGATCCTATTTTTAAATCCATGCCATCGAGATGCAAAACTGACAATAAAATTTAAGACTGTTTCTACGGCAATTTTGATAGCAAGACTTTCCCGACAACTTCAGACTTTGTGTATTTCTGTGTTAGTGAACGATCGCAGTTTGCCCTGTAGAAGGTACAGCAATTTGGAGCACTCTATCATGTAATAGGGTGACATATCAACTTGCAAAGATATAGCTGCACTTTCTTTAACAGAAAGTTGTTAAAGTTGTCAGCTGTTGAAGCTTGGTTAGAACCATATCTTTTATCATATTCATATTTTTTACTTTGGTACGGAATCAGTCAAGTTATTAAGTTACAATTAAAACAGAAAGTGCTCGTGCTATAACACCAGGGTAAGCACTCAGCCAGGAAAACCAAGCCCAATGCCAAAGGACCATCTAAACTGATTATACAAATTTATGCTGAGGCATAAAATTAAACATGCCATTCCTTTCACATCTACAGATGAGGTGACAAGTGCAGTAAAACTGTTAATCCACATGATCTGAAGATATGTACTGATTGACAGCTTTTCTGGATTGTTGGATGATATTCCATTTAATACTCCAATACTCTTAATTCATCGAGACAAAATGATAGCCAATTGCCAAACCAACAGGATTTCTGAACAATTCACGGTAGATCATTTATTCTTTAGCCGACTGTTATTACTGTTACTCAGTCATTCCATTGTGGAATGTTATTCATATCATTCTAGAGGTCAGAAGCTTAATCTGGAAATTATTGTTTTTCCCGTAGTTTCCCCATGTTTCTTGGGCTTGTGAGTGAAGCAGAGGATGCGGTGATAATTCTGGTGGCAATATCCTCGCCTTGGATATTTTTGATCTTTTATTCCTTTACGGATTTAGACTATTAGACTTCAGATTTTGGAGATGCAGCGCGGAAACAGGCCCTTCGGCCCACCGAGTCTGTGCAGAGCAGCAATCTCCCCGTAGACTAACAGTATCCTACGCACTAGGGACAATTTACAATTTTACCGAAGCCAATTAGCTGACAAACCTGTAGGTCTTTGGAGTGTGGGAGGAAGCCGGAGCACCCGGTGAAAACCCACGCGGTCACAGGGAGAACGTACAGACAGCACCCATAGTCCGGATCAAACCCGGGTCTCTGGCGCTGTAAGGCAGCTTCTCTACCCCTGCGCCACTGCCCGTTGGGACTAGGTTCTTTTTAGAACTGTGATCACGTCTTTGATTTACTCTGGGTGAACTTGATCGTGTGACATTTGAGAGGGTAAGGATTATTTTGATAGCATTTTGTTATTTAAATATGGAAAGCATTTTTCACAGTAACATATAATACTGAATGGGAAAGGTACTAAAAAGTTAATCCATCAAAACACCTACTCTGGCATTTCAATGTATCATCGTTCAGAGCAATTCTGGAGCATGTATTATTATGTCTAAAAGTGATATGTTCAGATTTCATTTTGAGAGAGTGAAATATTTCAGTTTGAAAGTTTACTCCTTGGCTGAAATTATACAAAAATTAAAATCGTTGTATTTGTGAGTTCAGATTTTGAGAGTACAATACTATTTTGTAACGAGATATTTGTTTCCAACTGTGTAGGAAGGAACTGCAAATAACTGGTTTAAACCGAAAAGCTGGAGTAATTCAGCGGGACAGGCAGCATCTCTGGAGGGAAGGAATGGGTGATGTTTCGGGTCCAGACTCCACTTCAGACTAAAGAAGGGATTGAAGAAGAACCCGCTGAGTTACTCCAGCTTTTTGTGTCTATATTTTGTTTCCATCTTGCAGGTCATTGGGTTTTAGAAAGGGGTTGGCGAGCAACTTTTAAAACGTGATTTTAGTATCATTGAATGTATATTAAAGATGACAGTGCACAGTGAAGCTTGACTAAGATGATTACATAGAGGCTTACTGTAGTCTCACAGGAATTACACCAGTTTTAACAATCTTTTGCCTCGTGTTTTAAGTGAAGCCTCAGAATCTACATTACAGGATGTGCGTTGCTTTGCCTTGGCTTAAAGCAGGTTTTGATTGAGAATGCGAACTCTGGCAGTTGCAAGTAATCGTGTAAAGGCCCGCCATCGATTTTCTGCCAACTGATTGTCCTGCACCTCCTTTAATCAAGACAAAAAACGCACTTGAAATCTCTCTTTCCCCCCCCCCCCCCGGAATTCCCCAGAGAATGTCTAGGCTGGGTGAGGCGGCCAATCTCTATCTCATCAAAATCCTGGGACTTCCGCGGCTGATCGGTGGGTTGAATTTGCCCCCTGCCGCTGGGGCTCTGGAACTCCGGCCTGGCCAAAGCCGGCAGATCCGTTCCCATAACCGACTTCCAGGGCCGACTTTTCAGGCCGGTATCTCGGCCCCTCGATGGCCTATGTGGACCATTCCGGTACCGTTCGACGGCACTCGCAGGCCGTGACCTCTGTTGGTCCGGCAAGAGTGCCGGAAAATCAGTGGTGGACATGTATCTGTTTTCATCATTGAATCAGAAGGTGGTGAGTTCAAACTGCAAGCTATGATGTGAGGATTTAGCCTAGGCCTGTATTTTAGTTCAGCAACGGAGGATTACTGCATTATTCATGACGCTGTCATTAAGATAGCACGAATCCATTGTAACTATTGAGTCAGCATTCCTCCTTCAACCATCATCAGTAAAATCTAGGCTCTCCAATGAAATAGCATTTATGCAATCACAAATTAATTCATTTTTTAACACGTTAATCACGTATGTTAATGGGGAAAAGTCTCACTGAAGCTCTCAAAGAAATTATATCTATCAAAGCCTTGTGCAGGCCTTGTATGGATCTGCATGTTGCCTGCCCCATTCCATTGATCACATTGATTTCACTGCAGTAATAAAAGTAAACTGTAGACCTCTCGTGTACAGATACCAGGAAAGGGTCTAACTTCTGTCTTATGAACCTGTGCACTTTCTTGTAAGTGTTGCATTAAAATCAATTAATGCGCAGGGAAGTACTTTGGCCCAATTGAAGTAAATGATATCCTGCTTCAAAATGAGTTTGTGGTTTAATTCTCTTGCATTTTGTCTCATCTGCTTGTTGCAATTAACACTATCTTTCATCTTCAGAATTCAAAGGATATGAGACGTATAACAATTTTTTTCACTTCATGATCTGTATCTCTGTCTCTTTTCTCTCTCCTATTCACTTACATCCTTTTACTTTTTTTTTAATTACAATCTCCGACCGTCCACTTACAGTATTCTCTTTGTCTCGGATTTTACCCTTCAAAGTTTGTGTTCTTTTTCACTCTCCTCTATAATAATTTCACTATTAAAGTTTGTATCTCTGCAGTTTTTTAAAATCTCCACAAAGCATTGTTTATCCAGTCTTTTGCGTAAAAGGGAAAATTGATAACCTGACATCCTGATTTATCTTGAATCTCTACCTTGAGCTCTAATTGCCTGGCTATTGGACGTGTTTTAATGCCACATCTAAATTTTCTAGGTGTTCCGTACAGGGCAGCAATAGGCAGCAACAGGTTGGAAATATGGCCCACTGAGCAAAAGTGAGCCATAGGGCCAGTTTGTTTCTTTCAATCAATAATTAAATGTAAGTTGTCATTCCAGTTTAGAGTAGGCGTTACTGTAGGAAAGTCACTTCGTCCATGCAACATGACGTTTTTGGCACACGCTGCTGTTGCTTCTCACGCAGTGCTATCTATGCTGTTCTCCACTTGCCTCAGGAATTTTTGAAAAATTGCTAAATGTTGTTTGCTTGCCAAGTTCAAGTTCAAGTTCAATTGCGTTTATTGTCATTGTGTCCCTGATAGGACAATGAACTTCTTGCTTTGCTTCTTGAAAAATTCTTGAAAAAATTGCTAAATGTTGTTTGCTTGCCTTGTGATTTATTTTTTATAAATGCCCCTCATGTGCCTAATACCTGGGTCGGGAGCCGCTCCAGTACATCGATTGCGCGGACTGGACTTTGAACATTTTATAAATGGCGCCGAAATACGGAGACTTGTGCATGTGTCAACTGTGCGAAAAGAATTTAACTGCGGTGATGATAAATTATCATTGAGCCATTGAAAACCCCTAACATTTATAAAATCTGCGCTTTCAGGGATTTTGCCATTTTCCCTTGGTACGTCCCCCACTTGATTCACCGGGATCACTTTGTTTAAAGATTGTAGACATACTGAATAAGGCCATGCTAGCCAAACAGTCCATTTGGACCTGACTTTGTGTTTGGTGGGGGAGGGGGTCTGACTGCCTAGTCTAAACCAGAGAATTTAATTGAAATGACCTGACTGTGTGTAGAATGGAACTGCAGAAGCTGGTTGACACCGCTAATAGGCACAAAGTGCTGGAGTAACTCAGCGGGTCAGGCAGCATTCCAGAGAAAAGGAATGGGTGACGTTTCGGGCCGAGACCCTTCATCAGTCTGTTAAAGAAGGAACTGCAGATGCTGGAGAATCGAGGGTTACACAAAAAGCTGGAGAAACTCAGCGGGTGCAGCAGCATCTAAGGAGTGAAGGAGATAGGCGACGTTTCGGGTCGAGACCCTTCTTCAGACTGGTCAGGGATCAGGGAAACGAGAGATATAAACAGTGATATGGAGAGATAAAGCAAGAACAATGAGTGAAAGATATGCAAAAAAGTATTGGTGATAAGAAAAACAGGCCATTGTAAGCTGTTTCTGGTGTGAAAATGAGAAGCTAGTGCGACTTGGGGGGGGGGGGGGGGGGGGAGATGGTGAAGGAATGTCAGGGCCCGAGGGCTGAGGGAGAGGTGGGGGGGGTGGGGGGAAAGGAGCAGTCTGGGTTAACAGAATTGAGAAAATTCAATGTTTAAGCCCAGAGGATGCAGACTCCCCAAGCGGAATATGAGATGTTGTTCCTCAAACTTGCGGTGTTGTTCACTCTGGCCATGGAGGAGGCCCAGGACCGAGAGGTCGGATACGGAGTGGGAGGGGGAGTTGAAGTGCTGAGCCACCGGGAGGTCGGGTTGGTTATTGCGGACCGAGCGGAGGTGTTCGGCGAAACGATCGCCTAGCCTCCGCTTGGTCTCACCGATGTAGATTAGCTGGCATCTGGAGCAACGGATGCAGTAGACGAGGTTGGAGGAGGTGCAGGTGAACCTCTGTCGGACTTGGAATGACTGCTTGGGTCCCTGAAAGGAGTGGATGGGGGAGGTGAAGGAACAAGTGTAGCATCTCTTGCGGTTGCAAGGGAAAGTGCCCGGGGAAGGAGTGGAGCAGGAGGGAAGGGAAGAATTGACGAGGGAGTTGCGGAGGGAGCGGTCTTTGCGGAAGGCAGATAGGGGGGGAGATGGGAAGATGTGGCGAGTGGAGGGGTCACGTTGGAGGTGGCGAAACTGGCGGAGGACTATCTGTTGTATGCGCTGGCTGGTGGGGTGAAAGGTGAGGACCAGGGGGACTCGGCCCTTGTTGTGAGTGGGGGAATGGGGAGAGAGGGCAGTGTTGCGGGGTATGGAGGAGACCCTGGTGCGAGCCTCATCGATAGTGGGGGAGGGGAAACCCCGTTCTCTGAAGAACGAGGACATTTGCGATTGACTAATGTCCTCGTTCTTCAGAGAACGGGGTTTCCCCTCCCCCACTATCGATGAGGCTCGCACCAGGGTCTCCTCCATACCCCGCAACACTGCCCTCTCTCCCCATTCCCCCACTCACAACAAGGGCCGAGTCCCCCTGGTCCTCACCTTTCACCCCACCAGCCAGCGCATACAACAGATAGTCCTCCGCCAGTTTCGCCACCTCCAACGTGACCCCTCCACTCGCCACATCTTCCCATCTCCCCCCCTATCTGCCTTCCGCAAAGACCGCTCCCTCCGCAACTCCCTCGTCAATTCTTCCCTTCCCTCCTGCTCCACTCCTTCCCCGGGCACTTTCCCTTGCAACCGCAAGAGATGCTACACTTGTTCCTTCACCTCCCCCATCCACTCCTTTCAGGGACCCAAGCAGTCATTCCAAGTCCGACAGAGGTTCACCTGCACCTCCTCCAACCTCGTCTACTGCATCCGTTGCTCCAGATGCCAGCTAATCTACATCGGTGAGACCAAGCGGAGGCTAGGCGATCGTTTCGCCGAACACCTCCGCTCGGTCCGCAATAACCAACCCGACCTCCCGGTGGCTCAGCACTTCAACTCCCCCTCCCACTCCGTATCCGACCTCTCGGTCCTGGGCCTCCTCCATGGCCAGAGTGAACAACACCGCAAGTTTGAGGAACAACATCTCATATTCCGCTTGGGGAGTCTGCATCCTCTGGGCTTAAACATTGAATTTTCTCAATTCTGTTAACCCAGACTGCTCCTTTCCCCCCACCCCCCCCACCTCTCCCTCAGCCCTCGGGCCCTGACATTCCTTCACCATCTCCCCCCCCCCCCCCCCCCAAGTCGCACTAGCTTCTCATTTTCACACCAGAAACAGCTTACAATGGCCTGTTTTTCTTATCACCAATACTTTTTTGCATATCTTTCACTCATTGTTCTTGCTTTATCTCTCCATATCACTGTTTATATCTCTCGTTTCCCTGATCCCTGACCAGTCTGAAGAAGGGTCTCGACCCGAAACGTCGCCTATCTCCTTCACTCCTTAGATGCTGCTGCACCCGCTGAGTTTCTCCAGCTTTTTGTGCACCCCTTCATCAGTCTGATGCTTCCTGTTCCGCTGAGTCTTTGTCACCCAACTTTGTTCTTGGAGTCCAGCTTCTTGAGCATTTGGAGATTTGGCAAAATGCCTTAATTCAGGTTAAGAGAGTTATTGCAAGGACATGAGCAAAATCTCCGTTAGTAAGCATTAAAATTGGCCATAACATTCTGAATTGGTGCAGTACATGAGTGAATGCCAGTAAGCGAATGCTCGCTGTTGACGTTTGATGCACGATTTTGTGGTTTACACCACAGTTTTCATCTGCCTGGACTGTGTGACTTCATGAAGCTTTCATTTTCTGCCCTCTCATCCAGGTCTCTGAATATGGACTTTGAGAACCAGGAAAAAGATAAAGATGGGAATACTTCATCTGCCACTTTCAATGTAAACAATACCAACAATAGTAAGTACAAAGCAAGACTCAAACGTCTGTTTTTTTTATGTTCACACGGCGATTTCTTGAGATATCAAAACCAAGATTCTGGGTTGAGTGCAGAAGAGATTCACCAGAATATTGTCTGGGTTGGAAGGAAGCAGTTGTGGGGAGAGATTGAATGGGTTTGGTTTATTTTTCCTGGAGCGGTGGAGGGGTGCCGTGAGAGAGCGAGGTCGGCTAGATAGTCAAAACCCATTTCCCATGGTAAGGTGAATCACGGCTGATCTATCTCTCCCTGCTAACCTCATTCTCCTGCCTTCTCTCCGTAACCCCTGACATCTGACGAGTTTACAACTTTGTCACACACAAAAAAAAGTGTATCAAAACAAGAGTGCATAGGTTTAAGATGAGAGGAAGGAGTTTTAGCAGATAAGTGTTTTTGAATTATTGTTACTTTGTTTTGAGACATTTAGATCATGAGTCACAGGAACAGAATTAGGCCATTCAACTCATCGAGTCTACTCCGCCATTCAGACAGACATTTAAATAAGCAAGGCATAGAATGAGTCAAGAGTGTCATGTCCCAGACAGACCATTGACATTGTTACTTGCAGCAGCACAACAGAATATGTAAACATAGCACACCGTGAACAATATAATGAACGTGAGAGAAAAAAAAGTTCAGTGTGTGTTCGTATCCACACATTCTCTCAAATATACATATATATATCACAGACGCACACATCTATTTACATACGTACACACAAAACAATAATTGTGCAATAATAACAATGGTCTATGTAGTTCAGAATGATTCATCCTTTACGTGGGAAATGAGATTTGTGGAGGTGAGCAAAAAAAGTTGGCACGGGCATGGTGGGCCAAGGGCCAGTTTCTTTGTAATGCGGCGGTGTGACTGTGACTACATGACTTTATTCCAAAGGATTTGTGGTTGATACCAAAGAAACTTGTTGAAATGAATGTCAGTGAAATGTCTCTCGGCTCCAGAGACCAGGCTTTGAGCCTGACGTTGAATGCTGGGCATGTGACTGCCTCTGTTCCTCTGAGTGTAGCAATGTTACAAAATTTTGAGATTTTAAAAATCAAGTCTGCAATTTATCCCATCAGATAAAGCATAAAAAGAAGTTTAATTTGACACCTAATTTACTTTCATATCTTCAGTATTAAGAAAGTTATGGCCATTTTCATACTCGGAAATGAGCATCTTGCTTCCCATTGCCTTTCAATTGACTTAACTCAAAAGCTGTGATCTGGAAAAGTTAAATGTCCATAACATTCTTAAAAATTAAGAGAACTCAATGAAATTTTCAGTTATTATAGATTGAAGCATTCTGAAACAAATATTAAACAATCTTACTTGGATGACCTGAAATTAAAGCATATAATTAGTTAGTTATCTAATTGTAGCTAATTACAAAATTCAATGAGTAGATCTAAACATCTATCAATTTCTTAAGAAAAGATAAACTTTTTTAAAATTGCCTAAGTGTCCAAATAACATTCACACAATAATCCACAATATAACATAATTTTTAAATCTAATTTTCATGAATTTCTGGGCCAAATGGAAGGATTTTAGTGTTTTATGCCTGTAAATTAATGGCCATTTAAATCAACTAGCGAGTGGGTTTTAGCGGAATGCGGTGGATTGGAACGTTGCGGTTAGCAGTGAAGTCGGGGGGAAAAATATTGGGGGTTCATACATTTTTTGGGGAACCCATTTCGCAACATAAAAATATTATTAATGCCTCCCGAAAAACCAACTTTTAATATAAAAATAAACTATTTACCTTTTTTTCTTCCCTACGCAAAATCCTTCCGGTTGTCTGCAGTCACGGCTTTTGAAGGTGATTTTTAAATTACTCTAGTTAATAAATAATCTAGAGTAATTAAAAAATACCACCATTGATGAAATGTCGGAGCGATTTTTCTTCAGCAACCAAATCGCCCGACATTCATCGATTTGTCCTGCCTGTGGAAAAACGGCACTTTAAGCCCGCCCCCCTCTGCAAGGCGCGAAAGTCGCGCACACGGGGAGCGGCAGAAGTGCAGCGCCGGTAAAGGTAAGTTTTGCAACATACCTACTGAGTGCACTATTTTCCTCCCACTTGCCAAAGACATGCTGATTTGCAGATTAATTTCCCACCGTAAACTCTCCCTGATGTAAGTGGTTAGCAGGCGAATCAGAGTGAGAAGGTGAGAAATTGGGGAGATGCAGTCTTGCAGTAGACAGGTACTCGACTGGCTAAAGGACTTGTTTCCGCAGTTCAATTTAGTTTAGAGATACAGCGCGGAAACGGGCCCACTGGGTCCACGCCGACCAATGATCCCCGCACATTAACACGATCCTTCACGCCCTAGGGACAATTTACAATTATACAAAGCCAATTAGCCTACAAAACCTGTACGTCTCTGGAGTGTGGGAGGAAACCAGAGATCCCAGAGAAAACCCACGCGGGTCACCGGGAGAACATACAAACTCCGCTCGGGCAAGGCACCGTAGTCAGGATGGAACCCGGGTCTCTGGTGCTGTAAGGCAGCAACTCTACTGTGGAATTCTCTGCCTCAGAGGGTGGTGGAGGGCGGTTCTCTGGATGCTTTCAAGAGAGAACTAGATAGGGCTCTTAAAAATAGCAGAGTCAGGGGATATGGGGAGAAGGCAGGAACAGGGTACTGATTGGGGATGATCAGCCATGATCACATTGAATGGCGGTGCTGGCTCAAAGGGCCAAATGGCCTACTCCTGCACCTGTTATCTGTTGTCTACCACGACTCCACCTCGTATGACAATAAAATTGTCATCTTTGCTCATGCAACAATAGTGTAATTGGTATAATGGCTCACACAGGCTGTTTAAAGGGTGTAAGGCAGAAATCTGCACTTCCGAATTTCATAAAAGGTTATCATATTGCTACTAAGTTCTCTAAGAACTTGAAACGCCGAACATCAACATGTCAATCAGCAGAGGACTTTGCATTCTTAAAGCGAGAGCTGAGTGCCGTGGTCACAGACAAAATGATCATCATTTGGATTTGGTGACTAACACGTTGTTGTTCCAGTAATATGCTCAGAGATCTGGCACATAACCAAATTGTGTGTGGGCTAGATCTAATATTCAATGTAATGAAGGCATGTCAATGAATAATGTAAACAAAATTAAAGTATTTTCAGAACATTTGACGTATTTGATTGTACGAAAGTTCAATATTTTTGGAATGTTCATGACTGAAGATCATTTGGTTAATAGTTTGTCTGGAGAAGGGTCTCGACCCGAAACGTCACCCATTCCTTCTCTCCAGAGCTGTCTTGTTGAGTTATTATAGCATTTTGTGTCTATCTTTGGTGGGTTTTGTGTCCCTTTTTGGTGGCTATTCCCCTTTATTTGATTTACTTTTAAACATTAATAAAGCTCTGTTTATTTAATTTGACAGTTGAAATTGATGGGGAAAGAGAAAGTGAGACCAAAAATGTTGAGATAATTTTAGTTTAGAGATACAGCGTGGAAGCAGGCCCTTCGGCCCACCAAGTCCGCGCCGACCAGCGATCCCCGTACACTGGCACACACTACGCACTAGGGACACGAGATAAAGGTTGCCATTTGATTCATTTGCAGCTTTGAGATTAAATAGTAAAGATGCAACCTAAAATAATTTTCACATTCATGATTTTAAAAGGTTGCTTATCGAGAAAATATATTTGTGTTAAAGAAGGAACTGCAGATGCTGGAGAATCGAGGGTTACACAAAAAGCTGGAGAAACTCAGCGGGTGCAGCAGCATCTAAGGAGTGAAGGAGATAGGCGACGTTTCGGGTCGAGACCCTTCTTCAGACCGGTCTGAAGAAGGGTCTCGACCCGAAACGTCGCCTATCTCCTTCACTCCTTAGATGCTGCTGCACCCGCTGAGTTTCTCCAGCTTTTTGAGAAAATATATTTGATGGCTTTAAATAGGCGTTTAAATTGTGCGAAAAAGAACGTGATTCACAGGTAGGTAGGCCTTGTGAAAACAGTTTTAGCTGTGGGCAGGTTGGCAGAAGTCAAGTTTACATTGGCTTTGGGAGGGATTTGTAATGCGGTTCAGTAGAAGGTTATGTATGGGGCCGAGGAAATTGGCTGAATGCTATTTGCTGCTTTTTTTTTAAAAAAAAGAGCATTCTTTTCTCTGCTTATTTTACCTCATCACCCAAAGCGAGTGAGTTTGATGTTTGATTTATCAGTTTGCAGCAAGGAGTAATTCAAACATTTTGAGCAACTTTGTCATCAATTAGCTTCCTTCATTTTTATTTAATGGTCTGAAGCCAAAAAATAAATGAACTGCAGCTTGATTTTTCATGCATTGCTAAATTTGTCCTGGTTTATATCTACGGCCATTTTTTCGAAGTGATTGAATACTTTACCCCATTGAAAACTGGTGTTCTTGTTAAATTAGTAGTGAACTGTTTGGGTCAGTGGCTATTTAATTATATAAACAAGACTTTTTTTAAATTCTGTGAATATTTACTAATTTTAAAAAAAAAACCATTATTGTTGATTTTACATTTTAATGGTAGATTGATTGAATTTTAGAAACAAATTCTTGGCAATTACATTTTTTTAATTGTGTATCAAATAATGTTTGAATGAACTTCCTCTAGATTTAAACGGTCTGAAGAAGGATCCTGACCTATAACATCACCTTTCAGCAGGATTGCATTTCTTTCAACAGAGAACTGCACAGAAACAGGCCTTTCCCTCTCACTCCATCCCCTCCCTCTTCCCAGTTTTCCTACCCGTCTTACTGTCTCTGACTACATCTCTACCGTCCACTCCCCTGACATCAGTTTGAAGAAGGGTCTCAACCCGGAACGTCACCCATTCCTTCTCTCCAGAGATGCTGCCTGTCCTGCTGGGTTACTCCAGCATTTTTTGTCTATCTAGCCTCAGCCTACAATGTCTGTGTTGAACATAATGCCAAGACCAATTCTTATCTGCCTACATATAATTCATGTCCCTCCATGCCCTGTACTATGCCATGCCATGCACCTATCCAAAAGTGTCTCAAATGTCTCAATCATATCTGCCTCAACCATCAGCCCTGGCAGTGTCTTCTCGGCACTTGCCACCCTTGGTATACCAAAAAAACGTGCCCTGCATGTCTCCATTAGACCGTGCCCCTTTAGTTCTAAACTAATGCTCACTGGACTTTGACATTTCCATCCTGGGGAAAAAAAGTTCTGTTCTGTCCACCCTATCCGTGCTTAGCATTATTTTATATACTGCTGTTGGATCTCCCCTAAATCTCCGGCGTTAGAGAGAAATCAATCCATGTATCAACCCTCTCCCTTTAGCTAAAACCTCACTATCCTGGCATCTGCACCGTTTCCAAAGCCTCCATATCATTTGTGTATTGGCATGACCAGAACAGCACGCAATACTCCAAATGCGGCCTAATTAAAGTCCTATGAAGCTGCATCTTGACTTCCTGAATCTTACCTCAATATCCCAACAAATGAAGGCAAGCATATCACATGCCTTCTTTAAGGGGCTGTTCCATTGTGGCGACCTAATCCGCGAATTAAGAACAGTGTCTTTGACCTTCAAGCTCGAGGGCACTCGCCTGAAAAACCTCTCAAAGGAGATTGCCTACGGCTGCCCTCGATTGCCTGTAACTACATAGCAACCCCACTCCATTGCACTACGATTTGAAAAGAACCATGCCGACCAATTTTTACTTGTGGAAAATTTTTCAACATGCTGAAATATTTTCTGCGATCTAGCTGAGGCTGCAAATATTCGGGAACTTCCCTCGAGCATGAAGGAGAGATCCAGTGACCTCAGAGGACCTCCTAGGACCACGTGTCGACGATGCTGCGAGTTTGAGTCGAGGGCAAACTCGTCTAAACTCACAGATTAGGTCACCGCAGTGGGACAGCCCCTTTACCACGCTCTCTACTTGCGTTGCAATTTTCAGGAGATTTTTGACTTGGACTCAAGATCCCTCTGTCCCTCTTTAATACTGCTAAGGGTCTTGCCATTAATTGTATGTTTTCCACTTGCATTCGACCTTCCGCATTACAGCACCTCGCACTTGCTTGGATTAAACTTAATCTACCATTTCTCCACCCATTACTGTAGCTGATCTCTATCACGCTGTATGCTTTGGTGACAACCTTCCTCACAGTCCACGACACCAGCAATCTCGGTACAATTTATAAACTTACCAGCCACCCCATCTACGTCCGCGTCCAAGCCATTTGTATATAATACAAACAACAGAGGTCTCAGCACAGATTCCTACGGATCTCCACTGGTCACCGATCCCCATCCTAAATATCTTCCATGTCCTGAAGATAGACACAAAATGGTGGAGTTACTCGAGCATTTTGTTTCTATCCTCTGTGTAAACCATCATCTGCAGTTCCTTCCTACACATCTTCCTTGTCCTTTGGTGAAAAGAGATGCAAAGTACCCGTTTGATACCTCGCCTACATCCCCATTTTCCTCTTACATCCCTGAGTGGTCCTATCTTCTCCCAGATAACCCTCTTGTTTTTAATGTAGAAATAAAAAGCGTGGAGATTTTCTTTAATCTGATTTACCAAAGCTATTTTGTGGCCCCTTTAAGGCCTTGTAATTGCCTGCTTGAGTACTTCTCTTTATATTCCCTAAAGGGCCTATCTGATATCATCTTCTTAAACCATGCTTCTTTTTGGTCAAAATGATCAGTTTAGTTTATTGTCACATGTACTAAGGTACAGTGAAAAGCTGTTGTTGTGCGCTATCCAGTCAGCGGAAAGACAATACATGATTACAATCGAGCCATCCACAGTGTACAGATACATGATAAGGGAATAACATTTTGTTATAGGTTATAAACTCCTTGGTCATCCAAAGTTCCTTTATATTGGCATCCTTATCCCTCCTTGTTACTGGAATATGCCAGTCCTTTAGTGACTAGCTTTTAATTGACTTCCACGTGTCAGATATGGACTTTGTCCAAATAACAACTGTTCCCAATGAACCCTCCTGAGCACCTCCCTAATAATGTAATTTGCTTTACTCCAATTAAGTCCCTTCCCTCGAGATCCAGACTTGTCCCTATTCAAAACAATGTTAAAACATATGGAGTTGTAATCACTATCCCCAAAATCCTCATCAACTGTAACTCGTCACCTGGCCAGGCTCACTCTCCAACTCGAGATCCAGTACGTTCCCTTCTCGGGTTGGATTATCTACGTGTTGCTTCATACCCACTTGGATACGCCTAACAAATTCTAAGCCTTTGGCACTGAGCCAATCCCAGTCAATATTGTGGAAGTTAAAGTTATCCACTAAGACAACTCTGTTGCTTTGGCATCTTTCGATGTCCTGGCCATACCTGTTCCTCTATCTTCCACTTGCTATTAGTGGGGGGAGGGGCTATACATAGAAACATAGAAAATAGGTACAGTAGTAGGCCATTCGGCCCTTCGAGCCTGCACCGCCATTCAGTATGATCATGGCTGATCATCCAACTCAGTATCCCGTACCTGCCTTCTCTCCATACCCCCTGATCCCCTTAGCCACAAAGGCCACTTCTAACTCCCTCTTAAATATAGCCAATGAACTGGCCTCAACTACCTTCCACAGATTCACCACTCTCTGTGTGAAAAATGTTTTTCTCATCTCGGTCCTAAAAGACTTCCCCCTTATCCTTAAACTGTGACCCCATTGTTCTGGACTTCCCCAACATCGGGAACAATCTTCCTGCACATAGCCTGTCCAACCTCTTAAGAACTTTTTTCCCTTAGTCCCACCTGCCTGCACTCGTACCATAACCCTCCATACCCTTCTCATCCATATGCCTATCCAATTTATTTTTAAATGATACCAACGAACCTGCCCCACCACTTCCACTGGAAGCTCATTCCACACCGCTAACACTCTCTGAGTAAAGAAGTTCCCCCTCATGTTACCCCTAAACGTCTGTCCCTTAATTCTAAAGTCATGTCCTCTTGTTTGAATCTTCCCTATTCGCAAAGGGAAAAGCTTGTCCACATCAACTCTGTCTATCCCTCTCATCATTTTAAAGACCTCTATCAAGTCCCCCCTTAACCTTCTGCGCTCCAGAGAATAAAGACCTAACTTATTCAACCTATCTCTGTAACTTAGCTGTTGAAACCCAGGCAACATTCTAGTGTTGGATTTTGTGTTTTCTTTCCTTACATTTTTTCCTTATTGTGCTTTATCTGTCTGTCCTGATTTCAACTTCAAAGTAGCCAGTTTATTATTATCACTAAATCCTAAAGACTCCCCATTAGTGGGTTATTATTCTTTAGCTGGTAGGTGCTTATCTGGAAGACAAAATCAGAGATGTAATGATGAGACTGGAAAAGGCGCTGGTCAGGCCACATTTGGAGTACTGTGAGCAGATGTGGGCCTCGTATCTGAGGAAAGATGTGCTGGCTCTGGAGAGGGCCCAGAGGAGGTTTACAAGAATCATTCCAGGAATGAGTGGGTTAGCATATGATGAGCGTTTGACAGCACTGGGCCTTTACTCGCTGGAATTTAGAAGATTGTGGGGGGACCTCATTGAAACTTACAGAATAATGAAAGGCATAGTTAGAGTGGATGTGGAGAGGATATTTGCACTCGTGGGAGAGTCGAGGACCAGAGGTCATAGCCTTAGAATTAAAGGATATTCTTTTAAAAGGAGGTAGGAGGAACTTCTTTAGTCAGAGTGGTTAATCTGTGAAGCACATTGACACAGAGGGCGGTGGAGGCCAAGTCAGTGGATATTTTTATGGCAGAGATAGACAAATTCTTGATTAGAATGGGTGTCAAGGGTTATGGGGAGAAGGCAGTAAAATGGGACTGGGAGGCAGAGATCAGCCATGATCGAATGGCGGAGTGGACTCGATGGGCCTAATGGCCTAATTCTACTATAATTTGTGAACTTGTGCTTATCCTCTTCATTTAAAAAAAAATAATTTGTTAGAGTACTTCACTAAATTCGAAAATCAGACCAAATGTGGATGATCTCCACTGCGGACCTCGAGTTCATTCGACTTAGTAAGAAATGACTTGGATACCTTTCAAATAGTTTCTGCGCACAAACCAAAAATGCCTGCAGAGTCTACAGAGATGAAAGAGATAATGGAGGGTCTACTTTCTCTCTCGGTAACTAATAAATGGTAACTGCAATGCTGGCAAATTATTAACTTTCAAAAGAAACTTGGAAGGAATTTTCAACTGGTATGAATTCATCCTGAATAATTAGGGCAAAAGCAAATATGAAACAATAAAACTTAGCTGAACACGCTCACCCTGACAATGGAATCGGAGCAGGAATAAGCTATGCAGCCCATTGATTCTGCTCTCGCGTCCGGTGAGATCAAATTTAAGCTGCCCCTGGTCTCTACCTTCCTGGACTGCAGATGCCGGAATTGTGAGTGAAACAACAAACTGCTGGGGGAACTCAGCAGGTCAGGCGGCATCTGTGAAGGAAGAAGTGTCCCAATCCTAAATGTCATCTGTTCATTTCCCTCTATGATGCCTGACCTACTGAGTTCCTCCAGCAGTTTTTTTTTTTGCTCTACTTGCCTGCCTGTTTCCTATAACCCTTAACACTTTGATAGTCCTCACTCAACTTCAATGTATATCCCTCATTCAGAAACTACCAGTTGTGTTATAGATAGGAAGGAACTGGAGATGCTGGTTTAGATGGACACAAAATGCTGCAGTAACTCAGCAGGACAGGCAGCATCTCTGGATGGAAGATATGGGTGACGTGGGAAACATACTCTCAAAGCTACCCTGCCGAGCCATTTCAGAATCTTTGCCTTAATAAGTTCACCTCTCATCGCCCTTAGCTCGAAAGCGCGAATGATTAATCTGCTAAATCATTCTTCACAAGACAACTCATTCATCCCAGCAATCAGCTTGGCGAACCTTCTCTGAACTCTCTCCAAACTCGTGGAAAAACTCTTCTTTAAGGAGATCAGAGCTACACGTAGTGCGCCAGGTGTGATCTGGCAGGTTGCACCTGGACAAGTTGTGGCAAGCTTTTCTCTATCTTTGCACTCCATCCTGCTTGCAATAAACGCCTCCCAAATTGCTGGTTGAAATGTTTTTGCTTCATGTAGACCGGTATCACGGTCCCTCGTCTAAAGACGGGTCTTGACCTGAAACGCCACACATTCCTTCTCTCCAGAGATGCTGCCTGTCCTGCTGAGCTACTCCAGCATTTTGTGTCCATCTATGGTCCCTTGTACTGGTGTTCTTTCCAAGTCAGTAATATTCTGACATCTAAAGTAAATAATCTTACTTTTCCCCTACCTCTTTTATTCCATCTTGCAAATCCGTGCACATTCACTTCATTCATCTTTGCACCCTGCTCTCAACTTGATTCGTACCAACTTTTGTATTATCACCAAATTTGGCTCCACTCATTTCCTCCATACAAGTGATTAATTTAGAGGTGTAAATAGTTGAGGCCCCAGCACTGAATTCTGTGGTTCCCCAGTAGTTAGAGCTTTGGAAAGGTCCACAGCATCCTTGCCGACCAGCGATCACCCAGGACACTAGCACCATCCCACACACTAGAGACAATTTACAATTTTACCAAAGCCAATTAACTAACAAACCTGCACGCCTTTGGAATGTGGGAGGAAACCGGAACACCCAGAGAAAACCCACACGGTCAATCCACATGATGCTCTTTATTCATTGGATGTGCATTGTCATATGACAACATGTGCTGTGGTCTGGTGTCTAATCCTGATTGCGGTAACAAAATTAACCTATGTCCACTAATCTCTGTGCTAGTACTTCCCTTTCACAAACCAAAGCAGTATGCCTCTTTAAAAATCTACAGGATACGGTGTGAGCTACAGATATATTCTCCTCATGCACTGAGGTGTTGAAATAATGACCAGGTTCTCAGATTAGTGGGAGATAATTGCAGTGATTGGTGTTGGGACCACACCTGCTAAATAATTTAGATGACAGTGTGGAGCATCACGACCTTTATGTCTGTTAATGGTGTAGAGATGTGCATCTTTGTTTTTAAAACAAAAGCCTAGATGGAAGCATTAAATTATTAATGGGCATTAATAATGCAAAGCGCAGTCAAAATTGGTTAAATGGAATTCAACATTGCCAAATGTCTGGGTCAATCACCTTCGACTTAGAAAAGATAGAACAAATACTCGGCGAAGAGCTGGAATTATTGGTGGTCTGGAGAGATTTGTGATCCATGTATGTCATGAAAATGTCTTGTTATGCGAACATGTAGGGAATGGAGAGATATGGATCATGTACAGGCCAGTGGAGATACTTTAATTTGCCATCATAGTCAACATAATCTTCGTAGGCCAAAGTGCCTGTTCATGTACTGTACTATTCTATCTGGGTACCGAAAATTATATTTAAAAAAAAGGCTGATACCTGCCTTTATTTCAAGGAATATTGGTTCCATTACAACAAGGATAATAAGTTTGCTCCACATATGTGATATTTTCCAGTGTTTCATGAATATACATTAGCCTAAAATGGAATGCACTGTAGATTTGCCATAATAACACAATGACTCCCGGGCTCACATTATGGAGAAAGATTGTAGAAACTAGGTTTGCTTTCTCTGAAATTTAGAATGATCAACTTTGCAAGACGTCAAGGAGAACTGAGAGGTAGAAATTATTTCCACTGGTTGGGTAGGACAAATGGTTATTACCGTAAGATTTAGAGCCAGGCCTTTTAGAGGTGAAGTTAAAGATGGTTGAAATTCAGAACTGCCTTGTGTGACTGCAATTGATGCCTGTTAACTTGTTAATGTTAAATGTGAGAATGATAGATTTTTGATAATCAAGGGATATTGGAAAAGGATAATAGTCTCTGGAACTGGAGTAACTCAGCGAGTCGGGCAGCATCTGGAGAAAAAGAAAAATGTGACGAACCGAGTCGGAAGGCCAGTGTGCTATGCGTCTTTGCCTATTATCAGCTGTAAGATCCAGAGTCATTTGGTGAAATAATTTTACAGAGGTTTGATTTTGTTTATTTGTGTTTTAGGTATCCAGACCATAGACTCTACACAAGCTCTTTTTCTTCCGATTGGAGCATCCGTCTCCCTCTTGGTGATGTTCTTCTTCTTTGATTCTGTTCAGGTGGTGTTTACAATATGCACAGCAGGTATGTGGTTAAAAAAACCTGTTTTTGAAGAATATTCCTTTTTTTTAATACCTTTTTATATGTGTAGTACAGAATTTGTTGTGCCATTCTTGTAAGTCTTAATCCTACTAAAGAAAAGTGTCATATGCGGATGAAAATGGTGCCAATAATTGTAGTGATTTTTATGTGAATTGTCAATTGTTTGTGAGTCATTCTGATAACTACTATTTCTGTGACAGTTAAAGCTCTTCCAAAATTGCAGGAGGATTGTCCCCACCCCCCGACAAAACATCACTTTCTACTGCTAACTAGTGAGGTCACAGATTGAAGAAACTTCAGAGTTGAGCAGAATATGTAATGTTTGATGAAGTGCAAGGATAATGTTGACAAAGAACTGTCCCAATCATGATACATCCAAGTTACTCTGCCCATCAACTCTGCCCATTAAGATAACTATTATCTCAGATGATAGGTGGATCAAAGCTGTTTGAAGAAAATGTTCGGCCTCGACCCGAAACGTCACCTATTCATTTTCTCCAGAGATGTTGTCTGACCTGCTGAGTTACTCCAGCTTTTTGTGTCTATGGTCCCTTGTACTGGTGTCCTTTCCAATTGAGCAATATTCTGCCATCCAAAGCAAATAACCTTACTTTTCCCTTGCCCCTTTTATTCCACCTCGCAAATCTGTGCACACTCACTTCATTCATCTTGGGTTTAAACCAGCATCTGCAGTTCCTACACATTTCTAAGCCCAGTTGTGCATGCCTAAATCCCTGCATGATATAGTACCTCGGGTTAATTTGAAAGAAGGAAAATATGACATTAGAACATACTGTACAAGGTTATTTGGTATCTATAATAGAAAGCAAACAGAAACAAAAAGAACAGCTTGAGGTTGTGTACCAATTTTAAGGTAGAAATGTTTTTCAGGTTGCTTAACTTAGGCAGAAGTAGAATATGTTTAAGACATTTCCCTTCTAATAAAGATCCACAGGTTTATTTTCATTTTTTTGAATTATATCTGTTCATGCTTAAAACATGATATGAAAGGCATTTGGCTTTGTTAAAATGGATAGGGTCAGCCTTATTTCTTTGTGAATAACTTATGATCTTGGGAGGTAATATTTGGAGTAGATGTTTGTCTTGCACCCTTTCATTGTGTTTAGTGTGTGTTCAGCCTCAGTGCTAAAACAGCTTGGCACAGAAATGACCAGGTTTCAATCTTAATTTTCTCTTTAACATTCAAGGAACTTATTTTGAGTTGCGGAAAGAAAGCTTCAGCCAGCTTTAGGCTAACAGCTTGCAACAGTCATATTCAATTGTTGAAAATTTATACATAGCATGTGGCAAGAGATCGACTAATGACATATGATGACAACCAAAAATCTTATTATTTCTGGCATACATTTTAGTATATTAAGTCAATTATGTCAGTGTGTAAAGATTTTCTAATGCTTTAATCATTTGCAATTAAGGAAAGCCTGCAACAAAGATTTTTTTTTAAACCTTGGCACCACCATCTTTACAAACCTCAGGGCCATGTTTTGGGCTTCAGGACCATTGCTTCCATTCTGCCAGTACATAATCCATATCCCTCCATTCCCTGCAGATCCATACACACAGAACTCTCCCCACACTGACAAATCTCAGAAACCCCTCAAACTGCCGCCCTGCATCGAGGTGCGGCAGTGTAGGCCTATCTGCTGTGCCAGAATTCAGTGACTGTATGTAAGCCCATTAGATCTGCTTGGATGGGAAGGCGATAGACGCGGTGATTGTGATCACTGGAGGAAATAACAAACTGGAGTGGAGTTTGGGGGCGGGGGGTGCTTATGTGAGTGAAGTCAGAAGGGAGCTGGAAAGACGGAAAGATTGTGGAGTGGTCAAACCAGGACTGGGCCAAGAAGTTTACTTGTCACATCATTTGTCCTTGGTTTTATGTCGATCTAGTCTCCAGTTGTACAAGATGTTGGCGAGGCCTCACTTATAGTATTGGGTTTAGTTTTGTTCACCCTGTGAGAAGAAAGATGCCATTCAGATGGAAAGACTGCAGAAAAGAAACAAATTCTGAAGATGTGGCCAGGATTTGTGGAACTAAGTTAAAGGGAAAGGTTGGGCAGGTGGGGGGCTTCATTCCATGGCGTGTAGGACACTGAGGGGTGATCTTATGGACGTGTATAACATTGTGACAGGCATAGATAGGCTGAGAGCACACGGTAAACCATAGGGAAGGGGTATCAAGAACTAGAGGGCTTAGGTTTAATGTGAGAGGGGATATATTTAATAGTAACGAAGATAGACGCAATGTGCTGTAATAACTCAGTGAGTCAGGCAACATCTCTGGAGACAAAGGATGGGTGTTGTTTCAGGTCAGCACTTCTTCAAAATGTCACCCATCCTTTTTCTCCAGAGTTGCTGCCTGTCCCACTGAGTTACTCCAGCACTTTGTGTCTATCTTCGGTATAAACCAGCATCTGCAGTTCCTTTCTTTAATAGTAATCTGAGTGGCAATGTTTTCAGAGGTAGTATTTATGTGGAACGAGCTGCCAGAGGAAGTGGTTGAGACGGGTAAAATAAAACCTTTAACAGATATTTGGAGAGGTTCATGACTAGAAAAGGTTTAGGGGGATCTGGGTCAACCACACGTAATAGGGAACAGTGTACATGGCAGATTGATTGGCACGGATGTGTTAAGTGCTGGAAGGGCCTGCTTCTTGCTGTATGACTCTAATGTTTGTGTGAAGTAAGACATTTTCAGCGTCACTGCCCATAACTATGAAGTAATTGGCTTACTTTTAGTTTAGAGATACAGCGTGGAAATAGGCCCTTTGGCCCACCGAGTCCACACTAACCAGCTATCCGCGAGCACTAACACTATCCTACACACACTAGGAACAATTTACACTAATACCTACTAACCTGTACGTCTTTGGACTGTGGGAGGAAACCGGAGGTCCCGGAGAAAACCCATGCAGATCACTGTACGGGAGTGTGTACAAACTCCGTAACAGGCAGCACCCATAGTCAGGATCGAACCCAGGTCTCTACCGCTGCACCTCCATGCCGCCCTTGGTCTTTGAGGTGCAGATTTATTGGTTAGTTTTATTATTCTAAATGCATTGCAAAACATCTTTATCAATTTCCTAAAATACATCAGAAAAAAATGCTTCAAAATTGCTCCTTTCCCTGGTCTCTTCCTTTCACAAAAACTGATTTTAATTTGGATATTAACTTTATTATAGATGTTAGAGAAACCAAAGGTTTTAATATAGTAACACTAACATGCTGCAAAATATTCTAGACATGTATACAAATATAGTATAGTCTTGATTACCAGAATTCTCCAATCTCCAGCAACTTGATCAGTTTCTCAGCTTTCCCTAATAAACACAACGTTGATGTTCTTGCTGAGCATATCAGTCTGCAAAGGCTTCAAAGGCTGCATTATAGAAGTGAATAAATTATTGAAGGATGCTTTGAAAATTAAGACATTGCATCTGCAAGTAGTAGAACAAGGACAGTCAGTTAATTGCAGTAAAGAAGTGTGATTAACACAAAGGCTAATTAACATGTTAATCATTTAATGTGTTAATTGCCTGTATAAAAGGCCAGATTTTCAATGCATCGGAAGATTGGGATCTCCACAATAACATCTTTCTGAAAGCGATCCTTCATCCTCAGCAACAAAGTCCTGCTAGTTCATAATTTCATAAGTTACAGGAACAGAATTAGGCCATTCAGCCCAACAAGTCTGCTCCACCATTCAATCACGACTAATCTATCTTTCCCTCTCAACCCCATTCTCTTGTCTTCTCCCCATAACCCCTGACACCAGGTACTATCCAATAGTACTATCAATCTCCACCTTAAAAATATCCATTAGCGTGGCCTCAACAGCCGTCTGTGGCAATGAATTCCCCAGATTCACCACCCTTTCATTCAAGAAATTCCTCGTCTCCTTCCTAAAGGAACATTCTTTGATTGTGAGACTATGAGCTCTGGTTCTTGACTTTCCCACTAGTGGAAACATCCTCTCCACGTCCACTCTATCCAGGCCTGTCACTATTCAGTATTTTCCAAGAATATTCCCCTTCATCCTTCTAAACTCCAGCGAGTAGAGGCCCAGCATCGTCAAATGCTCATCGTACGTTAACCCACTCATTCCTGGGATCTACTTTAAAAATAGATTTCTACAAATGTTCTGTTTTTCATAAATATTTGGTCACCATGAATTCAAACATGAAATCATAGAACGTTTCATGACCAGTCATAGATGATATCATATTATCACTGCATTTTTAAAAAAAAAATATATATATATATATTTGGTAGTGATGGGGGTGTATGCATTGGTATGGTGCTGGGATTTCCCTTGAAACTTCAAAGATTTATTACACAATCATAGATATTTTATAACGCCTGCATTTTACGTGGAAAGTGGAAGTGGTGTTTTTTTTTGCCTGTAGCTTTTGGTTCCTTCTGATAAATTTTGGTTTTAAATGTGATTGCATCTGAATGTTAGATATATGGGATTACAAGAAATGCCCTTGTGTGTTCACACATGTGCATCGTTTAATAGTTTTACTGTGATTGAATAAATTAATTGAGCATTAATCATTCAGTGGGTATACGAATGTGATTACCATTGAAGCATTTCCATTTATAATCAGATTGTTTTGAATATTGTTGTTCCCTTGTTTAGGTTCAATGGAGGGAGCCAGTGTTAAATGATTAGAATTTTGTGTAGTAATTTGTGCATGTTTTAACATTCTGTTAACAGTCTACATTTAATTTAGAGAACCTTTTGCATGAGAAAAAATAAAGCCTTCCTTTCAACTTTAATGAAATTGTTCTTTCATTTTTGTATTTGTAGATAATTCTTTTGAATGGTCGCAGACATTTTTAATTGAGTGAATAATCTGAGTTTGGTCTCAAGTTCTGAGAGTTGATAATATTCACATTGGCTGAAACTCACAATAGATTCTTTTTTCTTTCAGTTCTTGCAACAATAGCATTTGCCTTTCTGCTGCTCCCAATGTGCCAGTATTTAACAAGAGCCTGCACAACTCCGAACAAGTAAGAATTTATAATTGCATTTATTTTGTTCAATGTGAACTGAGAGTCATGTGTAGGAGGGGACTGCAGATGCTGGTTTAAACCGGACAGGCACAAAATGCTGGAGTAACTCGGCGGGACAGGCAGCATCTCGGGAGAGAAGGAATGGGTGAGGTTTCGGGTTGAGACCCTTCTGTTTGAAGAAGGGTCTTGAACCGAAAAGTCACCCACCCGTTCCTTCCGTCCGCAGATGCTGTTCTTCTCTCCAGAGATGCTGCCTGTCCTGCTGAGTTACTCCAGCATTTTGTGTCTTATCTTCAAATTGAGAGTCACGTTGTACTTCCATAATTTTTCAAATATTTTCATTTTCTATGGTAAGATAAATATTTAGGTTGCCTTTTTATGTGCATAAAGATCCTTGATTATCACAGTATAGATTTAAAACTGCTTATACAAAATGTTTTGCTATCTGAGCCTGTCTAAATTTCCAGCGTTTAGGTTAATTTTAAATTCTTTACTGAACCACAGCTGAATATATTTTGTGGTAATAAGTCGTCAAAGATAGAGGTAAAAAAAACTTGCATTTATGTCGTGCTGTTTGCAACCTCAGCATGTCCATGAGCATTTTTGTTTTACAGCTGACAAAGACATTTTCCAGTGTAATCTCAGTGATTTATTTTAATATCTGAATCACGGCAGTCAATTTTTACACAGCCGGCTCCTGAAAACCAACCAGATTAGCGGTTGGATGATCTGCTTTAGATGTCGGCCAGAACACTCGGAGAAATGCCTCTAATGCCTACATGAATCATTTTGTTTATAGTCAAGGTGTCTGTATAACATGCCATTTGAAGGATACTACCCCATGACAAGTGCAGGGCTTGCTCCTGCAGTGAAGCATCTGTCCACATTATGTGAAAGTCTCTGTTGTGAATCCACAGGCTTTTTTTTGGGCATAAGTGGTGTTGCTGCGACAGGGTTGATGCATATTGAGAAGGTGTAACTATTGTTGATACGTAGGCAGCATTAGACTAATGAAGCATCAGGAGTCCAGATAAAACTCGCATTTGTAGTTGGAATCATGGCTTGCACAAAGTGGGAAGGTTGACCTTGGTGCAGGTCAATCATCCCATTGTTGGAAAATCACTGCAGTAGTCCCTTAAGACTCTGTCCTCAGCCCAACCTTCTCCAGCTTCCACATTAATGGTCTTCCTTTTATTATATGGTCAGAAATGGGGATGGTGTTGATGATTCCATATCATTCAACTCCACTTGCAGCTCCTCTGAAGAGATTGCAGCCCATGCCTGCGTGTAGCTAGACCCGGACATTATTCAGGCATGGGCTGGGAAATGATAAGCAACACTCCAGCTACACTTTGAGCTATTGAATATCTCCAACAAGAGAGGGAAAACGAGATAATGACAACCTATTGTTGACATTCGGAGGCATTAATGGTTCCTGGGTGGTTCGTCAACATTATGGTGGTCACCATTAACCCGCCACAAGAATATTGTGACTGTGAGAACAGTTTAGAGCTGTTGAGGAATGACTCACCTTCCTCATAAGTGATAAGAGCAGAATTAGGCCATCAAGTCTGCTCCGCCATTCAATCATGGCTGATCTATCTTTCCCGCTTAACCCCATTCTCCTGCAATCTCCCCATAAGCCCTGACACCCGTACTAATCAAGAATCTATCTATCTCTGCCGTTAAAATATCCATCGACTTGACCTCCACAGCTTTCTGCGGCAATGAATTCTGACACAAACCTTTCCGCTATGGGGGAGAAGTATGTGATGGTATAGACTACACTGGAGGAGTGCAGTTCCAACCAAACATTAGAAGCTCATCAAAACAGCTTGCATGATTGGAACCCAGCCACCACGCTAAACATTCATTCCATAGAAATCCAGTTCATCTGCACTTCAAAACAAAAAGCAAAGTTTAATTAAAAAAGTTCAAGTAATGGTCACTTAGGAGTAGGACAGACACAAAATGCTGGAGTAACTCAGCGGGACAGGCAGCATCTCTGGAGAGAAGGAATGAGTGACCTTTAGGGTCGAGTCCCTTCTTAAGACTTGCATTTCGGTCGAGACCCTTCTTCAGACTCCGAAACGTCACCCATTCCTTCTGTCCAGAGATGCTGCCAGTCCAGCTGAGTTCCAGCATTTTGTGTCTAGGTCGTTTTTCTTTGTAACCTGCAATGCACTATCTTTCATTAATGCCCTTTGAATCTTTTACCACATGCCTAGACTGAAGGGTAATTTAAATTCACCAATTAACCTACCAGCATGTTTCTGGAATGTGGGAAAAAAACAGAGCATCGACGGAAACCTGCAGTTATGGGAAGAACGTACGACCTCTATACAGATAGCACCTGAGGTTGCAATCAAACCTGGAGCTTAGTATTTTCTGAATTCCCCCCCCCCCCCCCCCCCCTTTTTTTGTAACTGACGTTAGTTTTTGTCTTTCCTATAAGCAGAATCATCTTTGTTTAAACCACACAAGCCTTTCCAGCTTTGTATTTCTTTGCGCAATTAACTTTTGCTGAAATGAAATCTCCAATACCTGTATATTTTGCATTTGTTGTTGAGACTGAATGAAAACACTTGATACTTGCTCAGGTGAAGTAGACTGCCAGACTTTGAAACTTTGCGATTATGGATTTTGCCTCTGATGGATTGATGGATGACTTCCAAGATGGCTCCCAACCCAGGCCACTATTTGCGTACCAGCCACAGAAGCAGATCTACGATCACATATTACAATCGCTCCACACTTTCAAATCTCTACTCCTACAGCAACATTTCTTACTTTAACTATTACTTACTTACTTACTTGCTGCCTATTATGCATCCTGGCATGTAGGGCAGCAACGTAGGTCCCCCACTCCTGTCTGTTCCACGCTAGCTTCTGGACACTACCCCAGGTCAGGTCCATTGTTTTCATTTCCTCCTCTACAGTTCGACGCCAGGTGGTTTTGGGTCCAGTGAAGAGTGCAGGGCTATTCTGGTTCTCTTCTCAGTATATGGCCAATCCAGTTCCAGCGCTGTCTCATGATGCTTATGTTTGGCATTTAGAACTTCCACTTTCCTGCCAGGGGCTTCCTTTTGGCTTTCACCATTGACATCCATCCTAGCATCTGTCGATAGCCCTGGAAGTCCATCACGCCCAGTAGTGTTGATTCCTTCAGTTGCTGTTTCCGTAACATATTTGTTTTACGAGACATGGTTGTGAGCCCTGTGCTCGACCTCTAACCTGGAGGACCAGTGGATCGCTCTTCGTCTCGCCTCTACCCTTTGACCTGTCCAGCATGGGAGACCCTAACAGGAGACGAATCTCCCGCTGGCATAGCTCCAGGGGTCACTGAGACACACAAGCTCCCTGACCACGACAAGGTTGCAATCCAACGGGGAGTTACTTTAACTAGGAAGCACAGTAAATGGCTCAATTATAATCATGTTGTTAAAGAAGGAACTGCAGATGCTGGAGAATCGAGGGTTACACAAAAAGCTGGAGAAACTCAGCGGGTGCAGCAGCATCTAAGGAGCGAAGGAGATAGGCGACGTTTCGGGTCGAGACCCTTCTTCAGTCTGAAGAAGGGTCTCGACCCGAAATGTCGCCTATCTCAATTATAATCATGTATTGTCTTTATTGGTTAGCATGCAACAAAAACTTTTCACTGTACCTCGGTACACATGACAATAAACTAAACGGAACTATTTTGGAATAATCCTGGGATGTAGCCGACTTGTTTACAGGTGACTGCGGGCTGAACCTCTCTGGAAGTGCACTTTGGAACATTACTGGGACCAGTAATGTTACTCGTCTTGGATTTCTTTAAGCTTGTCCACAATAAAGATGATATGGGTGTAAACTGATATCGGCCGTGGGTTTGGCACAATTTGTCGGCAAGTTCTCACAAAGATATCTGCAAACACTGCATTCAGTATTTTATGTATGTGTCTGTTCTCTTGTCTCTCTGGCCTTTTGTTGCCCGCGGCTCTCCACACAGAATATCTTAACTCTCATTTGCTTTACGACCATCTGGTACTCTGCTGCTTTCCCTTTTGCATTGGGGAATTTGAGACGTGGCCATGGTGTATTCTGTATTCATAGCAGACCTCACGGAAAGCGCACAAGGCCCACATCATCCCGTTTAGATGGATAGAATGCATTTCTTTATCTCAGCACGGTAGTGATCTCTGAATCTTTTGTGATTTAACAGTCTGGCCATGATAAAGGCTCGTGCTTGTCTCTCTGTTTACTCCACTCTTGACTTTTTTTTCCAACCTCTCTTGATTCCCAATTGTTGGGCTATTTTCAATCTCTTCAAAGCATCATTGATTGCATTGTGGATGAGTGGAAGCTGCAAGAAACAGGGCGAGCGGGGAGTGCAGCACACTGGCAGCAGTTAAAAAGCAAGATATGAGAGGAAACAAAGACTGAAATAAAAATCAGCCGTGACATTGGGGGAAATCGGCTAAAAAGGGTAGAGAGGGGAGAAAACCTGGGAGAGAATTGAGAGAGAAAATATATGTAAGGTTACAGAGTTCATATAGTCCCACTTGAAGAAAATTTGAAAACTGTACGATATTGATCCCATCGGAATAGCAGTGTGTAATATTACTGGAACACAGGCATGCTTTGTAGGTTTTTATTGCCATATGCTTAAGATCATGCAGTTTTAATACTTTTTAAATTGGGTTTTGTGGTATCAATGTATTGTACTGCTTTACCTCTTGAACTGAAGATAAAAATGCGTTTAATTGTGGGATATTATGCCAGTCTGCACTAAAATGCAATAACAATTCTTTAATTTCATGTAATAAAAGAGAAATTCGGTCCATGCAATGACAGTAAATCAGTGGGTTTAATTATAATTGACGAATAAGAATCTCAAAAGACTGCCAAAACGTATGTAATCCCATGTAAGAGAAAATTGATTTAGACTTAATTGCTTAAACACCCTGCAGTCGTTTTGCCTACTATTGGTTCAAATTAGCGAAGAAAGACCGCATAATATTTTGGAGCCTGTTTAGTTAGCTTTGTATTAGATTCCACATCTGTTTTTAGGTATTTAATTGATTGCTAACTGCAATTAAGTTGTTTTTTTAGCTATCCGCTCTAGAATTTAGCCTGGGGATGTAGAGGCCAGTTCACCAACCAAACATACATCAAGAATGAAACTTCCTGATTTGAATCACACCATAAAGCACTACGCAATAAGCCTGCCATTTTGTCTCCTTCTGATGTGGCTTCTTCCCATTGATGCATGCTAAATGAGCTTTCAGGGAACCTCTGTGCCTGAGGTCATTTGTTGCTGGCCACGATTGATCCTGGCCTTTTCTCATCTCCAGCTTTTCACCTCTTCCCCCTCCCTCCCCCTCTCAATTCTCTCCCTACTTTGTCTGAAAATGAGTCCCAACCCGAAACGCCACCTATACTTTTCCTCCAGAGATGCTGCTTGACCCGCTGAGTAACTCCAGTACTTTGTGTCTATCTTTGGTATAAACCAGCACGTGCAGTAATCCGTTTCTACATTTTGGCTTACTCAACTGCGAAATCTCCTCAAGGTATGCCTTCTTTGAAGAAGTTCTTGTCCTCTCTCTGATGGGAATTCTGCAAGACCCTCTCTCACTGCTTCCCCCCCCTGTGATTCCCACTGCTCCCTGGCTCCATGACCATGTATCTGCCTACCAAGGCACCTCCCTGCCCAAGGTCATTTATTGATGGCCTTGATTGGTCCTGGTCTTTTCTCACATCCAGCTCTTCACCCTCACCCCCTACTTTAAGTCTGAAGAAGAATCCATACCTGAAACGTCACCTATCCTTTCCCTCCAGAGATCCTGCCTGTCCCGCTGCGTCACTCCAGCACTTTGCGTGTATCTTTTCCATGAGTGGTGTTTCGTTTCCTCGCCCAGGTTTTCGCCCTTCTTGCTTCATGCCTGCACCCACTTGCACTGAACTGATTTGATATATTTTACAATGCAAATTGTTCTGAAAACATCTGTCTGGTGGTGGTTGGTGGCTGGTGATAGTATGCGTGTCACAAATCCCATCTGTGGCCATGCATGTAACTGAAGTTCAGACCATATACCACAGTTGTCGTCTCGTGTTGGACATTGGAAGAACACAACCCTGATGCTGGAGGCAGTTCTATGGTGCTTCATGTTCTACCTGGAATCTATCTCATTGATTCTCGTCTAACCCTTTGCATGCTGACCTCGTGGAGTTCACCACTGAACCCTGATGTGATCATCTGAGCAAGTTTCTTGTGCTTGATGTGGCAACTGTGCTTTCAATTTGTCCGTAAGGTTCCTATATAATGACTCTACTTCTGCGCTTGCCTCCGATCCCCGAACAAGACCTGGAGGCGGTGGGATTCTGTATCAACGTGTTTGAGGTTTATGGATTTCTTCCTTCCAAATATTGCTCAAGATGTTATGGAAAAGTTATTTTACAGTTTCTCTGGAGTTCATCGTTGCCAAATGTTATAGTTTATATATTAGATTTTGTTTTACCCCCTTTCATCTGATGGCAGGAGGTGGAACACGTCCTTTATGGATTTAATTATGGTATAATGAGAATGCATTATTATTTTTTTGTGGATGGGCTTTTCAATAAGCTTTTAAATATTTTCAGCCCACTGGTCTGCAGCTCCATTCTTGCCTGTCAGTATGGTTGTGTGGCCCGTGACTTCAGGAGAGCTGTGCCAGTTTAAGCTGTGTTGAATATTGTTTTGAAGAGTCTAAGAACATCTTAGTTTAGCTTGTTTCAATACAGTGCTGACCTCCTGCAGCCCTCCACCCACTCATCCTGCATTTTCCAGGCGTCATTCGAGAGCTTGGATAATTCACTTTGAACCGATCTTTGAGACGGTAGCAAGATTCTTCTGCTAGTTTACAGATGCTTTATGCATGTCCTCTGGGAGTTTGCAGGCATTTTAATTATTTTCAGCCAACGCTCATTTTGCTGTAGTTGCCCGTGCTTTTGAAACTCTGTCATTGATGATGAACGCACGAAAAGATTGTTGTCGACTGATTACTGATAAAAAATACCCGTGACCAGCTTGCTTGAACATTACTAAACGGAAGGTGTTCGCATTATAAGGAGAATATATATAGGTTGAAAGCTGTTCTTACCAGCTCATGGTCTTATTAGTATATGTTACAGCAGGGGCGGCACGGTGGTGCAGCGGTAGAGCTACTGCCTTACAGCGCCAGAGACCCAGGGTTTGATCCTGAACACAGTTGCTTGTCTGTAGGGAGTCTGTGCGCTCTCCCCGTGACCTGCGTGGGTTTTCTCCGAGATCTTCTGTTTTCTCCTTCACACTCCAAAGATGTACAGGTTTATAGGTTAATTGGCTTGGTCTAAATGTAAAATTGTCCCCAGTGTGTGTGTAGGATAGTGTCAGCGTGTGGGGATCGCTGGTCGATGCAGACTCGGTGGGCACTAGGGCCCGGTTTCGCGCTATATCTCTAAACGAAACGGTCTTCCATGTATGATCTGATGTGGTGCCAAATATTTAGGACAATATTTAAGCAAATATTGTCTTAAATGATCAGGTGCCATTCTTGAATGAGGAATGGCACCAGTCTGAAGAAGGGTCTCGACCAGAAACGTTGCCTATTTCCTTCGCTCCATAGATGCTGCTGCACCCGCTGAGTTTCTCCAGCATTTGTGTCTACCTTTAAGTTCATCCATGTTGTTTAGCATTTGTCCTTCTATCTCTGGAAGATGTTAGAATGCGCAGATGTTATACACATTCACACAAGCGGTGGAGTTCAAAGCATCTGTTTGCAATCCAATAACTTATATTGGCTCGTTCATTGGATATGCGATCCTTCAACTCAAAGGTGCCATAAAATGGAATTTCTTGGAAGGGTTCAATATCACTCACAACCTATCTGCAACTGAAGCAGTTCATGGGTGCGTGCGCATGCATCAAAATCGAGGAAACATTTGGGTTGGGTTGATCCGAGGCAATGGACCCTTGCACGACAAAATAACTAGACCGTGGCCATCAATAAGAGAGAGACTGCCCTTGATATTTATGGCATCACCATTACCGAATCCCCCACCAGTTAGACTCTCACCTTATGAGATGGTCGTTGCTGACCATTTTCGTGGTGTTAGTAGTTGGTTCTCAGCTCCTGTGTTGGAATATTGTCGGGTTCATGCTGCATGCATGGATTGATTAATTTGCTGAGGGGATGTAAATTGTATTGAACATTTAACAGAAGTGTCCTAAATGTATCTCGAAGCAGTGCGCATCCAATGAATGCTCTGAATGTAAACTACTGCATAGTAAGTAGATGTTTTGCATATAGTTTATGATGTAGATGTTTTGCATATGTTTTGCATAGCATGTTTTGCTATAGTTGGGATCACGGCGACATGGCTCCAGGGTGACCAAGGCTGGGAGCTGAACATCCAGGGATATACAATATTCAGGAGGGATAGACGGAAAGGAAAAGGAGGTGGGGTAGCGTTGCTGGTGAAAGAGGAGATTAGCATGGAGGATGTGGAATCGATATGGGTAAAGCTGCGAAACTCTAAGGGGCAGAAAACGCTAGTGGAAGTTGTGTACAGGCCACCTAACAGTAGTATTGGAGTTGGGGATGGCATCAAACGGGAAATTAGAAGTGCGTGCAACAAGGGTAACACAGTTATAATGGGTGACTTCAATCTGCATATAGATTGGGTGAATCAAATTGGCAGGGGTGCTGAGGAAGACGATTTCTTGGAATGTATGCGGGATAGTTTTCTAAACCAGCATGTGGAGGAACCAACGAGAGAGCAGGCTATTCTAGACTGGGTATTGAGTAATGAGGAAGGGTTAGTTAGCAGTCTTGTTGTGCGTGGCCCCTTGGGCAAGAGTGACCATAATATTATTGAGTTCTTCATTAGGATGGAGAGTGACATAAACAAGGGTTCTGAACTTAAACAAAGGTAACTTTGAAGGTATGAGCTGTGAATTGGCCAAGATAGACTGGCAGGTGAGTCTTAAAGGGTTGACAGTGGATGTGCAATGGAAAGTATTTAAAGACTGCATGGATGAAGTACAAAAATTATTCATACCAGTTTGGCAAAAGAATGAATCAGGGAAGGTGGTGCATCCGTGGATAACGAGGGAAATCAGGGATAGTATAAAAACTAAAGATGAGGCATACAAATTGGCCAAAAAAAGCAGCCTACCAGAGGACTGGGAGAAATTCAGAATCCAGCAAAGGAGGACAAAGGGCTTAATTAGGAAAGGGAAAATAGATTACGAAAGGAAACTGGCAGGGAATGTAAAAACTGACTGCAAAAGTTTTTATAGATATGTGAAGAGAAAGAGACTAGTTAGAACAAATGTTGGTCCCTTGCAGTCAGAAGCAGGTGAATTGATCATGGGGAACAAGGGCATGGCAGACCAATTGAATAACTACTTTGGTTCTGTCTTCTCTAAGGAAGACATAAATAATCTGCCGGAAATAGCAGTGGACCGGAGGTCAGAAGGCGGAACTGAGTGAAATCCAGGTTAGACGGGAAGTGGTGTTGGGTAAATTGAATGGATTAAAGGCTGATAAATCCCCAGGGCCAGATGGTCTGCATCCCAGAGTGCTCAAGGAGGTAGCCAAGGAAATAGTGGATGCATTAGTGATAATTTTTCAAAACTCCTTAGATTCTGGAGTAGTTCCTGAGGATTGGAGGATAGCTAATGTAACCCCACTTTTAAAAAAAGGAGGGAGAGAGAAAGCAGGGAATTACAGACCAGTTAGTCTAACATCGGTTGTGGGGAAACTGTTAGAGTCAGTTATTAAAGATGGGACAGCAGCGCATTTGGAAAGTGGTGAAATCATTGGACAAAGTCGGTATGGATTTACAAAAGGTAAATCATGTCTGACAAATCTTTTAGAATTTTTCGAGGATGTAACTAGCAGAGTGGATAAGGGAGAACCAGTGGATGTGTTATATCTGGACTTTCAGAAGGCTTTTGACAAGGTCCCACATAAGAGATTAGTATATAAACTTAAAGCACACGGTATTGGTGGTTCAATATTGATGTGGATAGAGAACTGGCTTGCAGACAGGAAGCAAAGGGTAGGAGTAAACGGGTCCTTTTCATAATGGCAGGCAGTGAGTAGTGGGGTACCGCAAGGCTAGGTGCTGGGACCCCAGCTATTTACAATATACATTAATGATTTGGACGAGGGAATTGGATGCAACATCTCCAAATTTGCAGATGACACCAAGCTGGGGGGTATGGTTAGGTGTGAGGAGGATGCTAGGAGGCTGCAGGGTGATTTGGATAGTCTGAGTGAATGGGAAGATGCATGGCAGATGCAGTATAATGTGGGTAAATGTGAGGTTGTCCACTTTGGTGGCAAAAACATGAGGGTAGACTATTATCTGAATGGTGGCAGATTAGGAAAAGGGGAGATGCAACGAGACCTGGGTGTCATGGTACACCAGTCATTGAAAGTAGGCATGCAGGTGCAGCCGGCAGTGAAGAAAGCAAATGGTATGTTAGCATTCATAGCAAAAGGATTTGAGTATAGGAGCAGGGAGGTTCTACTGCAGTTGTACAGGGTTTTGGTGAGACCACACCTGGAGTATTGCGTACAGTTCTGGTCTCCAAATCTGAGGAAAGACATTCTTGCCATAGAGGGGGTTCAGAGAAGGTTCACCAGACGGATTCCTGGGATGTCAGGACTTTCATATGAGGAAAGACTGGATAGACTCGGCTTGTGCTCACTGGAATTAAAATGATTGAGGGGGGATCTTATAGAAACTTACAAAATTCTTAAGGGGTTGGACAAGCTAGATGCAGGAAGATTGTTCCCGATGTTGGGGGAGTCCAGAACAAGGGGTCACAGTCTAAGGATAAGGGGGAATTCCTTTAGGACTGGGATGAGAAAAACATTCTTTACACAGAGAGTGGTGAATCTCTGGAATTCTCTGCCACAGAAGGTCATTGAGGCCAGTTCATTGGCTATATTCAAGAGGGAGTTGGATGTGGCTCTTGTGGCTAAAGGGATCGGGGGGGGTATGGAGAGAAGGCAGGTACGGGATACTGAGTTGGATGATCAGCCATGATCATATTGAATGGGGGTGCAGGCTCGAAGGGCTGAATGGCCTACTTCTGCACCTATTTTTTCTATGTTTCTATGTTTATCCTGATTTTTGGGGATATCTTTGCCCTCCTGATTATTTATCTTGGACAGGTACATGGATAGGAAAGGTTTAGAGGGACATGGGGCAAGTGCTGGTAAATGGGACAACCTTTAATGGGGGGGGGGGGGGGGGGGGGGGGAGGGAGAGAGAGAGTGTTTTGTGGGAATCTCAAGCACCTACTTCCAACAGCAGGACGGTGGAATGTCTCCAGCATATTAGGCTGTAGTCATGGAATGATACAGCACAGAACCAGGGCCTTCAGCCCAACTTTCATGCCAACCAACATGTTCTTTAGTCCCATATGTCTGCATTTGGCCTATATCCCACTAAACCATACCCATCTATGTACCTGTCCTAAATGTTAGATAGACACAAAAACGTGGCGTAACTCAGCAGGTCAGACAGCATTTCAGGAGAAAATGAATAGGTGACGTTTCGGGTCGAGATCCTTCTTCAGAAGAAAGGTAATCTTTTTGTGACTTATCTTCGGTTTAAACCAGCATCAGCAGTTCCTTCCTGTACATCTTTTAATTGCTAACTGCCTCAACTATTTCCTTTTACAGCTCGTTCCATATACCCAACGCCCTCTGTGAAAAGTTTTGTCTCGGGTCCCTCTCACCTTAAACCCATGTCGTCTGTTTCTTGATGTCCCTACCTTGGGTAAAAGACTCTGTGCATTGAAGTGTGTACGCTGAAGGAATGCCAATCAATAGCGAAATGTCAGAAGGCAAAAAAATGGGGGGGGGGAAATGTTCATGCCTCGGACAACTTGTATTTGAGTGCCGCTTCACCACATGCAGAATATTACATAACTTAATAACCAATAAATTCCATTTGGTGAACATTCACAATGATGCAGGCAAGTACATTAGCCACTTTGCATGCCAAAAGGATAACCAAAGGAAACAAATTATGGAATCAATTATCTATATTTATGTGGGGTGACACAACAGCGCAGTACACAAGGTTGAACTCTGTTCTAGTGTATTCTAGTGTATTTATTTGAATGGGCAGATGAAAAGCACAATTTAATAAACTATCCAAAGAATGGAGCAATCTCCGAATATGATGTGTGCTTGGTTTAAAACATTTTGAATTTTTTTTTCCAAAGGGACTTTGGGGGGGGAGGGGGGGGGGGGGGGGGGATGCTTATTTATTGCAAAAATGAGCATAAAAATCTGGAGGACAGAATACTTTGCAAGGGAGTTTTACTTTGCAGGTTGTGAATATGTAATAGGAGCTTGATAGTATTATTTCAGTTGGCCTACTTGCGGATGATAGTGTCTTTCCCATTCAAGCTGTTGCGGAGCAAGTGTGCTCAATCATGCAGTAACATTTGCAGTTCATACCAACACTATTGCTGCCAGCTTCCATTGGCACTGAAGACGATGCATTCATAAGTGATAGGAGCAGAATTAGGCCATTTGGTCCATTGAGTCTCCTCCGCCATCCAATCATGGCTGGTCAATCTTTCCTTCTTATCCCCATTCTCCTGCTTTCTCCCCATAACCCCTGACACCCTTACTAATCTCTCTATCTCTGCCTTAAAAATATCCATTGAGTTGTCTTCTGTGGCAATGAATTCCACGGATTCACTACCCTCTGACTTCCTCCTCATTTCCTTCATAAAGGAATGCCCTTTAGATGCTTCCACTAGTGGAAACATCCTCTCCACATCCACTCTATCCTGGCCTTTCGCATTCTGTGTGTTTTCTTTGCATGTTCAATGAAAACAGAACTAACCATAATTCCCGTTATTGTTTCAGAATTTCATTTGGCTGCTGTGGACGATTCACTGCTGCCGAGCTACTCTCATTTACACTATCAGTCATACTTGTGCTAATCTGGGTATTAACGGGACATTGGCTACTGATGGATGGTAAGTGAAACCACATATGAATGATTGTAACTATTCTGTGAACAAAAAAATGTCTCTATAAGTCCTCTTCCAGCACCGTATTTTCTTAAATTGACAGTAACAGTCTGCAAAATGACATTGGAGATTAAAATTTCCGCAGTCAAAATTATTTGCAAAATATCATAAGGAGGGGTAGTTCCATCACGCGAAGTAATCCTTGAATATGGAAGATATCAGACTTGCGATATTAAAATCTCTCATCAATGATTCTCATTTGAGGACTTCTATTAACCTGAACTTCTGCGCTGCATTTGGCTATCAAGAAACGAAGATAGTTGAACCACATCCTCAATTTCTGTTAGATAGAGCTTCAGGGACTGTCAGAATCAAGGGATATGGGGAGAAGGCAGGCACGGGTTACTGATTGTGGATGATCAGCCATGATCACAATGAATGGCGGTGCTGGCTCGAAGGGCCAAATGGCCTCCTCCTGCACCTATTTTCTATGTAACACTTTCACAATGATAAGTGTATTTTTCCGTAGCAAAGCTAGCAATGAAACTTTGGAGGAGCAGTCAGTTTAGCGATACAGCGCGGAAACAGGCCCTTCGGCCCACCGAGACTGCACCGACACGCGATCCCCGCACATTAACACTATCCCTACACTAGAGATAATTTTTACATTTTTACCAAGCCAATTAACCTACAAACCTGTACGCCTTTGAAGTGTGGGAAGAAACCAAAGTTGTCGGAGAAAACCCGCACAGGTCATGGGGAGAAAGTACCAACTCCGTACAGACAGGCACCCGTAGCCAGCATCAAACCCGGGTCTCTAGTACCGTCTACCTCTACAGCAACTCTACCTCTGTGCCATTTGTTGGAAAGTGCCTTAGCTGAGGATGAGAATGTGTTGTTCAGCCTCACTAAGTTGTGTTGAAAGAGCAATTGGGTGCTTCTGAGAATTTTATTCCCGGGAAATTCAATTGCATTGCACTGTTTGTTTTGCAGGGTTATGCAGCAAAACCCTTACTCATGTTCGCAGGTGAAGCAAGATAATGACCATTTCCTTTAAAAATTGCTTGGAAAATTCAACCATGATTTTTTTGTTTAGTTTAGAGATACAGCGCGGAAACAGGCCATTCAGCCCACCGAGTCCGCGCCGACCAGCGATCCCCACACATTAACACCATCCTACACACATTAGGGACAATTTACATTTATACCAAGCCAATTAACCTACAAACGTCTTTGGAGTGTGGGAGGAACCCAAAGATCTTGGAGAAAGCCCACGCAGGTCAGGGGGAGAATGTACAATCTCCGTGCAGACAGGACCCAAGGTCCGGATCAAACCCGGTCCCTGATGCTGTAAGGCACCAACTCTAATGCTCCGCCACTGTGCCGTCCTTGCGTTTCATGACTGCCCATGCATATCTCTTCAGGAGAACCCTGAAACTCCTCGCCCATAGTCGGCAGTATCTGGCCCCCCATATCGTCACACACATTGTTGGTAGTATCAAGTTCCTCTTGGTGATGCCAGTGTTAATAAGTTCCTGATCCATGGTTTCCCACTCCCTAAATTCCCGATCCATGGTTTCACACTCCCTGCGCTTTTCTATTCAAGTCAAGTCAAGAGAGCTTATTGTCATGTGACCCAGATAGGACAATGAAATTGTCCTTAGAATTCAAATATTTCTTGTTTTGTCCTTTAATGTTAATATCGTTCACAATAATGTGATCCAACTGGGAAATGAAATTCTAATGAAATTCTCCCCCACAACCACACCATTTGCTGCCAAATTTCTAATATTTTTCTTGGAATAGCATGGGACTGCATTTCTGCTAACTCCTTCATAGTTTGAGAATGTTGCTGGTTTGGCCTCCATTTTAGTGCTGATTCACAGCTGCACTTGGACATGTCTTACTAGGCTGTTTCATTGGACAATCAAGAGCCACTGGTTTCCCTTTGGTTTAAGTAGGGTTACGTACAACCAGGAGGATGGCACATTCCTTCCTTAAAGGTCATTACTGAAAGGCCGTTACTAAGGCCATTACTAAAACAAGAAAACATTCCTTAAAAGCCATTACCAAAACAAGAAAACATTTTTTTAAACTGAGAAACAGTAAAATAATAATCTCCCTATGCTGTCAGCTGAAAAATTCCCATTGTCCATTCCCAGTCCCAGCAGAGTGGTAAAGTTGCTGCCTTACAGCGCCAGAGACTCGGGATTGATCCTATCTGGGTACTGTCTGTACGTTCGTTTGTACATTTCCCTGTGATCACGCGGGTTTTCTCCAGGTGTTCTGGTTTTCACCCACACTCCAAAGACGGGCAGGTTTGTATGTAAATTTGGTACTGTAAGTCTTCCTTAGTGTGTAGAATAGAACTAGCGTACTAGGGTGGTCACTGGTCGGAGCGGGCACGTTGGGTGAAGCGGCTGGTTTCCACGCTGTATCTCTAAACTAAACTAAACAACTGAAAGGGATCTCCGAATCTGCGTCTTGTCTCATGCTGTGGCTTTGCATTTACACTGGTGCCTTTGTTGCCGAATGGGAACATCAGAAGAACATCTCTTGTCTCGGTCTTGGTCACGGGGAACATTTGATTGGCTTCTTGATCAGGGAGTCTTGCAAATCACACTGATCCTGAATGACAAGAAATGGACACACATGGAGTTTCAGAAAACTAATGTCCTTTGCACCCTTGTATGACAGAACCATTCCTTGCTCTGCAACGTAAAATACATTACGCTTTTGCATTCAGCCCACCAAGTCCAGGCGATTTTCGATCACCTGTTCTTACTAGTTCTTTTTATCCCACTTTCTCACGGCACGGTAACACAGCGATAGAGTTACTGCCCTACAGCGCTTACACCGCCAGAGACCCGGGTCTCACCCTGGCTACGGGTGCGTGTCTGTACAGAGTTTTTACGTTCCCCCCGTCACCTGCGTGGATTTTCTCCGAAAACTTTGGTTTTGTCCCGCACTCCAGATGCGTACAGGTCTGGAGGTTAATTGGAAGTTTGTGGTTTCTGGAAATGTCCCCACAAACTTGTGGCCAGAACAGCCAGATGCAATCATGTGGAGAAAAAAGTGGGTCAGTGTTTATCAAAGATGAGATTTACATTTTTTTTTTAAGTCAAATAATGTAGCCAGAGCAAAGTTCCATAACCTCCTCACAGGTTGCTGACTTAATGTGCCAGGGACCAAAGTTTGATCCTGACTACGGGTGCATTCTGAGCGGAGTTTATATGTTCTCACTGTGACCACGTGGGTTTTCTCCGAGATCTTCAGTTTCCTCCCACACTCTAAAGACATACAGGTTGGTAGGTCAATTGGCTTCGGCTAAATTTGTAAATTGTCCCTTGTGTGTAGGATAGTGCTAGTGTATGGGGTGATCCATGGTCGGCACGGACCTGGTGGGCTGAAGGGCCTGTTTGCACACTATCTCTCAACTCTAAAGTAAAGTCTAAAGCCTCACCATTGGGAACTAAATTAATGAAGTGAAATCACTGATACAAATATTTCCATGAATGAATGACATTAGAATGTCATTTTTTTAAATGTGCTATAGATTATCTATTAGTTTCCTGCACGGTTATGTACAAGCCTGCAAACCTGTTGAATTAAAATTCACTCTGGTGTCAGTCTGATGAAGTGTCCAAATACAAATTGTCGACTGCCCATTTCCCCTCACAGACGCTGCCTGACCTGCTGGGTGTTCCTCCAGCACTTTTTAGCTCAAGATTCTAGCAAGTACAGTTTCTCATGTCCCTCGCTGTAGTCCCTTCAGCCTTGAGATCTTGTGTATCTTGTTTGCTATTTCCATATAGTTCTAATGACAAAAACTGATACAATTCATGTAGTTCCCTTTTGAGCTTGCCTGCTGCTCACAGACTGCTCCAGCAGTGAACAGTGCGGTTGGTTATTAACTCATCAGGAAGGCCGGCTCCGTCCTGGGGGTGGTGTTGGATTCATGGGAGGTGGTCTTGGAGGGGAGGATGCTCCTCAAAAACTGCGGAGCATGTTGAACACTACAGCTCACCCCCTCCATGACACACTGGTCAACCTGAGGAGCACCATCAGCAACAGACTGGTCCCACCAAGATGCAGCACAGAACGCCACAGGAGGTCCTTCTTCCCTGTGGCTATCAAACTGTACAACTTCACCCCCTTCTGTTCTAGGGTAGACTGACCCCCCCTGTCCCCCTCTCCCCCTCCCCAATCTTTGCACAGCCCCAATCCTTTCCACTCGTCACTTTAATTTCATGTATTTTGGTTTTTATGACAGTTGGCAGATCAATTTCCCATCTGGGATAAATCAAGTTGTATCGTATCAGTCAAAATAAGCTGCGTTGTGAATCCAGCTCAATTTAGTTTCAATTTTCAATGTGGTATTTGCTCTGTGCTGGGCCACCTAGTGAAGTGAATAGAATCTTGGAAGTTGTATTCTTTTCACTTTGCTTTGGTTAACAATCATCCTCCAGTCAACTAATTATTGTCATTTAAATCATTGCTACTTATAGAACACAAAGCAAAATGATGACCTGCAGTGTTTTGGCAGCACTGATTTGTGTTTTGAGTATTCATTGTTAGTGAGATGTTTTTGATTTTGGAAATATGATAGCGGACGGAGTAATTGCAGCTCGTTTTCTTTCTTCTCACAAAATTGTGTCAATGAGCCAAATCTTTGTGCCTGCATTTTGCTCGGGGTTTTCATCCGTTCTTTAGAAGGACATGACTTGTGCCTACAATTCGACTCTGTGGGCAGCGGCAGCTTCAGTGTATTACTCCACAATGAACCCTGTCTTTTTGTCCTTCTGTGCCTTCAATCTCTTGTTAGTATGCATTCTGTTTTTTATGTTATCCGTAAAGCAATCCTCGTTCCAAACTTGGGAAGTATGACCTGCGTGGGTTTTCTCCTGGAGCTCCGGTTTCCTCCCACACTCCAAAGACGCACAGGCTTGTCGGTTAATTGGTTTACCAGTCTAAATATTCTGAAACATTGTGATAGTACCTGCCTCAACTACCTCCTGCAGCTTATTCCATACACCCACCACCCTTTGTATAAAAAAAAGAGTTGCCCCTCGGGTTCCTACTAAATCTTTTCCCCCCTCACCTTAAATCTATAAGCTCTGGTTCTTGATTCCCTTACTCTGGGTAAAAGACTCTGTTGCATTTATCCTATCTGTTCCCATGCGGCCTGACATGCTGAGTATTTCCAGCATTTTTTGTTTTTATCTGAAACTGCACACAAACGTAACCTATTATATCTGCATTGACGTACACGAACAATTCCTTGTAGATGTACCGGTTGAGGCACTCCACTTTCAAAGAGCTGCTTATAATAACATTCCCTGCCAACACCGGCTAATTTTCAATGAAAGGTCACTCGCTGGAAAAGTTGTAACCAATGTGCGTATATTTGCATCTTATGAAACATGATTCCTTCTGAAAAGTGTCAATTGCTATCTAAAACGGCTGCTTGTCATATTTGCTCTTAATCAAAAAATACTTGCTGGATCCAGAGGAAGTAAATTCCTTTTGAAATCGAATCTTCAAAACAAATTGCATTTAGTTTAACCTGAGCAGACGTCACTGAAAACATAGTTGTTCGGAAGTTCTAGGGTGTGTGCTATTTAGCACATAGAATTTAGTAAACGATGCCAAAACAAATTCTGCCCAAAATGGTAATACAATGCTGTTATTTTGTGGCTACTGTATTCATTTAGTCTAAGGACACTTTACAGAAGCCAATTAACCTACAGGCCTGCATAACTTTAGAATGTGAGAGGAAACCAGAGCATCCAGAGAAAACCCACAGGGTTGTGCAAACTCAGTACAGACGCCAACTGGAGTCAGGATCGAACTCTGGTCTCTACCGCTGCGCCACTGTGCCACCCACAATTTGTTTACTAAAATTCTATAAAAGTTTCTCCCCCCCCCCACTCCCATTTACAGGCTGCTGTCCATAAAGCAGTTGTAAAGCAATTAATCTAATCTTTAAAATGCTGTTTGTGAGATATTTGCTTTGGCTGAACCTTGGCCATTCGTACATCAGTTGACCCAGTGGGGTTATGAGTGAAGATCTGTGAGGTTAATCACCGGTTGGCTTGTGTTAAGACGCACCCCAGAATGTACAGGCACCTCACGTTGTACACCAACCGGTTTGATGTATGCATTTATGAAATAATACTCTTGTTCGTTTAATAACTTTATAAAAAGCTTCATTCGCACGTTCACATTTTTGGAATAGCATGCTCAAATTTATTGTTTACAGCGTAGTCACGTACATGTTTAATTTGCCACATTTCAAACACTTGACCCTCGCGTAAACCACAAGGTGCCTGTATAACCTACTGACGAATTTTAGCTGTATTAAGACTGAGCTTTGCAGTACGGCCATAGCTCTTGCACACATGGCTTTGCAGGGCTCCGAAAAACTGACCATGTTCAAAAATTCCGCGCGGCAACGGCTTGTTGGCTCGCAGTCGCCTCGACGCATTACACACCGCCTCAACGTCGTGCCTCCGTGACCCTCTCTGTAGGTGCCTCCGTGACCCTCTCTGTGTGTGCCTCTTTGCCCCACTCTGTGTGTCCCTCTCTGTCCTGGCGAACTTACCTTTAAGACTTCGCTCCAAGTTCGCCTCACTTTGCGCCGCGTTGCGCCACTCACCTGACCTCCGCGCGGCCCTCGCTGCCGGTTTGGTCGCGCTCTTCGCATGCAGGCGCATGCCGTTGGGAACGGCCCTGTACAGGGATCACCCGACCTCCGCGCGGCCCCCGCTTCTAGTTTGATCGCGCTCACCGCATGGAGTCGGATGCTGGTAGGACAGGCCCTTAAGGCAGCAACTCTACCACTGTGCCACTAATGAATAATTCAGTATTTGCTTTTTTTTCGACTAAGTCTGTGACTAACAAAACGTACAATATTACATAGAAACTAACAATCACTGGAACGCAAATAGCTGATAAAACTAAATATCCGTATGTGTAGGAAGGAACTGAAGATGCTGTTTTAAACTGAAGATTTGAACAAAAAGCAGGAGTAACTCGGCGGGACAGGCAGCATCTCTGGAGAAAAGTAATGGGTGACGTTTCTTCAAAGAAGGGTCTCCACCCTGAAATGTTACCCATTCCTTCTCTCCAGAGATGCTGCCTGTCTCGCTGAGTTACTCCAGCATTTTGTGTCTACCTTTGATATAAACCAGCATCTGTAATTGTTTCTTACACAACAAATGCAAGGTGTTCCTGGACTGGATTCTCCAGCACACACAAAAGGCAAATAAGTCATCCGCAGCCACCTGTAAGTGTAAAGTCCAACAGCAGATCTGTGGCCTAACGTGGATGTGGAGAGGATGTTTCCACTAGTGAGAGCGTCTTGGACCAGAGGCCATAGCCTCAGAATAAAAGGACATACCCAGACTAAAGATTCACTAGTTTTCCCCATTCTTGGCCCATTGACCACTCCATGCTCAGTTTGCACTGTAAATATCTTCAAACTGGCCAGAAGAGGGTGTTCAACAACAGTGGTAATCTACAGCATTCCTTTCTGCAAACACCTGGTCTGGCATTTTTGGTTGCTCATCCGCCGAATAGGATTACAATCCCATTTGCAAATCGTACAGATGAAGATTTATTGCAATGCTGTGTTTAATTTCATTTGTTCCTTTAAAGTGCACCACTGCTCTGCATTTCCCCTTTAAACAAGGAATAGAGTTTCAGCTTACAACCCAGCGGTATGAATTTCAACTGCTCGAACTTCAAGTAGCCCTTGCTTTCCCTCTCCCCATCCGTCCCCATCCTAGTTTTCCGACCAGTCTGAGTGTCTCCCTGATTAAATTTTATCTTTGTATGCTTCGTTGCCGGCTTCTCCTAGTTAACAATGATCTATTCTACATTTTATTTGACCTTCGTACCCTTTGATGTCTCGTTTTCACACCCAACCCGTCCATATTTTTGTGTCTCCCTCTCCCCTGAGTCTGAGGAAGGGTCTCTACCCGAAACGTCACCCTTTCCTTCTATCCAGAGATGCTGCCTGTCCTGCTGAGTTACTCCAGCATTTGTGTCTATCGTCAGTGTAAATAGCTTCTTGTTGGATTTTCGCATTATAGGCATTAATTCTTGAATTTTATAGGCCCTTGAATTTCTACCAATTTCTGAGCTCATTATTCCTACTGTCTCAATCATTTATTTTAACCTAGCAGGGGACTGTATTACTGTGGAGATGTGCAAAAATAGGAAATTGTCTGAGCATTTATGATTTACTTCCCTTTTTCCCAATCCACAGCACTAATAATTTAAGGGCAGATGGAGATCTGAAGTCATGCTTAATGGATAATTTACCTCTGTAACTCTCAATTAAATCCTGCAAAGTCTAATGGTCAGCAATATCAAATTATACTAGACGACTGTTTTAATAATGGAAGCTGACTACATTTGGCATACATATTTCACGTGTGTCCACCGATTTCATATTTTGTCTGAAGAAGGGTCTCGAGCCGAAACGTCACCTGTTCCTTTTCTCCAGAGATGCTGTCTGACCCGCTGAGTTAACTCCAGCTGTTTGTGTCCATCTTATATTTTGACTGGACTGACTCTTGCAGTGTGATTGTATGGGCAAATCTCCGTTTATGAAGGACCAACTTTGTCCATGACAACCTGTGCACATCCAGTCGTTACACTTTAACAGATGTATCTAATGTGTACTGTCATATCTCAAAGTATGAGATCTTCAAGGAATGACCACCTAAAGGTGCCTGCTACACACGTGGTGTGGCCGTTTCAGAACTTTTTACTCCTTCCAATTGTGATAGAAGTTTCTGTGTTTTCCTCTTGACCATATTTATCTACATTGAGACAAGCTAGTTCTCAGTTCAGCTCACCATTGGTCTAAAATACCAGGAAATATCAGAGTGTTGCTGCATTTCAAGGTCTCGCAAGTTCTCCATCAGCCCAGGAGCATCTCAAGGCTGCGTGCTCAGTCCCCTGCTCTACCCACACCAGACTCACGACTGTGGAGCCGGACACAGTCCAAACTCAATCTCCAAGTACAAAATCATGAGAGGAATTTGACTGTACGTGCTGTATAGAATAGGCACAGAGTACAGGGAGGAGATTGATAACATTGTAGCCCGGTGTGAAGACAGCAACCTTTCTCTCAATGTCAGCAAGACAAAGGAGATGGTGATCGACTTCGGGAAGTGAAACGTTACGCATACCCTGGTATACATTCGTGCCAAAGTAGAGATGGTTGAAAGCTTCAGGTTCCTAGGAGTAAACTTGTCTTGGACTAACCATATCAAAGCAATGGCCAAGAAAGCACTTCAACGCCTCTACGTCCTCTGAAGGCGCAGGAATTGTGTCATGTCCCCCAACAGCTCTCACCAACTTCTACTGATGCGCCTTGGCCATCCTGCACATCTGGTGACGCTGTTACTGGCTGCCTCTGCCCACGGTCTGGATGTCTTTTTTATTTTTTTTAATGTTTAGTGCTTTTTGTTTTTTTAGTATTTTATGTGGGGGGAAGCGGGTAGGATAAGGGGGGAAACTCCTTCAGTCGCTTCCTGGCGAGGATGCAGCTATTATCCGAGTCGTGTAAAACCCCCCAACCCCCCCCCCCCCCGTGGACTACCAACTGGATTGGCGCCGCCTTTCCTGCTGGGACCGGACCAGAGCTTCAGCAGCTGCGGCACAGCCCTCGGTACATCACGGAGCGGGCGAGGCCTGGGATCGCCGCTTGGAGCTCCGGAGTGTGGGGCCACTGCCCCAACATGGCGGAGCTGTGGGTGCGGAGCTCCCAACGCGGGCGTCGCTGACCTCAACATCGCGGGGTCCAGGGATCCTTTTGCTGGAGGTCGCCAGTGCGAATCTACGCCCAGCGCGGCCTGTGGACATCGGGAGCCGCGGACTCTGGTGGAAGGTGGCCGATTCAGCGGTCCAGGCCGCTGAGGATGTTCTCCCGTTCGACGTCAGGGTTCCATCGTTCCCGGCGAGAGGGCCTGAACATCGGGCCGCCCGTAACAGCGACTACGGGATGCTCAGGAGGCCACGACCATGGGTGAACATTGGGGAACATTAGCGAGGAGGTTGACTGGACTTTGGTTCCTTCCGTCACAGTGGGGAACTTTGATGCTGCTGTGGGGATGTTTGTATCGTGGACTACTGTGTTCTGTTTTTTTTGTATGACTGTAAGGGAAAGAGAATTTTGTTGTCTCTTAATTGAAGACAATGACAATAAATTAAATCAAATCAAAAAATCAAATCTTAGGGATCATCACAGCATAGTTCGGGAACAGCTCCATCCAAGACCACAAGAAATTGCAGAACATTGTGGACGCAGCCCAGACCATCACGCAAACCAACCTCCCTTCCATTGACTCCACCTACAACTCATGCTGCCTCGGCAAGCCCACCAGCATAACCAATGACAAGTCTCACCCTGGACACCACCGCTTCTCCCCTCTCCCATCAGACAAGAGGTACAGAAGTGTAAAAATGCATAGTTCAAATGCAGCAACAGTTTCTTGCCAGCTGGTATCAGGCAACCGACCATCCTATCACCAATTAGAGAGTGGTTCTGAGCCTCCATCTATCTCATTGCAGACCCTCGGACTATCTTTAAGCGGACTTTCCTAGACATTTTCTTGCACTAATCGTTACTCCATTTATCTTGTATCTGTACACTGTGGACGGCTTGATTGTAATTGTGTACAGTCTCTCCACTGACTGGACAGCACATAACAAAAAAGCTTTTCACTGTACCTTGGTACATGTGACATTAATCTAAACTAAACTTTTGAAGTGTTGTGATTGTACCTCCATCCACCACTTCCTCTGGCTGTTCAGTTCATAAACATACCAATCTCCTATGTAATCCTCTTGGTTATTTCTCTAAAAAAAGCTCCAACAGATTTGTGAGACTAAATTCCCCTCACACTAAACCTAGATTCCCCTCACCTAGTGTTGACTATCCCCAATCAATCCTTGTCTGTCCAACTGTTGATAAGTCCTGTCCTCGGTGTCCCCAGCAGTAACTTGCCCACCACTGACATCAGGCTCACTAGCCTATAGTCCCTGGCTTGTGCTTTCAGATTTTTGTTTAAATAATGGTACAACATTTGTCACCCTCCAGTCTTCCAGAACTCCACCTGTGGTTGATGATGTTGCAAATATCTCTGCAAGGGTCTCGGACGTATCTTGCAGAGTTTCCCACACAGACTGAGAGTGCACTTGATCACATCGTGGAGATTTAAAACTGCCAATATCTCCTCTGTGGTAGGAAGGAACTGCAGATGCTAGTTTAAACTGAAGATAGACACAAAAAGCTGGAGTAACTCAGCGGGACAGGCAGCATCTCTGGATAGAAGAAATGGGTGACTTTTCGGGTTGAGACCCTTCTTCAGACTGAATCTGGGGAGAGGGAGATACAGAGATAAGGAAAAGTAAGGTGTGAAAACGAGACGGGATGTAGATCAAGGAAAATGTAGAACAGATCATTGTTAGCTTGGAGAAGGTAACAACAAAGCAAACGGAAATGAAATGTAAACAAGATAAAATGTTCCTCCTCTGTTTTCATTTGCCTAAGACCTTGCAACTCATTTGCTTTGATTCCTTAACTTCATAAGTAGTTCGTAACTTGTAGAAGCAGAATTAGATTTTTCAATCCATCAAGTCTACTCTGCCATTCAATCATGGCGATCTACCTCTCCCTCCCAATCCCATTCTTCTGACTTCTCCCCATAACCCTGAACTAATCAACTTCCGCGTTCCTCTCAGCAATAAAAACCGATGAGAGAAATTCAGCAATAATCTTGCTCAACTCCTGTATTTACAGAATGCATCGTAGCTTAAGTCCTTGCAGAAGTGTACCTGTCTGCGGCCATGAAGGGCCTCGGTGGAACCCCAGCGCAAAGATCTTCCTGTGCTTCCTGGTCTTCAACAACATTCCCAGGTCCTTCTAATCCCCTGGGAGCCATTCCACCTTCCTCCCACAATTGCAGCATCCATTCTTTAAGCAGTTGCCATCCCCAGTAGTTTAGTTTTGTTTAATTCAGAGATACAGCGCGGAAACAGGCCCTTGGCCCACCGAGTCCACACACCAGCGATTCCCGCACACTAACACTATCCTACACATACTAGGGACAATTTTACATATATACCAAGCCAATTAACCTACAAACCTGTACATCTTTGGAATGTGCAAGGAAACCGAAGATCTTGGAAAAACCCACGCAGGTCGCGGGGAGAATGTACAAACTCCATACAGACAGCACCCGTAGTCGGGATCGAACACTGGTCTTTGGCGCTGTAAGGCAGCAACTCTACCCCTGCGCCACCTTAGTTGGGTAAGCGCAGCTTCTTCATTAGGACTGCAGGCTGTGGTCACACCACTGGCATTTAGCCAGAAGCCATGAGAACTTGCAGAAGCTAACCGTAATGGTGTGTGCTGGAACTTGACAGCACTGCTAGGAACATCAATCAAAGGCTGCACTGTTTATAACACTTTTAAAAAACAATGTTACGGTGAAATACAATGCTTTTTAAATGCCATTAATACATGGTAAAATAATTCCTTTGCCCGAATGCCAGAAGCCTGATGGAGAAGTGTGGCTTTCAGAGTTTTAGTGGTCAAATATAGATGACTGAGATAATCAAAGGTCATTGTAGCTCAACAAACATAAGACATGATGGGTGCAGTTTAGGACATGGGTCGAAGTGACCTAGTATATACAGAAAGAATATGGCATACTAGCAGAAAGTGTTGTCAAGGACATTAAGTTCAAGACACTAGAAACTGCAGGTGCTGGAATTTTAAATACAGATTGCTGGAGGAACTCAGCAGATCAGGCAGCAACATTGAAAGAAATGGACACGTGACTGATCAGGATGGTCCTATAGTGGCGAACAATCTTGGCAGATAAAAGGGGCATGCTGGTCTGGGTGATTCTGATCAGTGTATGAGTTTAGTTCTGAGATGCAGGATGGAAACAGGCCCTTTGGGCCACCGAGTCCACGCCGACCTTTAATCACCCGTTCACACTAGTTGGGTGTTATCCCACATTCGCATCCACTCCTGAGAAGCCAGTTAACTTTAAAATCCTCACATTCTTGGAGATGTGGGAGGAAACCGGAGCACCCAGAGGAACCCACACAGTCACAGAGAGAACATGCAACTCCACAGACAGTACAGGAGGCGAGGACAGCTCTACCAGCTGTGCCACTGTGCTACCTGGTTTAAGATATCCTTTCAAATCTCCATCCTTGGAATTAAGAGTAGACGCGGCATTCTGTGAAGAATTATTCAGAGAGTTGAAGAAGAATGATTTTGCCCACCACCTCCACATATTATTGTTGACCGTCTACACCCATCCTGTTTGCCCGCAACAGGTTCAGAGCCTTCTATGTCTGAAGTTGGGCAACATGCCTTAAACAGGAGAGATTTTATCTGATCTACAGGTCTGATCTGAGAGAGCATATCACTCAGCAGAACGAAAATCATCTGTTTCAGATGTTCGTAGCAAGCATATTTGATTTAAAGTGTTTTTTTACAATTGTTGGTTAAGATAGCCAAGTTTGTGTTTACATTTTCTAATATCAATTGATTAAAATTGATCAGGGCCAGGCAGGACTTTGCTGTTGAACTCCATGTGTAAGGCTAAGACTATTCCCTTAGGAACTGCTGGCAGTGGCCGGCAAGATGTGGCCCATTGATACAGTGGCCCTCTGTGCCGAAAAAGAAAATGGTCAATTAGAGGAAGTATAGGTAGTCCTGCTGTATCGTGACAGTTAATTTCCTAATAAAACCTCTTGCTATTGAAAATGAGAGAAAGCGGATTAAAGTCTACTGAGTCTTCAGACTCGTATTAACAACGTTATTTTTCCCCGCAGGTTTTTCAATAACAAAGGTATTTTTGCGGTTATTGCAAACTAAAAATACCAAAGGCTATATTGTTGCATTATTTAATGGAATATAATGGAGTATAACTGGACAAATGTCATTAGAAGCAATTGCTTGTCAATTTCAATGGCCACTCATGTTGAAACTGACAGTGTGCTTCTAAAGGACAATGATGTCTTGATTACCACAGAGGGGTTTTATGGAAACAGGTTTTTCTCCCCGATGCTGTTTAAATTCAAGACAGCTGCATTTCTGTTCGTAAATTTCTAAAGTACATTTTCAGTGGCACTCCATTTTCCGATCGAAATCACATTCCAACCAGTTTGGCCAACATAATGCAAATTCATCAATCATATTATACGCAATTTGTGTTATGTGATCACGTGCTATATCTTTATTTGGATTAAAAGATGCTGGCACCTTCGGAACCACGGCCCAACATGAAAGAGGAAGAAAAGAAATAAAACATTATTGCTTTGGGGATAGTATTCACAGATAGATTGTAAAACCCGCATTGGAAAGTTAAAACCTAAATCATAGAGTTATACAACATGGGAACAGGCCATTTGGCCCAACTTGCCTACACTGACTAACATGCCCCATCTTCACTAGTCCCACCTGCCTGGGTTTGGCCCATATCCCCCTACACCCGTCTCATCCACGTATCTGCCTAAATGTTTCCCAAATGTTGCGATAGTACCTGCCTCAACTACCTCCTCCAGCAGCTCGTCCCATACACTCACCACCCTTTGTGTGAAAATGTTCCCCTTGGGTTCCTATAAAATCTTTCTCCCCTCACCTTAAACCTATGTCCTCTGGTTCTCAATTCCCCTTCTCTGGACAAGAACATCTATATATCTACCCAATCTAATCCTCTCATGACCTGTGTTGAATGTTAATATTACATTTTCCTTTTTAAATTCTTTTAAGATGGGAAATGGTTTTATTTAACATGCAAGTTTGTTTTCTTGATGAGACGATTAGGTGATTTGAATTAACATTTTCATTTTAAAATGTCATTACTATTAGCCTGCTTACCGATTCGTACATATGATAGATATCACCTTCTCAATATTAACATTTGCGTTTGTGTAAATCAACAATAACTGAAATGTTTCCAAGGCAAGATAGTACAGTAAACCCTAGTTTTTAACGGACCCCTTTATTACCGATTTTGGTTATAGCGAACGCCATCTATGGCTCGCAAGGTGCACCATGGTGCCCTTCCACCACCGCACGCTGGTTGTTGCAGCCCATGTTGTAGTACTGTGGCCCGCACGTTCTTCAGGCCGCTACCGCTTCTTCCTTCAGTTTATCCGCTCTCCCCGCTGCCTCCTCCTCCTCCCATCACTCTGTCCACTCGGCCTCTTCAACTACACACATTGATAATACCTCACTTGATTATAGGGGACAATCTGCATTAACAAACACCATCTCCCCCCCCCCCCCACAATCTGTTATAACGAGGGCTTACTGTATACTATATTATATGCACATTTATCTCAGAAATCCATTTTAATTACTAGAACCATACAGCCCACAGGAAGACTAATCATCCCCATGTTCTCTTTGACTTCATCTCTTATCTAAGCAATCCCAATCTCTCTGAAATGCATTTTACTGATACGTTGTAAATGTTCCTTGCAGCTTTAGAAACCAGTTTGTCAGTGTTCTTGTAGCTAACAGTGTTTGTATGCCTTGCTGCCCCACCCCCTTGGCATTTAATGTATCCTCATTTCAACATGGGTCACCACATGTCTATTTCATCCGCTGTATATTCATTCATTCAGTCATTTCGTCATTCTCAATATATTCTCCTGAAGTCTGTTACTAATCTCTTCACTGCTTTCTACACCTTTTTGAAATTGTGATGTTGCAACCGTGTCAATGTTACAACTTTCTGTTCTGTGAAATCTCATTAACTGAAAAAACGGTATGTAAATGGTCATGCAGTGTACACTTCAAAATGATTCGCTTAATTTAGTTTCCCTTATTTTATGTATGGTATGATTCCTTCTAATTATCATCACTGTTTTGAGGGATTATATAAGCCTTTATTATTGTCATGTGTAGGAAGGAACTGCAGATGCTGGTTTAAACTGAAGATAGACACAAAATGTTGGATAAGAAGGGTTTTGACCCAAAATATCACCCATTCCTTCTCTCCAAAGATGTTGCCTGTCCCGCTGAGTTACTCCAGCTTTTCGTGTCTATCTTTATTATTGTCATATTTATTTCTATCGTTATTGTTGCTGTTGAGGGAGGTGGGTACATTTCATTAGACTTCAAAGATACCGCACTGAAACAGGCCTTTCAGCCCACCCCGTCGTACACTAGCACTATCCTACACACTAGGGACAATTTACAATTTACAACCTTGTACTTCTTTGGAGTGCGGGAGGAAAGCGGAGCACTCGGAAAAAGCCCACACGGTCACAGGGAGAACGTAGAAACTCTGTACAGACAGCACCCATAGTCAGGATCGAACCTGGGTCTCCGGCGCTGTAACGCTAGCGCTGCGCCACTGTGCCGCCATTCTTTAATTAGAAGAGAGCCTATCAAATCATTTAACGCTCAAACTTTGTATATAATGCAGAGCAACAACTGGATTCTGGACTCCGCAATCTCAACATTGTTGAAGGTAACATTTGAGACATTAAATTGCCGTCTCATTTGGGCTTCAATGACACTGTTTTAGATCTCGACCATTGCCACAAAATAGCCAAATTTTACCAAAATGAAAAACGCTTGTGGTGATTCCACATCGCCTGTTCAAACGTTCCCATGTGATGATCCTATGTCCTCCTCAAATGACAACTCTTTAAAAATAACACCCATGTTTCCAATTATTTTATCATCAGTAATCCAGGAATAAACGATTTTCTGGCATTTAATTATTGTGCCAATTAACTAATATTTGTGGAGAATGGACACAAACTGCTGGAGTAACTCAGCGGGACAGGTAGCATCTCTGGAGAGAAGGAATGGGTGACGTTTTGGGTCGATACCCTTCTTCAGACTGAGAATCGGGAGAGGGAGAGATAGACATATGGACGGGTAAGGTGTAAAAACAGATCAAAGGGGGTGATGATCAAGGATGTTTAGCGGAGAGCAAGAGGAATCACAGAGGGGGGAATAACAAGAGAGGGTGTTGCAGAACTCGCATCCGAGAGAGGAAGGGAACTTCAAAATAGGCATACCTTGAAGAGATTTCGCAGTGGAGTGGCCAAAATGTGTAGGAAGGAACTGCAGATGCTGGTTTACCCCAATGAAAGGCAGTGAATGCTGGAGTAACTCAGCGGGACAGGCAGCATCTTTGGGGAAAAGGGATGGGTGAAGTTTTGGGTCGAGACCCTTCTTCAGACAGAGTCAGGAAATGATTTTTGTGTTTACAATAGAAAGCCATTTTAAATGAAAGTATTTCAGTTTGCTAATTCACTTCTTTGTTCTGTTCCAGCTCTGGCAATGGGACTGTGCGTCGCCATGATCGCCTTTGTACGATTGCCAAGTCTTAAAGTTTCCTGCTTGCTGCTCTCTGGGCTCCTCATTTACGATGTCTTCTGGGTAGGTTGCAATTAAACATTGCCAGGTATCCGTTTCGCTCTTTACAACTCGGTTAATAACTACATCATTGTAAACACATTCACTCAACTCTATCTTTGTGCTTTTGCATGAAGACACATTCAAATTAGTGTTTGTGTACATTCTTCAACAACCGGTGAAAATGTACGGTGATCTTATAATGCATGTCAGTAAGCACTTGGAGATCCACTGATACAGAATATATTAAACTTGGGCGGCTGCAGTTAGAATTTTATGTATTGGAAGAATTTGTATATCCCTTGAATCATTGAGCTGCTCTGTCTCTCCTGAAGATGATGGCTCGTGTTGGCACAATTCCACGGGTCCTCTGATGCATCAACCAAGTGGCCATTCCTCGTGCATGAGCCTAGTCGGTGAGTGCCGATGGGCCAATCCATCTCAAGGGCGTTTACAGTTGACCATGTCCTGTCTCACCTGACGTCTGCCATCAGACTTCCAGCAGGGTTGCAGAATAGACATATGGAACCCCGAGCAACACTTTGCCAGAGATAATGCAGCACGGATCACAGAGCAGACCAATAACTTTTTATGTTTGTGTGACTTGACTTTAGACTAGAGATACGGCTTTGAAACGGGCCTTTCGGCCCACTGTGTCCGCGCCGGCCAGAGATCGCCCCGTACACTAGCGCTATCCTACACACGAGGGACAATTTACAATTTTACCGCAGCCAATTAGCCTACAAACCTGTACGTCTTTGAAGTGTGGGAGGAAACCCGGAGAAAACCCACGCAGGTCACGGTGAGAATGTATAAGCTCCGTACAGCCAACACCCATGGTCAAGATCGAACCCTGAGTCTCTGGCCCTGTAAGGCAGCAACTCTACTGCTGTGCCATCATGCCGTCATACCATAAGGTTAATGTGGGGCATGAATAATTGAGAGAACTCTTAGCTAATTGAATGACAGATTTGAAACAGCCATTTTAGCCTAATTTGGTTCAAGGTGGAATATATTTTTCCAAATTATCTAACGTGGCTAAATCTGTAAAAATATTATTTGTTGTTATAATCATTTGGTTAGTCTACTCCCTTCTATATACGTCCATTCTGCCTCGAGGGTCTGAGACAAGTTGGAGTGTGACTCCATCAGCAACAGCAGATGGCATTTGGCAACTTCAGTGTACACTTTTCCTGCCAACTTCGATGATGAATGCTAACAAGTCATTCGGCGGTGGAGAGCATCGAACTCTCTCTAGATGGCCATATTTGTGCATGGAGTGGATATTCCTGTTCATTTCTCTATCTCATCCTCACTGAAGAAAACTAATTATAAATCAGCATGTTCAGGGACATGGCTAGGGATTTAACTTGATACCTTTTTGTTTCCCTCTCCCCAACACAGATCTGTACTCCAGCATGGTGCGTTTATTCACTAAGCCTTCATATTGTGTTTGCACAAAATGTCCTTTGATACTGTACCCAATCTTTTTTTAATGTTTAAATCCTTCGCTGAATATTGACATTGTTATACATATGGTGTAGTCTGCATTATGATTATGGTGCAACAAATCATCATCTGGGCTCTCCCGAGGCTGCAGTGGGTTTGAAGCCAAACGGCATACTTTGGTAACGAAGCTCTGCTTTTCTTTTTTTCTAACTGATGAAGTTCTGTTTCTCTGCATTATTAATATAGTACTTGTATTGCTAAGATACAAACGTATTTATAACTACTGTGCCTCATGAATTTTAGGAGATTTATAAAGATGACGGTGCTATTAAAATAACACTTGCCATTTTTCACTGCCTTTTGTTGAAATGCATGGGATGAGATACTGAACAGAAAGATCACATTCTTATCGTCATCACCTCGTACCCAGCCCGCAATGGACCATTGTGGGCTCCACCTTTCCTGAGTCATCGATGCAGCCTCTGTCATGTGCTGTACCTTCTCATACCTTTGGTTTCCCTCTCCCTGACTCTCCGTCTGATGAAGGGTCTCGACCCAAATCGTCATCTAGTCCTTTTCTCCAGAGATGTGGCCTGACCCACTGGGTTTCTCCAGCATTTTTGTGTCTACCTTCGATTTAAGCCAGCATCTGCAGTAGTTTCCTACACACAGAGTGCTGCCGTGCGTATCTCAGTCGTCCAGGCAGCATCTCAGTGGGACAGGCAGCGTTTTAGGTTGGGACTTTTCTTCAAACTGATTGTAGTAGGGGAAAGAGAGCTGTAATACAGGACAAAGCCAGCAAGTAATAGGTGGATATAGATGAGGGATTTAGATTGATAGATGACTAATGAACATTTGAGCTGTTTCACCAGTGAATGTGGAGTACAGCTTAGTTCTGATTAAGCTCTAGCTGTGAATAAATATATCTGGTGTAGGATGGAACTGCACCGAAGACGGACACAAAATGCAGGAGTAACTCAGCAGGACAGGCAGCATCTCTAGATGGAAGGCATGGGTGATGTTTAGGGTCAAAACCCTTCTTCAGACTTCTGAAGAAGGGTCTCGACCCGTAACGTCACCCATTCCTTCTCTCCAGAGATGCTGCCTGTTGCTCATCTTATCTGGGAACAGGGACATGCGTGTTGGATGCTGAAGCCAGCTATTGGGTCATCGTTGTTCTAAGGAACAAAATAAATGTTAATTTTTCATATCACAGGCACTTTGTGTTTTGCGTAGCGGTCACGCGGTTGAAAAGCAGCGTGTAAATCAAAGAGGACGTAAATCAAACGTATGCCGGACAGCTACGGTGCCAAACATAAATCTGAGACCATTTTTCCGAAAATGGAGGTGTGTAACTTAAACATCGGTAGTATTCTGACAAGCACGTCAGTCTAAAAACATGTAAATCAAGCACGCATCATCGAGAGGTGCCTGTATCGGAGAAGAAACAGTAGCCAACTGAACAAGTTGATTTGCTTAGTTGATTACTGGGAATGAATGCACTGCTTTGAAGTTATTGAAGTGTGTGGAACAAGGAGTGTTCCCGTTCCTCTCACGTTGCCCTCTTGTCTTCCAGGTATTCTTCTCTGCCTACATCTTCAACAGCAACGTGATGGTGAAGGTGGCCACGCAACCCGCTGACAATCCCTTGGACGTGCTCTCCAGAAAACTTCACTTGGGACCAAATGTTGGACGGGATGTTCCTCGTCTCTCGCTCCCTGGGAAACTGGTATTTCCGAGGTAGGAACAGTGCCAAGATATATGAGCTTGTGAATGCACCTAGGATTCACATTGGACTATAATTTATGGAATAACATGTGAGGTGCCTTCTTGCACTGGATGCATGTTTTTCAAGTACTTGACTCGACCTGTTTATTTTTTGTGGAATGAACAGTCTTTTAAAGTTTTATTTTCTGTAAGAGCACTGAAGTTTTGTAAATGTAGGTGAGCTTTGCTAGGGATGGCGAGTTTAGTTTAGTTTGAAGATGCAGCGCGGAAACAGGCCCTTCGGCCCACCTAGTTCGTGCCGACCAGCGATCCCTGCACACTAACACTATCCACACACTAGGGACAATTTACAATTTTACCGAAGCCATTTGACCTACAAAAGTCTGGAGTGTGGGAGGAAACCGGAGCACCCGGAGAAAACGCACATTGTCACAGGGAGAGGCTACAAACTCCATACGGACAGCACCCATAGTCATGATCCAACCTGGGTCACTGGCGCTGTAAGGCAGCAACTCCACTGTGCCGCCCGTTGTATAACTAGATAAAATGATTTAATTGTGTTTTAGTACCAAGTTGAACTGAAAACCTGGCAAATAATTAAACATCCTTTGTTCATAAACACAAACAGCAAAAATAATGTGTGTCAGAAATTGCTGAACAGAGGATGCTTCAAACAAGTACAACTGCAGTGTAGTTTGACATTCGTTCCCCAGGTTTCCAGAAGACATCGACTGGTTTTTGAATTTTGAAAAGAATGCCTATAATAAAATCAGTACTCTACCAAGTGGTTAGATTCAGTTTTAAATGCGTGTCTTAATCTTAAACGGAAGGCAACCTGCGAGTGTTAGCAACAGGTACGGCCAAGGCAGGTAGAATTCAGAGGCTGAGAGTGTCATGCAGTCTCAGCCCAGAAACACACCCTTTGGCCCACCAGGCCACAGTATATTAATTATTTTATTTCCCCATGGAAAATATATCAAACACAAGAGGGCGCAGGTTTAAGGTGAGAGGAAGGAGTTTTAAAAGGGAATTGAAGGGAAAGATTTTTTTACTTGCAGAGAATAGTTCATATCTGAAATTATGGATAGGTATAGAGTGATACATCATGGCAACAAGCCCTTCGGTCCAACTTGCCCACATTGCCGGACATGTCCCAGCTACACTCGACCTACCTGCCTGCGTTTGGCCCATATCCCACTAAATCTGTCCTATCCATGTACCTGTCATAGAAACATAGAAAATAGGTGCAGGGGTAGGCCATTCGGCCCTTCGAGCCTGCACCGCCATTCAATATGATCATGGCTGATCATCCATCTCAGTATCCCGTACCTGCCTTCTCTCCATACCCTCTGATCCCCTTAGCCACAAGGGCCACATCTAACTCCCTCTTAAATATAGCCAATGAACTGGCTCAACTACCTTCTGTGGCAGAGAATTCCACAGATTCACCACTCTCTGTGTGAAAAATGATTTTCTCATCTCGGTCCTAAAAAACTTCCCCCTTATCCTTAAGCTGTGACCCCCTTGTTCTGGACCTCCCCAACGTCGAGAACAATATTCCTGCATCTAGCCTATCCAACCCCTTAAGAATTTTGTAAGTTTCTATAAGATCCCCCCTCAGTCTTCTAAATTCTAGCGAGTACAAGCCAAGTCTATCCAGTCTTTCCTCATATGAAAGTCCTGGAAGTCTGTCTAAACTGTTTCTTAAACGTTGCGATAGTCCCAGCCTCAACTACCTCCACATTCAGCTCGTTCCATACACCCACCGCCCTTTGTGTGAAAAAGTTACCCCTCATATTCCTATTAAATCTTTCTGCCTTCACCTTAAAGCTATGCCTTCTATTCACCTACTCCGGGCAAGAGATTTTGTGCATCTACCAGATCCATTAATCTCATGTTTTTATACACCCCTATAAGATCACCCCTCATCCTTCTGCACTCCAAGGAATAAAGTCCCAGCCTACTCAACCTCTCCCTATAGCTCAGACCCACTAGTCCTGGCAACAACCTTGTAAATCTGTCCCCCGCCAGTCTGAAGAAGGGTTTCGGCCCGAAAAGTTGCCTATCTCCTTCGCTCCATAGATGCCGCTGCACCCGCTGAGTTTCTACAGCATTTTGTGTACCATCCTTGTAAATCTTCTCTGTACCCTTTCCAACTTCCAGTATGTGGTACTGGGATATTATGGTCATTGCGGAAACATGGCTAAGGGAGGGACAGGACTAGCTCTAGGCTATGTTCTAGGCTACGGGGGCTGCAGGTGGGATAGAGGTGGAGGAAGGAAAGGAGGGGGGAGTTGCATTTTTGATTAGGGAGACCCTTCGGGCAGTAGTCTAAGATGAAACTCCCGAGGGATCATCCTGTGAGACTTCTTGGGTGAAGCAGAAAAATAAGGTGTTGGGATCATAATAAAGGCCCCCAAATAGTCAACAGGAATTAGTAACAAATATGTAAGGAGAATACAGAGAGTTGCCAGAATAATGGATTGGACAGGTTTGCAGGGATATGGGCCAAATGCAGGCAGATGGGACTAGTGTAGATGGGACATGTTGGCCAGTGTAGGCCTGTCTCCACACTGTATGACTCGGACATTTTGAACTTTCCTAATATTTATTGGGATTGCAATAGTGTCAAGGGTGGAATTTGTTGAGTGCATTCAGGAAAGTTTCCTCAGGCAACATATAGAGGCCCTACTAGGGAGATGACAAAACTTGCCCTACTCTTGGGAAATAAGGCAGAGCAAGTGACTCGGTGTCGCTTGGGGGAGCACTTTGGGAATCTGTGACTGTAGCTCTATTAGTTTTCAAATAGGAAAAAGGACAGAACTGGTCTACAAGCTCAAGCTCTAAATTGGGGCAAGGTGAATTCTGACAGTATTAGACAGGAAATTGACTCAAAAAGCTGGAGTAACTCAGCGGGTCAGACAGCATCTCCGGAGAAAAGGAATAGGTGACGTTTTGCATCGAGACCCTTTTTCAGACTGAGAGTCAGGGGACTCCAGCTTCTCCTCCAGTTTCTCCAGCTTTTTGTGTGTATCTTTGGTTTAAACCAGCATCTGCTGTTCCTTCCTAAGCATTAGACGGGATATTGTGAACGGGTCCTGATCCAAAAGGTCGTCTGATCATTCCTTCCACAAATGCTGCCTGACCCACTGAGTTCTTCCAGCAGTTTGTTTTCTGCTTGCAAAAGTTGGCTGGGATAGGTTGTTTGAGGGCAAAAGGGAAATCTAGCGCATACAAACAGGAGCGTTCAAGGCTTACATGTTCCCACCAATAGGTACATGGACAGGAATGGCTTACAGGGATTTGGTTCAAGTGGAATTGGAATAGTTGGTCATTTTGGTCGGTATGAAAGAGTTGAGCCAAACGGCCTGTTTCTGTGCTGTAAGAGTCCATGCAGTCAGATGGGGAAATGGAATTGGATACAATCACTACATTTATTGGGGAATTTGTTTAATTTTGTTTAGAAATACAGCGTGGAAACTGGCCCTTTGGCCCACCGAGTCCACACCGACCAGCGATCCCCGCACATTAGCACAAGCCTACACACACTGGGGATTTACACTTATACCAAAGAATACAAACCCAAGCCAATGACCCTACAAACCTGTACTTTGGAGTGTGGGAGGAAACCCACGCCGTCACGGAGAGAACGAAGAAACTCTGTACAGACAGCACCCGTAGTCGGGATCGAACCCGGGTCCCCGATGCTGCAAGCACTGTAAGGCAGCAACTCTACCGCTGCACCACTGTGCCCCCCTTAACTACCTGTTTGTGACCATATTTCACACTTTAAAAAAGCACAGCATACAAAGATATATCCTAAAGTGGGCAAATGGGATTCAAATAAATGGGCAAAATTGGCATGGACTTGGTGGGCTGAAGGACTGTATGAACTCTGACTGCTGAACATCAAGCATCCATTTACACTAATCCTACACTCTGTGGCAGAGAAATATATCTGAGCAGATGTTTTGATATATTTTTTAAACTGTAAGATTTATGGCAGATTTGATTGATAGAATTCCCTTGGGCTGTGGTTAGATAAATAATCAGCTAACGGCTGCCATTTGTTCTCAATTTGAGTGGGAATACATTTAAATTCTGATTACCACCCACCGATAGTTTATGCTTCTCGTTCCAATTCTGTAAAGCTCAGCAATTTATGTTCACAACTCAGTTCCATGCTGCAGCAGTGGCAGGGGTCCATGAGGTGGCCACATCTGCATAATAGGCAACAACTTCTATATATGGTAAAATATTACAGAAATCTTTATAAAACCACACTTAGTGCTTAGTGTTCCCAACTTAGGACCACCAATTTGATTCACTCTACCCAATATCAAGATGAATCCATGTGTACAGGGCGGCACGGTGGTGCAACAGTAGAGTTGCTGCCATACAGCTCTAAAGACCCAGGTTCGATCCAGGTACTGTCTCTATGGAGTTTGTACATTCTCCCTGGGTTTTCTCCGGGTGCTCCAGTTTCCTCCGACGTTCCAAAGAGGTGCAGGTTTGCAGGTGAATTGCCTTCGGTGAAATTGAAATTTGTCCCTAGTGTGTAGGATAGTATTAATGTACTGGGGTTGACACTGACTCAGTGGGCCGAAGGGCCTGTTTTCATGCTGTATATCTCCAAAGTCTAAACTTCTGACGCCCATTATTTTTCCTGTTTGTGTTTTGAAACAAAATAATGTTCAACCTATTCCCGAATAGAGGATATATAATTATTTGGCAGGCTTTCAGTTTTTTTGTTTTCTTTTAATTTTTGTTAGAAGTACAGTAGGGTGCTACCTAAGTACCTAATACATACATACACATTACCATTCTTGTACAACTTCTTATTTTTAATTTAATAATAAAAGAACAGTGAAAGAAAACGAGAAATAAAGGGAGTAGAAACAGATAGCGAGAGAGACCGAGAGCAGAGCTAAAAAGCTGAGAAGGTTGAAAGAAAAAGAGTAAGTAGAGAGAAAATAATTTAGGAGAGATTTACCTATTTCGTATTTTTGCCCATCCATCACCCGGTTCTGAACCATTTAATTTCTTATCTTATGTTATGTCCATATGTTGCACCATATGCTTGTAAGAAGTCGATAAAAGGAGACCAAATCTTTAGTCTAGTAGACCAAATTAGTCTACTTTGCCTAGTAGGCGGAATCTCATTTCTTCAAGATGTAGCGTTTCCGACATATTTGAAGTCCACATTTTGGTTGCGTTTTTCCAGAAATTGAGTATACGTTTTTTTTGCTGTTATTAAACCATAATTGAGCAGAGCTTCTTGGAACGTAGTTAATTTACTTCCCTCTTCCATTGGTCCAAAGATAATCAGTTCTGTATTGGGGTTCAATTTCGTGTTAAAGTTGTGTTTTGTAAAAGTTCCAAAGATATCATTCCAAAATGTATGCAGTTTTGTACAAGAGACAAAGGAATGTGCTCTAGTGGCATTTTGAGTTAGACATTTATCACAAATGGGGGAGACATTTGGAAATATTTTATTCAATCTGGTTTTCGAGTAATATAATCTGTGTAACTTTTTTAGTTGAATTAGGTTCTGTCTTACATTAATCGAACATTTATGTACATATAGATTATTTCCCCATCTGTCGTTCGGGATTTTTATCAATAACTCTTGTTCCCAGTCCCTTCTAATTGCTTCTGTCGTTGGTGTTTCTATATTTAAAATTATATTATATAAATATATTAAATTGCTTGATCCTGCCTTTCTATTCATTCCTTCCTCTAATAAATCTGAGGTTAGAGTTTGATATCCTTGCATATATTTTTTCAAATAATCTTGAATTTGAAGATATTTAAAATATTGGTTACTTTTCAAGTTATATTTTAGTTGTCATTGTTGGAAGGATAAAAGTTTTCCCATTTTAATTCCTATTCTTTCCCAATGGATAAACGGTTTATCAATAATAGATGGTTTGAATGAGGGATTGTTAGCTATTGGGGAAAGAAGCGATACATTTCTTAATTTTAAAGTTAATTTTATTTGTTTCCAGATTCGTATTTTACAGTGAATAATTGGATTCTTCTTATATTATTTTGTTCAGTTTCATCGGGAAAAGAAGAATCGCTCCAATATTATAAGGGAAACAATCCTCTTTCTCCATTCTTATCCAATCTACTTGTTGGGCAGAACTGTCCAACCAATAGATTATATTTTTAATATTCACTGCCCAATAGTAGTACAAGTTAGGGAGTGTCAGTCCCCCTGATTCTTTAGATTTACACAGATGTTTTCTTTGAATTCTGTGTGATTTATAGTCCCATATGAAGTTTGTAATATCAGAGTCTAGTTTAAAAAAAAAAATTTTGGTTGAAATAGGTACAGTATTTGTGGTAAGAAGATCATTTTTATAGCGTTTATTCTGCCTATTAAGGACATCGGCAGTGTTTTCCAGAATTTAATCAACCCATTTAATTTAGTTAATAAAGGCATATAGTTTGCGTTGGGTAATGATATATATTTCCTAGTAATTTGGATACCCAAATACTTGAATTTTTCTGTTGCAATTCTAAAGGGGAATTTCAACAGATGTGTCGGCTCTTGAGGTTTTATCATCATAATTTCGCTTATGTTCCAGTTTATTCTATATCCTGAGAAAGAACCAAATTCCTCTATTAAATTTAGTATATTTGGTATGCAAATTTGCGAATTTGTAATATATAATAATATGTCGTCTGCATATAATGACATTTTATTATTTGAGTGTTTGGTATTATATCCATGAATATTTGGATGACTTCTTATACTTTCTGCTAAAGGCTCTATCACTAGTGCAAATAGCAGGGGCGATAATGCACTGATATTATTAGTATATAATATATTATTATAGGAATAATATTATTAGTCAGTATTCTAGCCATCGGCTTATCGTATAATAATTTTACCCGAGATAAAATTATCTCCCAAATTAAATTTTTGCAGGCTTTCAGTTAACATTAGCTTGGTACCAAAACACAATTAACAACACTGAAGAAAGATCTCGACCCGCAACATCACCTATTCCTTTTTTCCAGAGCTGTCTGACCCATATGAGTTACTCCAGCATTTTGTGTCTATCTACGGTCTAAACCAGCCCCTGCAGTTCCTTCCTACACAATGATATTTAAATTGTTTAATCTAGTTTTTAAGATTCACAACTTTTGGAACCGTTGGACTGTAATCACCACAGCAGGTTGAAATGTAGCAGGATGAGATTTTGTTTGAAGAAATTGTTGGCGATTGAACACCCAGGGCAGCTTTGTGTTTGCACAGTTCCACAGGCACCCACTTTTCTATGCTGGGGATCGGAGACATCGTCATGCCAGGGCTTCTGTTGTGCTTCGTGCTTCGATATGACAACTACAAGAAGCTCGCTAACAGCGAGGCCATCCCTGCCATCGTACCAGGCCGAATGCAAAAAGTGTCCTACTTCCACTGCACTTTGATTGGGTACTTTGTAGGTAAGTGGAAATAACTAGCTGAAAATCCAAACAAAAAGTTAAAAAATGATAAAAGAGCATGTTATGCAGCTTGATTTGTAGCAGCAAGCCAATGGGTATTTTTACGGCAGAGATTTACTCCAGTTACTCCAGCACTTTGAGTCTATCTGTGGTATAACCAGCATCTGCAGTTCTTTGTTTCTGCAAATCTGTGGTAAATCTGTGGAATTCATTGCCACAGACGGCTGCTGAGACCAAGTCATTGGGTATTTTAAAGGCGGAGATTGAAAGATTCTCGATTAGTGCGGGTGTCGAGGGTTACGAGGAGAAGGCAGGAGAGATTGAGAGGGAAAGATAGATCAGGCACGATCGAATGGCAGAGTTGACTTGATGGGCCCATTGGCCTAATTCTGCTCCTATCCTATGGGGATCCTACAGGGATGATCACATTGAATGGCGGTGCTGGCTTGAAGGGCCGAATGGCCTACTCCTGCACCTATTGTCTATTGTCTATCACATGAACATATGAGCATTGTCATGTTCACAATGCTTGCACTCTCACAGTTGTAGAATAAACTGTATCCAATGAGGTGTTTACACCACAGTGCTATTAATGACATGTAGAACTATTGTTCAAAAGACGAAATGTCCCTTCTGCCTATATGGGTGAATTTTATTTAACTGGATGAGGGCACTGGTGGCAAAAACAATATTTATCTGTCCCTGATTACTATGATTACATGGAACCAAGTCCTGTTGTTATGTGACGTGGCTGTTACTGGGACTAGTGAATAGTGAAAGGCCTGGATAGAGTGGATATATGGAGAGGAACAGTGGGAGAGTCTGGGACCAGAGGTCATTGCATCAGAATAAAAGGACATCACTTTAGGAAGGAGATGAGGAGGAATTTCTTTAGCCAGAGGGTGGTGAATCTTTGGAATTCATTGCCACAGAAGGCTGTGGAGGCCAAGTTTACGGCAGAGATAGATAGATTCTTGATTAATACGGGTGTCGGGTTATGGGGAAAAGGCAGGAGAATGGGGTTAGGAGGGAGAGATAGATCAGCCTTGATTGAATGGTGGAGTATACCTGATGGGCTGAATGGCCTAATACTGCTCCAATCACTTATGATCTTACTGCTGAATTTGTCCTTCTGTGGGGAAACATTTTATAGGAATTTTAGGGGTAACTTTTTCACAGAAAGGGTGGTGTGTGAATGGAACGCACTGCTGGAGGAGGTAGTTAAGGCAGGGATTATCACAACGTTTAAGAAGCAATTAAACAGGTACATGGATGGGACAGGTTTAGAGGGAGATGTGCCAAATGCAGGCAGGTGGGACTAGTGTAGATGGGACATGTTGGTTTGTGTGGGCAAGTTGGGCCAAAGAATCTATTTCCACACTTTTATGTATCCATATCCATCCATTCTCTGCTTTTCCGTGTGCCGATCTAATAGCCTCTTAAACACCACAGTCGTAGCTGCCTTCATCACCACCCCAACACCTTTTCTATAGGTGTTTATAGCAGGTAATTTGTCTTGTAAACAATGTCGTTTTAAATATATTATTTTCTTGTTTTGCAACACCTTGCGGATGTGCAAGGTGTTACTAACTTTATTTCCCTTGCATTCTTGTTGATGAGAAACTGATGTATAATGTGAGATTAGTCAAAACATAAAGGTGAATATAGTTGAGGCCGGTACTATAACAACAGGTGCTACAACAACATTTAAAATACAATTGGACAGGTATGTTGTTCAGAACGGTTTAGAGGGATATGGGCCAAACACGGGCAGGTGGGACTAGTATAGATGGGGTATCTTGGTCAGTATGGGCAAATTGGGCCGAAGGGCTTGTTTCTGTGCTGTATGACTATGACTTGAAATCTTTGACAGTAATTTGCTTCTTTTATAACTTATCCTTCTGATCTGACTATCTTCTAATTTAGGTCTTCTGACTGCTACTGTAGCATCAAGAATCCACCGGGCTGCTCAGCCAGCACTCCTGTACCTTGTTCCATTTACATTGCTGCCACTTCTCACCATGGCTTATTTAAAGGTGAGTATACAAATTATCAAAACCAAATTAAAAAACAGTTTTGAGGGTGTGAGCTGTGTTGCAGAAATCACCGTCTGTAACTCATCCCTAAATATTCTCAAGGAAGTGAAGCATCTATCGTCTTGGTTGGAGACGTTTCTTAACCATCTTTTCAGATATAAGTTCTTGTCGTTTGAACTGAAAAAAGTTTTTTCTCAAAATTGAGTTACTGATTAAAGGCACTTTTTAAAATTAAAAAAAGATTTTGTCTTGAATGTTAGAATGCGAATATATCACACTGTGGTTAAAAAAATCCTGTGACAATTGTTTGTTTTCTGATGACAAAGCATGTTGGGACTTTAGGACATGTTGGCCGGTGTGGGCAAGTTGAGCCAAAGGACCCGTTTCCACTCTGTATCACTCTATGGCTATTAAATTCTTTATAATTTTCCAATGCTGATATTTCATCTTTGGCAAATGTGCAATAAAAGATAGTACCAAATAGTCACTGGGATTGTACTAATTATGATAACAATAGGATAATTATTTTGAATTGTGTTCGAAACAATTCACATTTCATAGTGTCACAGAACTCCAGAGATATTTGTGTGTGGAAAATGTGTATCCCCATCAAACCAATCAGCAATTCATGGCTATGAATCAGATGGGCTCTATATAACTGCTTAAGTTGTTTTGCTGCGCTATTCCCGGCGTAAGGAAATCCTATTCAAAAACCATCATATTTATAAAGCCGTTTATGCCAATTCTGATTTTTCTAGAGTGACGCAAAGTGGGTCAGGCAGCATCTATGGGGAAAAGGACGGGCCTAGATTTTTCAAGCTTACCAATTTTAAGTTTCACTAGTTATCCTCCCGTAAACCAGACCAGTCCGAGTTTGTGGCCCAGTGCCGTGTTTGGTGACATGTCCATTAAGGGTCTTGCTTCTTTAGTATATTGAAGGTGTTATGAAAGTGCAGGAGGTTATTGTCCAGGTAGGCTCTGATTGCCAGTCCTGTCTTGTTCTCCTCAGGGTGATCTACGGCGTATGTGGTCCGAGCCCTTCCACCCCAAGGCACAGAGCTCCCGCTTCCTGGAGGTATGATAGCCAGTAGAGCAGGCGAACGCAGGAATAACGTACGCTGGGCACCAGAAGATTTGTGTCACGTGGTTTCATTCTTCTCATCAAACATGATTGGTGCTTAAAGTGTTAACAAACAAACAAAGGTTGCGGAGGAAATGTTTCTTTTCCTTTTGTGGAATGCAGACTGTACAATTAATTCAACTCATCTGCAGTCTTCGGATTAGCAACAGACACTCACACCCTACCATGTATAAATACAAGTTTAAAAACAAACAGACCCACTTTTTAAAATGACAAGATATCAAATCTAATCTTGTACATCCAGCTGCTACACCGAAGATGCAACTCTGAAGATGCCTCTTTGAAGGGACCAGCGACTCTTTGATTGTCTTGAACTTTAGGCTAAAGGAGAAGACAAGGCAGCAACAAACCTTTTGAATTCAGTAATTACCTGTCAGGTGACTTATTTGTTTCTTCCTGCAGACGTGAGTTGGGTATACAGTAGAATCTGTGCTATAATTAACTTTACACCTGAAGTTTTGTTGCATTGATCCAGAAAGGTGAAGACGCCAAGATGAATCATGTTGTGTACTTAAGTGGCCTGTTGTAAATTTTAGCATGTATAGCATTAAATATCGCTTCAGTATAAGACCCACTGTCTCCTTTTCCAAATGCTCCTCCTATACCATATGTGAGTTTAGAAATGTAATTGTAGTTTGCACTTGTACCTGTGTTAATGACCCCACTTGACCTTGCACAATTATGATTGGTGTAGCAAAAAAAATTAACCTTTTTATGGTTTGTCCCTTTTTTCCTTTATTGGTTTGATTAATTTAGCAAATGCATGTATCATAGCAGTACTTGTTCTTCGAACCCTCTTGACTGTAGTGGTGAACCCCTGTAAATATATTTTTTGTATACATTTGTTTAAATGTGCGTTATTGGCTCTACATGTTGAAAAAGTGTAATCTGGTCCAAGTTTACAAGCAGTATCTGTTTTGTACCCTGGGTTTGTACTTGGTTCCCCTTACTTTATTCGGATACTGTCACTGCAACAGAGTAACATAGGGCGGCCAGCAAGGAGCGTACTTGTAACATTTAGCATCGTTACTGAGTGAATATCGACTGCCGTTGCGGTCTCCGCACCCAGATACTGCATCAGACCAGTGCAGGGCCCAGATCCAACATGAACTAACTCCAAGAGCGCTTCAAGTTCTTCCTTGCCCACCTCTACCTTGCCATCTGCCCCGCCACATGCCCATTCACCACGGCATACACAAACAGTGTTATGTGTCACTTTTAAAGAAGGAAGTGTTCACATTTCCTAAAAACCACTGAGTGTAATGTTTTTGTGCTGTAGACTAGACAAATTGCTGAGCCATTTGATAGCCTCTGGCTTTGCTGAAAGCCTTCAAGTGGACTGAATGGATACTGTACAATCATCTGTACACCATTAGTGTATTTCTGCCCCTGGATATGAACATTATCTTCATCTCTATATAACATGCACAGACAAGATTCCTTTGTAAATAAAACCAAAAGTTTAAGTGCACTTGTGTGGTTTATTTGTGGTGTTGTGCAAGTTTCATACGAATGCAAGGAATTGTTTGCATTTATTGCATATACCTGCAGAGGTGAGGGCTCGGTTAAAATGCTGTCGATGTGTGGATTGGGCAGGTTGTCAATAGTGGAATAGTAAATCAACTGGGCTGAGCTGACTGTTTACAGCAGGTCATTCATAGTGTGAGTTGAAGGTTTTTTGCTTTGAATGGAGCCCGTTGGAATTATAATTTTCCAAGCAGTTTTGTGTTTATGCTAAAAATGTATTTCTATAAGGACAGGTTCTTCTTCTTTTCGTGTCCATCTTGTTACAAACGCTGACCTCGCTGTCATCGTCCGTCCTGAAAAGGATGCAAGCTTCCGGCGAGCCATCAGTTGTCGCAGTAAATGATGGTGGTCGCAGAATTAGCTCGGGATACTTCCAGTTTCCAGCCTCTTTAGGTCAGGACACTTCCAGTTTCCAGCTGGATGCTTCTTTCTGCAATGGGGCCATAGGGAGAGGTAAAGATATTGTTGTGTAGGAAGGGAGATTCCATTATTTGTGTCTATTAAAGGTATCGTTGCCTAGTTGGATGCAAAATGCTGGAGTAACTTTGGAATGGTTACCACAAAATGGGTGATGGTTCGGGTCGAGACCCTTCTTCAGACTCTCGACCCAAAACATCACCCATGCCTTCTCTCCAGAGATGATGTCCCACTGAGTTACTCCAGCATTTTGTGTCTATCTTCGTACTATTAAAGGGCAATTGCACCGGTAAAGTACTGGGGAGCAGGGGGGTAGAGAAATAGCTGCACGTGGACAACCTATGGAGCAGTCAGCATCCTCATCAGCCACAATCTCAGCATCACAAGCCCCCAACACAGGCTTTCAGTGGGAATTAATTTAGTTGGACTCTGTAAAGGGACACACTAACTATTTTTATAGCAAACCAGAAAATGCTGAAGGGCATTCCCAATCAGAGCCAAGTTTCGGTGGAACCCCTCGCATCTGAACTATCTTGAACCATTAATGTGGACTCCACCAGCAATGGTAAGGACGTAGCGGTCACAGTGGCACAGCGGTGGAGTTGTTGCCTTACAACAAAATGCAGCGCCAGGGACCCGGGTTCGATCCCGACTACGGGTGCTGTCTGTATGGAGTTCTGCGTGGGTTTCCTCCCACACTCCAAAGTTTGTAGGTTAATTGGCTTGATAAAAATGTAAAGTTGTCCAAAGTTGGCGATATGCAGAGCACTGCCCTGCGACTACAACATTCTGAAGGTTCAGAAGGTAAAACATAAAGTTCCTTATGGATCTTCAAACAGGGAATGCATAATGTGAAGTTTATAGTTTGCAGGTAACCGATTTTCGAGGGAAGAACCAAATGTTAATATTTTAAGTTTAAGCTTTGCTGAAGATTGCTCACCCTAAAATATCAACTGATTGTCTTTCCACAGATGCTGCCTGACCTGCTGTGTTTTCCAGCATGTAGTTTTAATTTCAGATTTCCTACGGGTTATTATAGATTTTCATGTTTGGACTTTCCATTCGTGGCAACGGGCTGTTTGGACAAGCCAGGCTCCCATGATGATCATCACCTCCGTGCTTCCCTTGGTTCAACTTTATTAGACATACAGTGCTCTCCACAATGTTTGGGACAAAGACCCATCATTTATTTATTTGCATCTGTACTCCACAATTTGAGATTTGTAATAGAAAAAAAATCACATGTGGTTAAAGTGCACATTGTCAGATTTTATTAAAGGGTATTTTTAAGCATCTTGGTTTCACCATGTAGAAATTACAGCTGTGTTTATACATAGTTCCCCCCCCCCCCCCCAATTTCAGGGCACCATAATGTTTGGGACATTACTTCACAGGTGTTTGTAATTGTTCAGGTGTGTTTAATTGCCTCCTTAATGCAAGTATAAGAGAGCTCTCAGCACTAAGTCTTTCCTCCAGTCTTTGGAAACTTTTATTGCTGTTCATCAACATGAGGACCAAAGTTGTGCCAATGAAAGTCAAAGAAGCCATTATGAGACTGAGAAACAAGATTAAAACTGTTAGAGACTTCAGCCAAACCTTAGGCTTACCAAAATCAACTGTTTGGAACATCATTAAGAAGAAAGAGAACACTGGTGAGCTTACTAATCGCAAAGGGACTGGCAGGCCAAGGAAGATCTCCACAGCTGATGACACAAGAATTCTCTGTATAATAAAGGAAAACCCCAAACACCTGTCCGACAGATCAGAAACACTCTTCGCGAGTCAGGTGTGGATTTGTCAATGACCACTGTCCGCAGAAGACTTCATGAACAGAAATACAGAGGCTGCACTGCAAGATGCAAACCACTGGTTAGCCACAAAAATAGGATGGCCAGGTTACAGTTTGCCAAGGAGTACTTAAAAGAGCAACTACAGTTCTGGAAAAAGATCTTGTAGACAGATAAGATGAAGATTAACTTATATCAGAGTGATGGCAAGGGAAAAGTATGGAGGAGAGAAGGAACTGCCCAAGATCCAAAGCATACCACCTCATCAGTGATACACGGTGGTGGGGGTGTTATGGCCTGGGCATGTATGGCTGCTGAAGGTACTGGCTCACTTATCTTCATTGATGATACAACTGCTGATGGTAGTAGTATAGGTTAAATTCCCAGGATGGCGAAACTGACATAGGTTGAAAGAATAGAGCGACTGGGCTTGAATACACTGGAATTTAGAAGGATGAGAGGAGATCGTATTGAAACACACATGATTTTTACGGGTTTGGACACACAAGAGGCAGGAAACATGTTCCTGGTGTTGGGGGGGGGGGGGGGGGGGGTCCAGAACCAGGGTCCCAAGTTTGAGAATAAATGGTTGGCCATTTAGGATGGAGATGAGCAAAAACGTTTTCACCCAGAGAGTTGAGAATCTGTGGAATTCTCTGCCTCAGAAGGCAGTGGAGGCGAATTCCCTGGATGCTTTGAAGAGAGATTTAGATAGAGCTCTTAAAGATAGAGTCAACGGATATGGGGTGAAGGCAGGAACGGGGTACTGATTGTAGATGAACCAGTGAATGGCGGTGCTGGCTTGAAAGGCCGAATGGCCTATTCCTGCACCTATTGTCTATAATGAATTCTGAAATGTATAGACACATCCTATCTGCTCAAGTTCAAACAAATGCCTCAAAACTCATTGGCTGGCGGTTCATTCTACAGCAAGACAAAGATCCCAAACATACTGCTAAAGCAACAAAGGGGTTTTCAAAGCTAAAAAATTGTCAATTCTTGAGTGGACAAGTCAATCACCTGATCTGAACCCAATTGAGCATGCCGTTTATATGCCGAAGAGAAAACTGAGGGGGACTAGCCCCCCAAAACAAGCATAAGCTAAAGATGACAGCAATACAGGCCTGGCAGAGCATCACCAGAGAAGACACCCAGCAACTGGTGATGTCCATGAATCACAAACTTCAAGCAGTCATTGCATGCAAAGGATATGCAACAAAATACTAAACATGACTACTTTCATTTACATGACATTGCTGTGTCTCAAACATTATGGTGCCCTGAAATGGAGGGACTATGTATAAACACTGCTTTAATTTCTACATGGTGAAACCAAAATGTATAAAAATGGCCTTTATTAAAATTTGACAATGTGCTCTTTAACCACATCTGATATTTTTCTATTACAAATCTTAAATTGTGGAGTACAGAGGCAAATAAATAAATGAAGGGTCTTTGTCCCAAACATTATGGAGGGCACTGTCACCAAGAATACCAACCAAGAAATTGTGCGGCACGGTGGCGCAACGGTAGAGGTGCTGCCCCGTAGCGCCAGAAACACGACTCCAATCCTGACTACAGCTGCCGTCTGGTTTCTCCAGGATCTCCAGTTTCCTCGCACACTTCATAGACGTACAGGTTTGCAGGCTAATTGGCTTTGGTAAAATTGTAAGTAATCCCTTGTGGGTGTAGGATAGTGTTAATGTGTGGAGATTGCTGGTCATTGCGGACTCGGTGGGCCTGTTTCCGCGCTGTATCTCTAAACTAAACAAGAATCAGTGGCAGGGTTACACAAAAAGCTGGAGAAACTCAGCGGGTGCAGCAGCATCTAAGGAGTGAAGGAGATAGGCGACGTTTCGGGTCGAGACCCTTCTTCAGACTTTACTTTAACACCAAGAATCAGTGGCAGCAGCTTTCTGCACCTGATGGACATTTTAAAGAACACAGTGAAATCCTGTTCATCCGGCTCAAAGAAAAAGGCATAGAAGTGTTTTCAATACTTTGACAAAAGGGCTTTCCTTCAATCCGGGACATTGCGTGCAAACGTTGCTTGTCCAAGGCCAACAGAATTATAAATGACCCCACACATCTCCATCATGGACTGTTCACTCTGCTGCCCTCGGGCAAAAGGTATCGCAGTATAAGGAGCAGAACGGCCAGGTTCTGCAACAGCTTCTTCCCCCGAGACATCAGACTCTTGAATTTCATGTAATGTGCCGCCACCATTATCTATTTTATCTTTTTATCTATTTTATCCCTTTTTTATTTTATGTTGCACGCTGAGCCAGATGCAACGAAATTTCGTTCGGACTTGCATTTATGGGTGTATTTTTGAATGACAATAAAGTCTTTGATTGATTGATTTAAAGATTTTTATCAATCTGCTGTGATCTTGATATCCTTGGCTTTCATTCATAATCAGAACCTTTAAAAAACACATCATAAAAAACTTTAACAAAAACAAAGTTTTAGTTCATAGACAGTAAATAAAGTTAAAGAAAGAAAGTATCCTTTAACATATTTGTAAATGCTTGTTGATTGTACCTCTTATGTTAACATCTCCATGTTGAGTCCAAGGACAGGCCGGGAGATCTAAAGTGCTACCTGTAGCTTGTCTCGGACACCGGCAGTGTAATGTGCAAGCTCAGATTTTGGAGTTGTCCTGCTTCAGTGGGACAGCGTCTACAGTTTTCAGTGCAACTGCTGACCCGAGGTGAGTGTATCTCGGGCAGATGAGTGCCTGCATTTCAACTGCTCTTCACCCCAAAGTCTTTTGGCTCTAAAGGGCCTGTCCCACTTGCCGGCACCAGTCATAGTCGCAGGATTTTGCTGAAAATTTTCAATATGTTGCAAATCCAGCGGTGACCAGAAAAAGGTACGACTCTTTGGGCGACTACTCACGTCAATATTGGTAAAATTGTAAATAGTCCCTTGTGGATGTAGGATAGTGTTAATGTGTGGAGATTGCTGGTCATTGCGGACTCGGGGAGGGTGACGCCTATATGGTGGTGAGTAGTCGGCCAAAGAGTCATACCTTTTTCTGGTCGCCGCTGGATTTTCAACACGTTGAAGATTTTCGGCAACCTGCTGCGACTATGACGGGTACCGGCAAGTCGCCGAAATAAATCGCGTAAGTGGGACAGGCCCTTAAGAGTGGAAGAGAATGCAAGTTTTTTCCTAATATATATCACAGCTGACATATTCTGCACATTGCAATGAGGCCACACAAGGAGCGGACTGAGTAAGAAGCGGTCTGCTGTATTATTTTGCAGCGCAGGAATGGTTGGATAATTGTATCGTTCCAGCAGTTCCCAGAATAGAGATGATAATTCAGCACAGGCCAAAGCTATAACTTATATTCTGTGTGGTTCTCCTCTTTTCTATAATAACATTGTTGCTCTGTGTCTAACCACTGAAGTGACTCGCTATTTCTTTTTAAAGGAAATCATCTTTCACATCAAGAAGTTGTTGTTCTTTGGGAACAAAATCTTGTCAGACCATCCATTTTCCACATTTTAAAGTGACGTCAATGAAATACTGGGATATGGCGGTGTTACTTTTATTAGTTATTGCAATGAAACTGCCGGAAGGCTAATGGGAGCTGTAATATACTAATGTCTATGTGCAATATTTGTAGCAATAGACAATCGGTGCAGGAGGAGGCCTTTCGGCCCTTTGAGCCAGCACTGCCATTCACCGTGATCATGGCTGATCATCCCCAATCAGTACCCCGTTCCTGCCCTCTCCCCATATCCCTTGACTCCGCTATCTTTAAGACCTCTATCTAACTCTTGAAAGCATCCAGAGAATTGGCTTCCACTGCCTTCTGTGGCAGAGAATTCCACAAATTCACAACACTCTGGGTGAAAAAGGTTTACCTCATCTCCGTTCCATATGGCAAACCCCTTATTCTTAAACGGTGGCCCCTGGTTCTGGACTCCCCCAACATCGGGAACATGTTTTCTGCCTCTAGCGTGTCCAATCCCTTAATAATCTTATATATTTCAATAAAATCCCCTCTCATCCTAAATTCCAGTGTATACAAGCCCAGTCGCTCCATTGTTTCAACATATGACAGTCCTGCCACCCTGGAATTAACCTTGTGAACCTACTCCCTCAATAGCAAGAATGTCCTTCATCAAATTTGAAGACCAAAACTACACACAACACTCCAGGTGTGGTCTCACCAGGGCCCTGTACAACTGCAGAAGGACCTCTTTGCTCCTATGTTCAACTCTTCTTGTTATGAAGACCAACATGCCATTAGCTTTATTCACTGCCTGCTGTACCTGCATGCTTACTCTCAGTGACTGATGAACAAGGACACCCAGATCTTGTTGTTCTTCCCCTTTTCCTAACTTGACACCATTTAGATAATAATCTGCCTTCCTGTTCTTGCCACCAAAGTGGATAACCTCACATTTATCCGCATTAAAGTGCATCTGCCATGTATCTGCCCACTCACCCAACCTGTCCAAGTCACCCTGCATCCTCATAGCATCTTCCACACAGTTCACATCGCCACCCAGCTTTGTGTCATCTGCAAATTTGCTAATGTTACTTTTAATCCCTTCATCTAAATCATTAATGTATATTGTATATAGCTGCGGTCCCAGCACCGAGCCTTGCGGTACCCCACAAGTCACGGCCTGCCATTCTGAAAGGGACCCGTTAATCCCGACTCTTTGTTTCCTGTCTGCCAATCAATGTTCTAGAAGATTAGTCAAGTATGATTTTCCCTTCATATATCCCTGACTTCCCACATCCTGCAGGAAACACACTGCACCAACTTGTCTGCCATTTCTTCAGTGGACAAAAATCACAAATCTCGTTCAAGTGCAGCCTCCTCGCCGAAGACTCTCAAAAACCAAAGACTCCCACTCACCAAGGCACCTCTCTCGCCTCAACAAGGCCGCTCCGCTGCAGCTGCACTTCTTTAAGGGCCTGTCCCACTTTCCCGAGTTATTCACGAATTCTCCCGAGGTTTCCCCTTGATTCAAACTCGCAAAATGTCCGTAACGAGTCCGTGGATATATCGTGGCGGCTCGTTTTGCCCGCCGTAGGTACTCGGGGCATCAAGTAAGTCGGGACGTTTTTTTCCAGCCTGATAAAAAATGTCCACAAGTAAAAAAAATAGCCCCGAGTACCGACGGCCGGCAAAGCGAGCCGCCACGATATATCCACGGACTTCTACGGACTCGCTACGAACATTCTGCGAGTTTGAATCAAGGGGAAAACTCGAAAGAATTCGTGAATAACTCGGGAAAGTGGGACAGGCCCTTTATCTGTTACCTGATCAACTACTTTAGGGCTAATTTGTAAATTACTCGAACCTGGGTCTTTGGCGCGCTTTTTAAATCTTCTTTCCCTCTGACTCGCCGACTTCCAGCCAATACTCGCTCTCAATGCTTCTGGCCGCTGCCTCTCTCCGACCTTCACAGAGCCTCTGCTTTGTCGTAATGAAAAATATACGCCACATTTGCCGTACAATTACTGCATCAATCTAGTTTCAGATATGCCCTTTTAACTACGCCAGAAGATTAACATATTTTGGAATGTCTACCTGAAAAATGCAGTGAATCTGGTTTCATTGTTGAGCAAGTTTCATGGTAATGAGCTCTGATCAGGCACGTGCCGTGGGTAATTACTCGGGGGAGGCACTCAGTCCACTTTTAAAAAAAATGTAAACCGCGCATGCGCAGATTGTTCTCGCCGTTAAATAAATAAATAAATAAATAAAGACAGTGACATTTCAATTTGCCCAAGGCTTCCTAGTCCTAGACCAATTGGGGGAACAGTTCCTTTCACAGCGCGTGGAGAGTCTGTGCCAGGGGTAAAGTTGTGGGGAGGGCACGAGTGTCGAGAAGGAGGGTGTCGGGGATACTGCCAGTAACTCACTCACTCACTGCTGCCGCAGCTCTCCGGACGCGAAGCCACGCACTGTAGCTCGGGATAGAAGCAGCTCGGGGAGCGGCCACCGGGACCCGACAGCAGAACTGGCCGCCATTTCAGCGCCTTCTGCCAGACCGCTCCCCTTTGGCAGTGCTCTCCGTCGGTACACCTGTCACCTGCCGTTTGCCGACTTCGCTCATGTCAGCAGCTTCCTGCAAATCCTTAAATTCCCACAGCCGAGTAACCTCAATCGCGCTGTCGGAATTTAAGGACATGAGTGAGGCCAGCGAGCAGCAGGAGAGAGGTTTTTAGACGGAGAGCTGCCAGAGGTGAGCGGGGACCGGCAGAAGGAGCTAAGGTGGCGGCTGATTCCGTTGTCGGGCACGGCGGCCGCTCAGCCGCCCGAGCTACTTCTCTCCACCCCCCCCCCCCCCCCCCGCCTCAATGCGGTGGCATTCCACGCCTCCGTGCAAGGAGCGTCGCAAGTGGCATTATCCCAATCCCCTCATTCATAACATTCGTGCCCTTCCCGCAACTTTACCCCAGGCCAGACTCCCCAAATGCTGTGAAAGGAGCTCCTCCCCCCACCCCCACACCCCGGGAAATACAGTATTTAAAAACATAAACACAAAATGTACTTACCACATTATTGGTACACAAACTCCATTCTTCTCTCTTTGTTACCTAACATACACTTAAAATATTGACAATCCATATTTGAAAACCCCGCCAAGAAACTTGCGCTGCGCATGCGCAGTAGACTGATGCGCTTGCGCAGTGCTGCAAAGGCAGAATTTCTGCTGCCTTCAGCCCCGCTTGAAACTGACGGCTTCAGGCAGCGCTGACGGCACGTGGGCTGCACAGACCTTCCCGTGTTACAAGCGCTGCGGATGAAAGGCACGGACAATTATGCCTACCTAAGAGATCGATCTCCTACGTAGGCATAATTCTCCCATGCCTTTATTATTTATATTTAGTTATTACTATGTTATAATTTTACTCAGGGTAGGCAGTGCCCACCTTGCCTACCCTGACGGCACGTGCCTGGCTCTGATGTACCTCCGTCAGCTAATGTCAACGTCTTTGATCAGTGGCTGTGCTTGGAAGAACCAGATTAGTTCTCATGTAAATGAATGAAAAACAAACGCAAAGTAGACACAAAATGCTGGAGTAACTCAGCGGGACCGGCAACATATCTGGGGAGGAGGAATGGTTGACGTTTCGGGTCGAGATCCAAAACGTCACCCATTCCTTCTCTCCAGAGATGCTGCCTGTCTCGCTGAGTTACTCCAGCATTTCGTGTCTACCTTTGATATAAACCAGCATCTGCAGTTCTTTCTCACACAACAAATGCAAGGTGTCGGGCGTGGACTGGATTCTCCAGCACACAAAAGGCAAATAAGTCGTCCGCAGCCACGTGTAAGTGTAAAGTCTAACAGCAAATCTGTGGCCTAACATGGATGTGGAGAGGATGTTTCCATGAGTGAGAGCGTCTTGGACCAGAGGCCATAGCCTCAGAATTAAAAAATGTATCTTTCGAAAGGAGATGAGGAGGAATTACTTTAGTCAGTGGGTGGTGGATCTGTGGAATTAATTGCCAAGGACAGCTGTGGAGGCCAAGTCAATGGATATTTTTAAGGCAGAGATAATGAGTTGGTGAGGGTGTTGAGGGAAATGGGGAGAAGGCAGGAGAATGGGGTTTTAAGAGGTGAAAAATATATCAGCCATGATTGAATGGCAGAGTAGAATGATGGGACGAATGGCCTGTTCATTTCTGCTCATACAACTTATGAAAGAATGTAGAAGATCCAGCAATCAGCTAATGACGCACAGATTTGTAAAGTCATCGGAGCAGTATTGCGCCATTCGGCCCATCGAGTCCACTCTACCATTCAATCATGGCTGATATATTTTTCACCTCTTAAAAGCCCATTCTCCTGCCTTCTCCCCATAACCTTTGACGTTCTTGATTAGTAATGCTGTCAACCTCCACTTTAAAAGTACCCAATTGCTTGGCTTCCACAGGGGCAGGACAGCCTGATGAGTGAAGTGTGTGGACTCAGCCCACATAGAAGCACCTGATCTTCACTGCACCAACTCCAGGAGGACTGCAGGGAGCAGCACTGTGTACTACACCTGATTTTTCTCAGCTTCACTGCAGCCTTTGACTGTCATTCGGGAGAGACTGAGGAGCCTTCAAAATTGGCTGCCGACAGGAAATTCAGAAGGATAGACACAAAGTGCTGGAGTAACTCAACGGGTCAGCCAGCATCTCTGGAGATAAAGGATGGGTGACGTTTTGGGTCGGGACCCTTCTTCAGACAGACTATTCTTCAGATCCATGTTAAGTTTGCTTCATGATAAGATGCATGAGGCTATCTGAACCAATGCATCTGCAACTAACCTAATCCCAGTAAGATAAGTATCACACAGGATTACCTCTAGGCCCCAACATTTCAATCTCTGGCCTGTTAATGCTGCATCTTACCCACCTATCTCCTTCGCTCCATAGATGCTGCTGCACCCACTGAGTTTCTCCAGCATTTTGTGTTACCCTTGATTTTCCAGCATCTGCAGTTCCTTCTTTAACATCTTATTTAACATCTTTAACAGTATGCAGTTGACAAGAAGATAGACACAAAGTGCTGGAGTAACTCAGGGGGTCAGGCAGAATCTGTGGAGAAAAGGAATAGGTGACGTTTCAGGTCGGGACCCTTCAAACTACAGATGCAGATGACTCTTGTGGCCAAGTCCATTCAGATGAGAATCTCAAGTCAACTAAAGAAAACCAAAGGATGAATATACTCAGCATCTGCTGAACAAACCTGACCAACCTGTCCCTGCCGTACAACACTACCCTCTGACGATAAAGGTCCGAGATCCTCATTCCCATATCTTGCCAGCCACACCTTGACAAAGGTATACGTCAACGATGAAACCTGTTGTCACCTTCAAAGTGAGAAATGTCTCCGCCCAAAACGTCGCCTGTTCCTTCTCTCCAGAGATGCTGTCTGTCCCGCTGAGTTACTCCAGCATTTTCGTGTCGCCTTCAAAGCACCAGTACAGCCTTTGGCTATTTGAAGAAGTGTGTGTTGGAAGGACAAGTTTATTACTAAACCTCTGGTCTACAAGCAGCAGTGACCTCTGGTCTCCTACATGCTCAAGAAGCTTGGGCTACACACACACAGGAACCCCATCAAAGCAGAAGAGAGTTACCACTAGCAGAATAAACTAATCAATCTCAGCCCCTCACGCAACATCCCTGGCATTGAGACACTAATTACACTCGTTTGGGATCTTGCATTGGTTCACATACCCCACATCACATTCCCAAACGGTCACACTTTTTTGAACTTTGTAAAGAAGAAAGATTACCAAGTGGATTATCAAGATTATCGAAAGTTGACCATCTTCTCAAGGCCTTGAGGAGGTGGGGGAGGGAAAGAAATGTGACATCACCACCAATTCCTGGCAACCCTCCACCTTGGCAACCAATGTAGAAAGGAGTATGTGGGATGGCACAGAGAACCTCGAGTCCATGCATCAGAGTTGAGTTCAGAGATGAATGAATGAATAGCCTTTATTGGCATTCAGACCTTTCGGTCTGAACGAAATTTCGTGCCTGCAGTCATACATATATAAAAATAACAATACCACACAATAAACACAAAATTAACATCCACCACAGTGAGTTCACCAAACACCTCCTCACTGTGGTGGAAGGCAAAAGTCTTAGCGTCTCTGTCTTCTTCCCTCCTTATTCTCCCTCTGCGCTGAGGAGATCCAGGCCTCCGATGCTGCTGTCCACCAGGCCCACAGCCGAGCCTCCGAAACCGGGCCGCCGCCACCGCTGTCACCGGAACGCCGGAACACCGCCACAGGGCCCGCCGCCAGAACGTCGCTGGAGCACCGCATCCCCGAAGCCAGGTCGCCGCTGGAACACCACAGCCCCGAAAGCCAGATCGCCGCCGGAACGTCGCTGGAGCACCGCATCCCCGAAGCCAGGTCGCCGCTGGACCACCGCAGCCCCGAAAGCCAGGCCGCCGCTGGAGCACCGCATCCCCGAAGCCAGGTCGCCGCTGGAGCACCGCATCCCCGAAGCCAGGTCGCCGCTGGAGCACTGCAGCCCCGAAAGCCAGGCCACCACTGGAGCACCGCCCTCCCGAAAACAAGGTCGCCGCCGGAACGCCACTGGAGCACCGCAGCTCCGAAGCCAGGTCGCCACTGAAGCTCTGAAAGCCGTGCCGCCGCCGCTGGAAGCTGGAGGCCGCCAGTTCCGCCATTAGGGCCTCAGAACAGACGGAGATGGCGTCGGGGGATACAGCATGGAAACAGGCCCTTTGGCCCATTGAGTCCACACGACCATCCATCACTCTTTCACACTATTACTATATTATCCCACTTGTGCATCCACTTCCTGCACACTCGGGGAACTTTACAGGGACCAATTAATCTACGGGGGTGGAAGATTGCAACCTTCACGTGGTCCACCCTGGTTTGACTAATGCAATCAACCCGACGTGCACAAACAGAAGATCAAATAGAACAAGGGTCTGAAGAAGGGTCTCAACCCGAAACGTCGCCTATCTCCTTCGCTCCTTAGATGCTGCTGCACCCGCTGAGTTTCTCCAGCCTTTTGTGTACCCTCGATTCTCCAGCATCTGCAGTTCCTTCTGTAACATCAAATAGAACAAGTTGACCGACAACTTTAGGCTGTGCACGCCATACGCAAGAAGAACTAACCTACAAACCCACGTGTATGTCGGGGGTGCGTGGGCCCACTGGACTTTGAATAATGGTGCCAATAATCTCGGCGCCCATGTGTAATAGATACAAAAGGAATTTCACTGCGCAGTTGCAAACGTGACGAATAAAGCACTATTGACTATTGAGGTGGGAGGAACCCGGAGCACCCGGAGAATACATGGAGAACGTGCAAACTCAACCCCCCGGCGCAGCATCCGAGACCACACGCTCTGTGGAAGAAACTCACAGGTTACCCATCTGGCTGCTGACCTGGTAACGTTTGCCCTGCCGCTGGGTCTTACAATGGCCTTGACGATCAGGTCTGACCTTCAATGAAGATACGTCCAATTGATGGTTCGAGTCCGCCATGGGTACCATGGGACCATAATGTACCATGGGTAGAGGTGAACATTGAAGACCTAGTTATTGTAAATATGTACAATGGACACAAACACTATGATGGGAAGAAGTTTCATGAGGAGAGGTACATACAAGTGAAGGTTACAATATTTTTTTTTTGATGGGCAGGTGGGGAGCGGATGACCTGTTGAGTACATGATGGAACGGCCCACTCTAAGCAGCAAAAATTCACAGTAAACTCAACAACCGACCTCACCATTTAATATCAATAGATGAGTTCTGTACGACACACAAGCCTTTGTGCCTGGAAGCCAAACTCCATCAACCAAATGATTGAGGGCTGGCTCACTATACGACTCCTGAGGGATGAGTCGTGTGTTGCTGGACAAATGGGCTTCAATCTGGTGACTCCACAAGATGTTTCGATTGTCAATGTTATATCTCAGTAAAAATTCTGCTTGTATCCTGTGGCTGTGGCGAATATATTAGTTATAAGTGTTTATATAAACTCTTCACTGTCACAACACAAATCTGTACAATAGCAAAGGGAGTTGTATCTTTCTATAATTGTAGTTTTCGTCCAAAGCTAAAAGCCAAAATATTGAACATTAAAACAATGAACAGCACAAGAACAAACCCTCTGGCCCACAATGTGCTACGCTGAACATGATGGCAAGTTAAACTCATCTTGTATGCCTGCACATGATCTATAACCCTTCATTCTATGCATATCCATGTGCCTATTAAAGCCCCTTAAATGCACCTATCATATCTGCTTCCACCACCACCCCTGGCAGCATATTTCAGCCACCCACCATTCTGTAAAAAAAAAACAAGCCCACACATCTTGTTTAAACCTTCCCCCCTCTGATCTTAAAGCGATGCCCTCCTGTCCTTAACATTTTCACCCTGAGAACAATATTCTAACTATATATGTGTTAAAGAAGGAACTGCAGATGCTGGAGAATCGAGGGTTACACAAAAAGCTGGAGAAACTCAGCGGGTGCAGCAGCATCTAAGGAGCGAAGGAGATAGGCGACGTTTTGGGTCGAGACCCTTCTTCAGACTCTGAGTCTGAAGAAGGGTCTCGACCCGAAACGTCGCCTATCTCCTTCGCTCCTTAGATGCTGCTGCACCCGCTGAGTTTCTCCAGCTTATTCTAACTATATACATCTCTCATGATTTTATATACTTGTCAGGTTGCCCTTCAAACTCAGATGCTCCAGGAAAAACAATCTTGAGTTTGTCCAACCTCTCCTCATAGATTTATACCCTTAATCCAGATGCTTCTCCGTAAACCTCTTCAGCACTCGCTCCAAAGTCACTACATCCTTCCAGTAATGAGGCTATCAAAACTGCACACAATCCTCCAAATGCAGCCTAACTAAAGTGTTGACGCGTCATCGTGACTTCCTGACACGTACTCAATGCCCTGACCGATGAAGGCAAGCATCTGTTACCACTGCATCTTCTGGTGGTGTCACGTTCAGGAAACTATGGACTTGGACTTCAAGACCCCTCTGTACCAGGCACGTGCCGTGAGTAATTACTCAGGGTAGGCAGTCAGTCGGCTTTTTAATATCTTAAACCGCTCATGCGCAGATTGTTCTCCTCTCCGTAAACTGAGGTGAACAATCTGCGCATGCGCCGTTTAAAAAGGGGATTGTTATAAAGTCGACTGTTATAAAGTCTTCAAAAGCCATATCTCTTAGTAAAGTACCATATTACCCGGCAATGAAGACACACCCCCATTTTGAAGTGCAAAATTTTGAAAGAATGCTGGCTGGACATAGAATTTCCCACGCTCAAAAAAAATTAAAATAAAGAAAGTAACAATTCAATTTTCCCAAGGCTTGCAAATCTCCTTAATTCTGAATTATTGAATGGGTGGGAGGTGACGGCAGGTGGAGAGATGGTGGGGAAAAACGGGAGCACACCGGGACAAGTTGAATCAGTTGTGATCTTGTTGAATGACAATACTAGTTCAAGGGACCAATTGGGGGGAGAGTTCCTTTCACAGTGTGTGGGGAGTCTGGCTAGGGGTAAAGTTGTGGGGGGGGCAGGAGCGTTGAGGAGGGAGTCGGGGATCATGACAGTAACCCACTCATTCACTGCTGCCGCGGCGCTCCAGGCGCGGAGCCACTGTATTGTGACTGGGGAGGGAAGTAGCTCGGGTGGCTGCGAGCGGACCTCAGCGCCTTCTGGTTCTGGTTGATTACTGCGCAAACACCTCATCAGTGGTTATCTCGCGCGGGTCGGAGTGAGTAGTGTAGCGATTACATTTGGAAGTGGTCCTTTTGGACCAAGTTGAGGAGATCTAGTTGCTCAATCCCCTTTTTAAATGACTTAACATCGGGAGCAGCACGTGTGTTGGGTGGTAACAGGTTCCATTCGCTTATCGTCCTTGGGTAAAGGGAATATTGGTAGCAAAGTTTATTTAAATTTAGCGAGTTGATGATCTAGGGACCGTTGTTTTGTCTTGTTTCATGGCAGTTGGTGCTCTGGGAAGACGGGAGATTTGGTCAGAAATTATAAGACATGTAGACACATCCATTGCCCCTACCCTCATCAATCACCTTTTTCACTTTAAAGTTGGACTGAACTACGGCCTGACAACTCTGACAACTCTCTTTTCTAAATCACCCACGCCGATCCTAAGATGTCGGCATCTGTCCCAAACTTATTGGGAGAGTATGAGCCTTCAGCATCAACCTGGTCAAGTGGCACAGAGTTAGCTTCCTTCCATAAATTAGGTCAATAAGCCTAATATACTTAATTAGTCCCGGCCTTTCAAAATCAGCTGAATCTTCTAGTCATACGGAAGCAGGTTCTTCTGCCCAACTTGTCCCATCTATTCCAGTACCATCTGCCTGCATTTGGCCCATATCCCTCTAAACATAGAAAATAGGTGCAGGAGGAGGCCATTCGGCCCTTCGAGCCAGCACCGCCATTCATTGTGATCATGGCTGATCGTCCCCTATCAATAACCCGTGCCTGCCTTCTCCCCATATCCCTTGACTCCACCAGCCCCTAGAGCTCTATCTAACTATCTTAAATCCATCCAGTGACTGGGCCTCCACTGTCCTCTGTGGCAGGGAATTCCATAAATTCACAACTCTCAACAAATTCACAACAAACGTTTTTTCTCACCTCAGTCTTAAATGACCTCCCCTTTATTCTAAGACTGTGGCCCCTGGCTCTGGACTCGCCCAACATTGGGAACATTTTTCCTGCATCTAGCTTGTCCAGTCCTTTTATTTTATATGTGTTTATAAGATCCCCCCTCATCATATAACCATATAACCATATAACAATTACAGCACGGAAACAGGCCATCTCGGCCCTTCAAGTCCGTGCCGAACAACTTTTTTCCCTTAGTCCCACCTGCCTGCACTCATACCATAACCCTCCATACCCTTCTCATCCATATGCCTATCCAATTTATTTTTAAATGATACCAACGAACCTGCCGCCACCACTTCCACTGGAAGCTCATTCCACACCGCTACCACTCTCTGAGTAAAGAAGTTCCCCCTCATGTTACCCCTAAACCTCTGTCCCTTAATTCTAAAGTCATGTCCTCTTGTTTGAATCTTCCCTATTCTCAAAGGGAAAAGCTTGTCCACATCAACTCTGTCTATCCCTCTCATCATTTTAAAGACCTCTATCAAGTCCCCCCTTAACCTTCTGCGCTCCAGAGAATAAAGACCTAACTTATTCAACCTATCTCTGTAACTTAGCTGTTGAAACCCAGGCAACATTCTAGTAAATCTCCTCTATACCCTCTCTATTTTGTTCACATCCTTCCTATAATTGGGCGACCAAAATTGTACACCTTACTCCAGATTTGGTCTCACCAATGCCTTGTACAATTTTAACATTACATCCCAGTTTCTATACTCAATGCTCTGATTTATAAAGGCTAGCATACCAAAAGCTTTCTTTACCACCCTATCTATATGAGATTCCACCTTCAAGGAACTATGCACGGTTATTCCCAGATCCCTCTGTTCAACTGTATTCTTCAATTCCCTACCGTTTACCATGTACGTCCTATTTTGAATTGTCCTGCCAAGGAGTAGCACCTCACATTTATCAGCATATATCATCCTTCTAAACCTTTCCTTTCCAATACAAATAAATACAACTCCAATATAATTTGGAGACATTTAATTGTGCTGTGAAGGAAATTAAATACCTGATGTAAAGAAGTAGTCATTTCAGCGCAAGATCAAATCAAGTCACTCTCATTGCTGATGGGCAAACGGCACATCACATTGTGTAATTAGACAATTTAAAATGTGCATAATTCAGGAGAGTGGAGGAGAGAAAATTAATTCTAATTCACTAGAGAGAAATGAAATCTATCTAAAGTTGAATGCATGTTAGATTTCAAAAGCATGTCCATGTCTCATTTACACATGCTAATCAATGCTTTTTTTTAAATGCTTCTCTGGTTTAATATATTCATAACAAACTGAGCAGTAAAAGGTGTTCTTTGACCACGTCAGGATTTCCCAAAATGTCAGCTGAATCAGCAAACATTGGACACTAATTGAAAGACATTCTATATTTCACTGTTAATTGATCGCAGCTAGTTCGTGTGTTGGGGACAACCCCGTCTGAAATGGATCAACTTGGGATCCCACAGAACTAGTGCTGGTCAGAGGTATCTTTTTCTCAGATGTTTCTCACAGAGACATTGTTTAATAAATAAATATAAATGCGTTCACACATTGTTCATTTGGAGACACAAGAAACTGCAGATGCTGGAACCATCAATGAGAAGACAGGTCCAGGCCTGATATAATCTGTCCATTCCTTCCACAGATGCTGCCTGACCTGCTGAGTTCCTCCAGCACTTTGTGTTTTGCGCATTATTCATTTGTCAGCCTCCAGTTTGCAACTCAACACTTGCTGTGTATCTCAATCTGTATTAATGTCCAACAGTTCTTTTTTAATTCTCCCAAATTAGATTTTTTTTTGTGTGATCAGTTCCACGAACACTGCATTTGACATGTACAGAGACCGAAAATGGTTAGATTATTTGATAGTCGGCGTCAGGTGAACAGAAATTTCTATCACTTGATGGTGAGAGAACCATGGTCGATGTCACAAACTCTGTTGATCATCACGGACCATCTCTGTCCATAGCACCTGAGAATACACAGACTGTTGGCAAAATCAGTGCCATATTTAACCTGGAGGTGACCTCCAGTCTATGCCGTTGCTCAGACTGTCAATTTTACATTTTGGCTCGTTCTCAAGTTATTTGGTGTTGAATTCGCCATCCATGTTGTTCTCAGGCCTAATCTAAGGTTCTAGGTAATACCAGCACATGACAATAGACAATAAACAATAGACAATAGGTGCAGGAGTAGGCCATTCGGCCCTTCGAGCCAGCACAGCCATTCAATGTGATCATGGCTGATCATCCCCAATCAGTACCCCGTTCCTGCCTTCTCCCCATATCCCCTGACTCCGCTATTTTTAAGAGCCTTATCTAGCTCTCTATTGAAAGCATCCAGAGAACCGGCCTCCACCGCCCTCTGAGGCAGAGAATTCCACAGACAAGCCCCATTCACTTATTATATCTGTCTTGCTGATCTACTTTGGTTCCCAGTTAAGAATACTTAACATTTTTACTCTGCAATTTCAAATCCCTCCATGGCCTTGCTCTTTCTTATTTCTGTACTCTTATTATCCCCAGCCAATAACTCTCCAAGATATCTGTGCTGCTACAATTCTGGGCTCTGAAGCAATCTTAATTGTTCAATTAATGGCATTGGTTCCCCAACTTTAACCTGATGAATGTCCATTTCTCTCATTTCAGTTCCCTCTCCCCCACTCTGGTCATCCCACTAGTTCCACAGTTTGCATCCTTGTATCCCTTTGTTATCACCTCTTCCCCAGCCAACAATGGGCCATTATGGGCTGCATCATGGCCAGCCCTGCTTTGTTCTCTGGCCTTTTCCTACCTCCAGTTCGTTCCCCTGAAGAAGGGTCCCAACCCAAACGTCACCCATCCTTTTTCTCCAGAGATGCTGGCTGAACTCCTGAGTCACTCCAGCACTTTGTGTCTATCTTTGTGGCTCAATCGGTTTACATGTTGATTAACGGGGTTTTCATTTCCCCCCCCCCTCTACCAATCGGCACATGTAGAGTATTTCTCCGTTTTATGGTACAAAGATGTGAGGTTAGGGTTTGTATATCTAAGTCATCATATTTACGAGACCGATCTCATCGCTGGCTCCGATTACACCAACATAGCTTAAACACAAATCTTCTTTATTTCCAAATAATGTGTCATTGTTTGGAAGAGACCATTGACCCTTGTCTAGCAAAGCGAACACTGACTCAAATGTGAACATCATTGCTCTGATGAATGGAGCACTTCAGCCGCCATTAAATCATACATTTGAAAACAGGAAATGACTCATTTTAAATTCTCCTCACAGTTTTCTCTAAATACCTAACAGCACCAAGACAAAGGAAAGCTGAAGGTGCTGACATTTAATTTCAACTTAATTGAGCACCTCATAATTACCTCTCTGGGAAATTATGTTAAATGGGTTATCAGTGGGTTTGTACCATGGGGTTGACCTGACACCTTTTGCCAAGTGCCTTTGGTGATATTTCTCTTCCACATTTTCACGATTATCAGTCTTGAATAATTTGAAATACCATTACAAAAATTCATACACGATTTCCTTATTATCAATATACCTGAAACGACCCTTTCAACATCCCAATGGTGTCAAAGGAAACAGGTTTGATTGGTGGGGAGGGAGGGAGAAAACTAAGGAGGGGGGAGAGGGAGGCGATTATGGAGAGAGCCTCATTTTCCATCTGAGCACGTTCCAACATTAACGTTACGAGAATCTCTCTGTGCCTCTTTCATTCCCACCCTTGCTTGTTTTTTCACCCCTCCAACCACAATGGTCGTGATTGGGCTGTACCATTCAATTTTAGTTCTTTCTTTTCCCCCTCGTATGTCTCTACCTGCCGTTTTATAATGTAATCGCTACCAAGACCAACTTTGGTCTCCAGCACTCCTGCAGTTCTCTCCATCCGGAGACCATACCCAACTGATTCCTGGGATGTCAGGACTGTCTTATGAACAAAGACTGCATAGACTCGGTTTATACTCTCTCGAATTTAGGAGATTGAGAGGCGATCTTATAGAAACTTACAAAATTCTTAAGGGGTTGGACAGGCTAGATGCAGGAAGATTGTTCCCGATGTTGGGGAGGTCCAGGACAAGGGGTCACAGCTTAAGGATAAGGGGGAAATCCTTTAGGACCGAGATGAGAAGGACTTTTTTCACACAGAGAGTGGTGGGTCTCTGGAACTCTCTGCCACAGAGGGTAGTTGAGGCCAGTTCATTAGCTATATTTAAGAGGGAGTTAGATGTGGCCCTTGTGGCTAAAGGGATCAGAGGGTATGGAGAGAAGGCAGGTACGGGATACTTAGTTGGATGATCAGGTATGATCATATTGAATGGCGATGCAGGCTCGAAGGGCCGAATGGCCTACTCCTGCACCTAATTTCTATGTTTCTATATTTCTATCCCTCCCCTTCTCTATGACTTCACGCCTGCCTCCGTTCTCACTTCCCTTGTTCTGATGAAGGGTCCGTGTTCCCAAGTGTGACGGCTTCTCTCTCCACGGGCATCGCTTGACCTGCTGAGTATTTACATTTGGGATTTCCTGTTGTTTGCTCCTGTCCCTAACTTCCCTCTTGCTTCCCTCTTGCTTCTCAAACCAGAGCGCAGATTACAGCCAGGGTAAAAATAACAGATTTCCGATGTGGATTCAGAAGTCCGAATCTTATCTCCCCAAATTACGCGTGATGGAATAGACAAGTCTTTATAACGTTGAAGTTCTTGGATGAGTAGATGTCACAAACAATTTTGGGAGTAAAGGGCCTGTCCCACATTCACGAATTCTCCTGAGTTTGCAAACTCGCAGAATGTTCATAATGAGTCTGTGGATATATCGTAGCGGCTGGTAAACTCGAGGTTATTTTTTTTACTCATGGACATTTTTCAACATGCTGAAAAAACGTCCCGACTTACCTGATGCCCCAAGTACCTACCGCTGGCATAACAAGCCGCTACGATATATCCACGGACTCCTACGGACTCCTAACGAACATTCTGTGAGTTTGAAAACTCGGGAGAATTGGTGAATGTGGGACAGGCCCTTTACTCAGTCCCATTTGACAGCATCTCTGGAGGACATGGATAGATGACGTTTAGAGTCTGGATCCTGCTTCACATCTCAGGCGGACTACAAGGGTTCAATGATAATGGATTGTCACACGCACTCAGTACAGTGAAATTCTTTTTTGCATACAGTTCAAGGGCATAGGTTTAAGGTGAGGGGAGGAAAGATTTAATTGGAACCTGAGGGATAACTTTTTCACACAATAGAACAGTATAGAACGAGCTGCCGGAGGAGGTAGTTGAGGCAGGGACGATCGCAACGTTTAAGAAACATTTAGACAGGTGCATGGATAGGACAGGTTTAGAGGGATATGGACCAAACGCAAGCAGGAGGGACTAGTGTAGGTGGGACATGTTGGCCGGTGTGGGCGGGTTGGGCCGAAGGGCCTGTTTCCACACTGTAGGACTCTGTGACAATAGTACAGGTGTCAGGGGTTATGGGGAGAAGGCAGGAAAATGGGGTTGGGAGGGAGAGATAGATCAGCCATGATTGAATGGCAGAGTACACTTGATGGGTCGAATGGCCCAATTCTGCTCCTATCACTTAAGAACTTATGAACAATCCTAATATACATTAGGCACAATCATACTATGAATAAGAATGTAAGACAGTAGATCACACTGAGAGTACACAAGAGTAGCCACTTTTTAGTCACCATATTGCACCCTTCATTCAAGTCTAAAGTTTAAAAAAAATGTTACTTTTGACTTGGCCATAAAAGCCCGTTGTCCTGGCAACGGCAGGTTAAGCTTCATGTCCCCATAATTTAACCTTGCAGATTTATTACAGAAATATAATCACAAAAGGCAGTAATCCCCTGTGAACTGAATTCCTCTAATCCTGTTATGGTACAATTGTAATACTCCACTAAGGAGGACATGCAAGAGCAATTAATAATTCATTACCAGATAAATAATACAAAAGGCATCCACTGATAAAAAGTGAAAAGAACACCATCATATGAAAACATGATCTGCACTGAATGGTTGGATAAAAGACATTGAATTAGGAATCTTAATTAGGGAGTTGGTCTGCAATAATTGCTCTGCAAACTTGTCTTGCCAAAAGAGGGGATTTACTACATCTTTTGACTTTTTCCAGCACTGTAGCTTTCAACTCATTCCATAACATCCTGCCACAAGGCCTTGATAATTAATTCCCTGATCTTCTGAAGAAGGGTCTCGACCAGAAACGTTGCCTGTCCATTCCTCCTCGGATTTGATCCAACGCTCAAGCGATGCTCTACTGGTCCCTGATTAATTGGCTTGGTATAATTGTAAATTAGCCTCCAGTGTGTGAAGGATAGCGTCAGTTTGTGGGGATCACTGGTCGGCACGGTCTCAGTGGACTGAAGGGCCTGTTTCCGCGCTGGATCTCTAAAGTAAACGATCCATTGAAGTATATAGTTGCTGAGGTTAGTGTTGTGTAGTATTTATGAGTCTGATTATTGTTGCCTGCTCTAATGGTTGGCAGCGAGTGTTTGTATTTTAAACCCTTGAGTCCTTAAAATCTATTAAAGTATGATACAGGATCAAAGTTACAAATACAAATCAAATTGACAGACTGCACCAAGCTGTTAGCCATTATTATAACTCGTTCGCATGAGATAAGAATCCTATTATTTCTGGTAATCTCTGATTCACAGCCTAATAATTATATTTTCGATTAACTGGGCATACATTCACGCCAACCTTAAATCAAGGGATTTAAAGTGAATTAAATCATCCATTATCTTTAATATTAGGCAATTTCTATCTCGACGCCAGCTCACTTTCCATTACAGCATTGCTCCAGGATGATTTGATAACCTATGCTGCTGTACAGATATGTGAGTTCCCCGCTTTCCTCCCACATCCCAAAGATGTGCGGGTTGGTACGTTAATCAGTCGTGTGGATACTTCTTCTTCTTTCGTGTGGCGTGCACAGCCTAAAGTTGTTGGACAACTTGTTCTATTTGATCTTCCGTTTGCGCACGTTAGTCGAGTTGATTGCATTAGTCAAAACAGGTCGGAACACGTGAAGATTGCAATCTCTCACCCCCTAGTGGATGCTAAAGTGGGATAACATAGAACTGGTGTGAACAGCTCATCGATGGTCAGAGTGGATTCTGCGGACCAAAGGGCCTGTTTCCATGCTGTATCTCCAAACTAAAATAAGTTAAATTGCTGTTAGTACAAAATTAGCACGGAGGAACTGCAGATGCTGGTTTACACCGAAGATAGACACAAAATGCTGGAGTAACTCAGCGGGACAGGCAGCATCTCTGGAGAAAAGGAATGGGTGACGTTTAAGGTTGAGACTCTTCTTCGGACTGAGAGTCAGGGGAGAGGGAAACTAGAGCTATTAAAAGGTGCAGGACAAATCAGAGCCAAGGAGCCCACAATGGTCCATTGTTGGCTGTGGAGAAACATAGAAACATAAAAAATAGGTGCAGGAGTAGGCCATTCGGCCCTTCAAGCCTGCACCGCCATTCAATGTGATCATGGCTGATCATCCAACTCAGTATCCTGTACCTGCCTTCTCTCCATACCCCGATCCCTTTAGCCACAAGGGCCACATCTAACTCCCACATAAATATTGCCAATGAACGGGCCTCAACTACCTTCTGTGGCAGAGAATTCCACAGATTCACCACTCTCTGTGTGAATTTTTTTTTTCTCATCTCGGTCCTAAAAGACTTCCCCCTTATCCTTAAACTGTGACCCCTTGTTCTGGACTTCCCCAACATTGGGAACAATCTTCCTGCATCTAGCCTGTCCAATCCCTTAAGAAGCTTGTAAGTTTCTATGAGATCCCCCCTCAATCTTCTAAAGTCTAGCGAGTACATGCCCTGTCTATCCAGTCTTTCTTCATATGGAAGTCCTGCCATCCCAGGAATCAGTCTGGTGAACCTTCTCTGTACTCCCTCTATGGCAAGAATGTCTTTCCTCAGATTAGGAGACCAAAACTGTACAGAAGGTGATAACGAAGGGATACGAACGGTAAAAACTGCTTCCTGTTTACTGCACAGATGACTGCTGCGCTGGTGATTTAAGCATATCCTTTGTTTATTCCAGGCTTTATGAAAGATGCAACCAGCGGAGGAAAAAAAAAAGGATTTTCACTCGAGACCAAGTCAACGTTGTTCTATCAACCAGCGGTATCACACACACATGCCAGTCTACGCCTCAAGTCAGGCTTCCTGGGAAATGCAGTAAAAGGGTTTATGGAACGAGCTGCCAGAGGAGGTAGTTGAGGCACGGATTATTGCAACGTTTAAGAAACAGACAGGTACATGGATACGGCAGGTTTAGAGGGATATGGCCCAAACGCAGGCAGGTGGGACTAGTGTAGATGGGACATTTCGGCCGGTGTGGGCAAGTTGGGCCCCAGAGCCTGTTTCCACACTATGACTCTAGGAAGCCAATGTGACTGAATCTTGCATGCACTGTTGTTGCCTGATACTTAAGTCTATGGCCAGAAACCTGAGAACTGGAGACTCGCCTGATCTTCAGTGTCTTCATCTGTGAACTGCACCAAGAGAGGAGGTCCACCTCTGAGCCTCTGCCTCTCGCTGGTGCTACAGGAAGAGGAGTGACCATGGAGAACATGATAGTGTGTTAATGATGGATGAATAAATAAAAACATGACTGAGCATATAAACTAAGAGACTTGGGTCCAGTTACAAGTTAAACAGTGAGAGCGGACCATATCAATATCATGTGTAGCCAGGAACTGCAGCTTAAACCCAAGATAGACACAAAAAGCTGGAGTAACTCAGCGGGCCAGACAGCATTTCTGGAGAAAAGGAATAGGTGACGTTTCAGACCGAGACCCTTCTGAAAGGGTCGGCTTTATTGTGTCTGTTGTCATATCAATATCATGTTTGCTGCTTCATTTTCAATTATTCTCACCTTTGTGACGCTGGACTTACCAAGCATTAGATTCCTGAGGCAAGGGAGATCCGTTGGAGAGTGAGGAAGGCCATCGGAGAGCAAGGAGGACCACCGAGAAACAAGGGGGATCCGGGGGGGGGGGGGGGGGGGGGGGGAGTGGGGGCTATGGCCACGTGCGGTGGCAGGCATGCAGTAGATAGCACTCTTCAGTAAACTTGTCCCACCTACACTAGTCCCACCTGCCTGCGTTTGGGTCATATCCCTCTAAACCTGCCATATCCATGTACCTGTCTGTTTCTTAAACGTTGCAATAATCCGTGCCTCAACTTTTCCGGTGCCAAAACGTGGAAACATTTGTGTTTAAGAAGGAACAGCAGAAGCTGGAAAATCGAAGGTAGACAAAAGTGCTGGAGAAACTCAGCGGGTGCGGCAGCATCTATGGAGCGAAGGAAATAGGCAACGTTTCGGGCCAAAACCCTTCTTCAGACTCCACAGGCAACACTTGTGCCTGGGTGAGGTCTGCTACACTTTACCGGGTTGATTGCAAAGCAAAACATTTCACTGTCCCTAGGTACATGCGACAATAAACTATCATTGAATACTTACCCAGTGTGTGCTCAGATCAGACCACCTCGAGCTAGTCAGCCTGACTTCACCAAGGCAGTAACAGTCGTGCTCCAGATGAGAACCACCACAGGTATTATGTGATACATTGGTGGAGAGTTAAGTGGGGAGCGTGAGGTGATTATGGTGAAAACTATATGAAGATGCCATTACTCAACGTGTCATTACTTTCTTACCATGATGAAATCATCAGATTATTTGTGGCACTGTGTCTATGTTATGCCAGATGGTTCCTGCTGGTGACGGCCTTGCCAATAACTAACCATCGCTGCTTTAAGCACATCAGAGAGAGTATAGAGATCTCTCAGTCAGTACAAATAGAGAAACATTGCTGTTGTAAGCTGCTGTCTTTGTCAAGAGTCTTTATCAAGGGGCGGCACGTTGGCAGCGGTAGAATTACTGCCTTGCAGCGCCAGAGACCCGGGTTCGATCCTGACTATCGGTGCTGCGTGTATGGAGTTTGTCCGTTCTCCCCGTGTCCTGTGTGGGTTTTCTCTGGGGTCTCTGGTTTCCTCCCACACGCCAAAGACGTACATGTTCGTAGGTTAATTGGCTTCTGTACAATTGTCCCCGGTATGTGTGTAGGATAGCGTTGTTGTGTGGAGACCGCTGGTCGGCACGGACTTGGTGGGCTGAAGGGCCTGTTTCTGCGCTGCATCTCTAAAGTGTTTTTTTTGTCATATATCCCTAAACGGAACAAAAACATTCTTACTTGTAGCATCAGCACAACAGGTTTGTACACACACAACTCAATAGATAATATAATAGTAACAGAAAAAGTTTAATAAACTTTCAAGCAAACAGCCCATCTCCAAAGTTAGAGGGCTGTGGCTGTCCAGTACTACTTTAAATTATTTCAATTTACGTACTTAAGAGTTTTCTTTTAAATACTGAAGATCTTCCAGTTCCTCCGTGATGTGAAGGTTTAGGGCGGATGTTTGCAGTGTGTCTTGTTGAATGCATGATACTCAAAAGCAGCTTGTCAAGTCTATGATGCACCACTTGTTCAATATACAGAACTACCACAATCCTGATGAGTGTGGTTCAATGAGACTTCAAACTCATATTGCAGGCAAAAAGCCAGAAATCCATTGTTTGGATCTTCAAATAAACTTTCACAAATGAACAGTTGCGACAAACCAAATGTTGTACCTTCGACTTTCACCATCCAGGCTGACAAAGGTGCAACAGAATGGCCTTCAACCATGACTTATTTAGACTTAGTTCCCCCCACACTGGTGAGTGCATTGGGCAGCAAGCTTTCGGCATTCTGTTCTTCTTCTTGCGTATGTTGTGCACAGCCTAAAGTTGTCGGACAACTTGTTCTATTTGATCTTAGTTGATTGTACAAGGGAGGTTGATTGCATTCATCGAAACAGGGCGGACCACATGAAGGTTGCAATCTCCCACCCCGCCATTCTGTTCGGACATGTGCGACGTCTTCCACCCTCGATAGGTTTGCGTCCCGGGCTTCCAAATCATTCTGGAATGTTCTCCTCCATGGGAGCTTTGGTCGGCCTCTTTTCCTTCTTCCGTCAGCTTGCCATGTCATTGCTACCTTAGGTGCACGTTCTGGTGACATTTTGAGTACATGTCCTGCAGATTTCATCCTGAGTCCCTCTATGTCCTGGCTGAGAGGCTTTGTTGCAGTTTCCCCGGTAGATCTCCTCGTTTGTGATGTGGTCTCTGTAGCTAGTCTTCAGGATCTTCCTTAAGCAACGTTGTTGGAATGCATCCAATTTCTTTGTCATCTTTACATTGATTCTCCAAGTCTCACTGGCATAGAGGGCTGTAGGGAGGACTACGGACTGGAAGAGCTTGACTTGTAGCATCTTGGATATGCCGCCACTACACCATATTGGCTGCATACGTCTGAATACTGGAGCAGCTTTACCAATTCGGGAGTTGATGTCGACCTGTACATAGCAATAGTTGATGACAGCACCGTCAGCAATGGAAGTTGACTGGAGTTTAGAACATCACTTAACTCTGGTTGTGAGAACTCAGGCACCAGATAGTCCAGACTACTTGGTTGTAGAGAGTACCAAGACCCATGTCAATGCAAAGTGTGTAGGGACATTGTTACCTAGGGTTTCCAGAAGGCTTCTCGTGAGGAGAGGGATGTTAGTGCCTGGGCCGGGCAGGTCCTGCAGCTTACCGGGATCGGGAGCCACTCCTGTACATCCAGCACACGGACCGGACTTTGGACATCTTTGTGAACGGCACCAAAATATGGACACGTGTCAGGAAAGCACCACCAATTTACCCTCCACCCGTTTTTTTGCCTTCGAAGTATTAGCAGTAGTACAAAAAGTTCAAAGATTCAACATGAATATCCCTGCCATTGCATCATAGAGTCATAGTCACACAGCAAGGAAACAGGTCCTTCGGCCCTACCTGCCCAAGCCAACCAAGAGACTCCATCTACACTAGTTCCACCTGCCCACTTTGGGCCCATATCCCTCTAAACCTTTCCTATCCAGGCACCAGTCCAAATGTCTTTTAAGTATTGTTAAGAGTACCAGTCTCAACTACCTCCTCTGGCAGCTCGTTCCATGTACCCACCACCCTCTGTGTGAACATCACCTTTTCCTCAATTTCCTATTCAAATGTTCCCCTCTCACCCTAACCCAATGTCCTCTGGTCTTGATTCACCTACTCTGGGTAATTGCATTCACCTATCTATCTCCCTTGTGATCTTATACACTTCCACACTCCAAGGAATATAGTCTCAGCTTGCCCAGCCTCTCCTTATATTAGGGTTGTTATCTCCGGTTTGCTTCCAGTTCCTCGTGCTGGCGAGAGCAGGAACAGGGAGATATGGGACCTGAATGTGTGGCTGAGGAACTGGTGCAGGGGGCAGGGATTTAGATTCTTAGATCACTGGGATTTTTTTTATAGTAAGGGGGAACTGTACAAAAGGGACGGATTGCACCTTAACAGGTGGGGGACCAGCATTCTGGCCGGCAGGTTTGCCACTGCTACACGGATGGTTTTAAACTGAATAAGGGGGGTGGGGTATCAAATGGGATAGTCGAGGACGGAGTTAGAGGGAAAGAGAGTAAAGCGATGGTTAATGACCCCAGAATTAACGGGAAAGAAAGCTCACAAAGGGATAGGAGAGTATGGCCAAGTGTAATAGGGATCGATGTGAAAGGGGCCACTTGTCAACATAATTGTATAAGGAGTAAGAGTGTTGTAAAAACAAGCCTGAAGGCTTTGTGTCTCAATGCGAGGAGCATTCGTAATAAGGTGGATGAGTTGAAGGTGCAGATAGCGATTAATGACTATGCTATAGTTGGAATCACGGAGACTTGGCTCCAGGATGACCAAGGCTGGGAGCTGAACATCCAGGGATATTCAATATTCAGGAGGGATAGACGAAAAGGAAAAGGAGGTGGGGTAGCGTTGCTGGTGAGAGAGGAGATTAATGCAATAGAAAGGAAGGACATTAGCGTGGAGGATGTGGAATCGATATGGGTAGAGCTGCGAAACTCTAAGGGGCAGAAAACGCTAGTGGGAACAGTGTACAGGCCACCTAACAGTAGTATTGGAGTTGGGGATGGCATCAAACAGGAAATTAGAAATGCGTGCAACAAGGGTAACACGGTTATAATGGGTGACTTCAATCTGCATGTAGATTGGGTGAATCAAATTGGCAGGGGTGCTGAGGAAGAGGATTTCCTGGAATGTATGCGGGATAGTTTTCTCAACCAACATGTGGAGGAACCAACGAGAGAGCAGGCTATTCTAGACTGGGTATTGAGTAATGAGGAAGGGTTAGTTAGCAGTCTTGTTGTGCGTGGCCCCTTGGGCAAGAGTGACCATAATATGGTTGAGTTCTTCATTAGGATGGAGAGTGAGAAAATTAAGTCAGAAACAAGGGTTCTGAACTTGAACAAAGGTAACTTTGAAGGTATGAGATGTGAATTGGCCAAGATAGACTGGCAGGTGATTCTTAAAGGGTTGACAGTGGATGTGCAATGGAAGGTATTTAAAGACTGCATGGATGAAGTACAAAAGTTGTTCATACCAGTTTGGCAAAAGAATAAATCGGGGAAGGTGGTGCATCCATGGATAACAAGGGAAATCAGGGATAGTATAAAAACAAAAGATGAGGCATACAAATTTGCCAGAAAAAGCAGCCTACCGGAGGACTGGGAGAAATTCAGAATCCAGCAGAGGAGGACAAAGGGCTTAATTAGGAAAGGGAAAATAGATTATGAAAGGAAACTGGCAGGGAACATAAAAACTGACTGCAAAAGTTTTTATAGATATGTAAAGAGAAAGAGACTAGTTAAAACAAATGTTGGTCCCTTGCAGTCAGAAACAGGTGAATTGATCATGGGGAACAAGGACATGGCAGACCAATTGAATAACTACTTTGGTTCTGTCTTCACTAAGGAAGACATAAATAATCTGCCGGAAATAGCAGTGGAACGGGGGTCAAATAAGATGGAGGAACTGAGTGAAATCCAGGTTAGCCGGGAGGTGGTGTTGGGTAAATTGAACGGATTGAAGGCCGATAAATCCCCAGGGCCAGATAGTCTGCATCCCAGAGTACTCAAGGAGGTAGCCACAGAAATAGTGGATGCATTAGTGATAATTTTTCAAAATTCCTTAGATTCTGGAGTAGTTCCGGAGGATTGGAGGGTAGCTAATGTAACCCCACTTTTTAAAAAAGGAAGGAGAGAGAAAGCGGGGAATTACAGACCAGTTAGTCTAACATCGGTAGTGGGGAAACTGCTAGAGTCAGTTATTAAAGATGGGATAGCAGCGCATTTGGAAAGTGGTGAAATCATTGGACAAAGTCAGCATGGATTTACGAAAGGTAAATCATGTCTGACAAATCTGATAGAATTTTTCGAGGATGTAACTAGTAGAGTGGATAAGGGAGAACCAGTGGATGTGTTATATCTAGACTTTCAGAAGGCTTCAGAAGGTTCCGCATAAGAGATTAGCATACAAACTTAAAGCACACGGTATTGGGGGTTCAGTATTGATGTGGATAGAGAACTGGCTAGCAGACAGGAGGCAAAGGGTAGGAGTAAACGGGTCCTTTTCAGAATGGCAGGCAGTGACTAGTGGGGTGCCGCAAGGCTCAGTGCTGGGACCCCAGCTATTTACAATATATATTAATGATTTGGACGAGGGAATTCAATGCAACATCTCCAAATTTGCAGATGATACCAAGCTGGGGGGTATAGTTAGGTGTGAGGAGGATGCTTGGAGGCTGCAGGGTGATTTGGATAGGCTGAGTGAATGGGCAGATGCATGGCAGATGCAGTACAATGTGGATAAATGTGAGGTTATCCACTTTGGTGGCAAAAACATGAGGGTAGACTATTATCTGAATGGTGGCAGATTAGGTAAGGGGGAGATGCAACGAGATCTGGGTGTCATGGTACACCAGTCATTGAAAGTAGGCATGCAGGTGCAGCAGGCAGTGAAGAAAGCAAATGGTATGTTAGCATTCATAGCGAAAGGATTTGAGTATAGGAGCAGGGAGGTTCTACTGCAGTTGTACAGGGTTTTGGTGAGGCCACACCTGGAGTACTGCGTACAGTTTTGGTCTCCAAATCTGAGGAAAGACATCCTTGCCATAGAGGGGGTACAGAGAAGATTCACCAGACTGATTCCTGGGATGTCAGGACTTTCATATGAGGAAAGATTGGATAGACTCGGTTTGTACTCGATGGAATTTAGAAGATTGAGGGGGGATCTTATAGAAACCTACAAAATTCTTAAGGGGTTGGACAAGCTAGATGCTGGAAGATTGTTCCCGATGTTGGGGGAGTCCAGAACAAGGGGTCACAGTCTAAGGATAAGGGGGAATTCCTTTAGGACCGAAATGAGGAAAACATTCTTTACACAGAGAGTGGTGAGTCTCTGGAATTCTCTGCCACAGAAGGTAGTTGAGGCCAGTTCATTGGCTATATTTAAGAGGGCGTTAGATGTGGCACTTGTGGCTAAAGGGATCAGGGGGTATGGAGAGAAGGCAGGTATGGGATACTGAGTTGGATGATCAGCCATGATCACATTGAATGGCGGTGCAGGCTCGAAGGGCCGAATGGCCTACTCCTGCACCTATTTTCTATGTTTCTATGTTTCTATGTCTATATCTCAGCCCCTCAGATCCTGGTAACATCCTTGTAAATCCTCTCTGCACTCTTTCCAGCATAACAACATCCTTCCTGTAGCAGGGTGACCAAAACTGAACACAATACTCCAAACACAGCCTCACCCACAAAGTGGACAACTGTACAAGAGTTATCCTGATGCCCTGATTAAATGATAAGAAGGTGATTAAATCCTTAGAAGTAAAATGGGACATTGTGCATTTACCTCAGGATCTTCCAAACATTCTTGATCCTCTCCTGCTTCTGCCGATCAAAACTCACCATCCAACTTCATATATGGCCAGGTAATTTTTCAGTTGCATTCATCCTGCTTCTGAGAGCCCATTTGGAAGACCTAACTTCTTGTACCTCAGTGAGTAATCAATTTCATGGACAGGAATTGTAAATTGACTTGTCTTTAGCCTGTTTGGGACAGCTAATATCAAGTGATTCCATAATCCCAAATTAAATTATATCTTGGTTCAGACTCCTGATGGAAAAGGTCTCCTAGTTTAGTCCCATCTGATTCAGTTCATGATTATTGGGATCACATACCAGGGCTTTGGGGAGGAGGCAGGAGAATGGGGTTGAGAGGGAAAGATTCAAGCAGCCAAGATTGAATGGTGTAGACTTGATGGGCCGAATGGCCTAATTCTGCTCTGATAACATGAATTTATGAACCACCACATCTGAAGAAGGATCTCGACCTGAAATGTCACCTATTCCTTTTCTCTAGAGATGCTGTCTGACCCGCTGAGTTACTCCAGCTTTTTGTGTCTAACTTTGATCAAACAGTGTTACCGTTTATATCACTTTGGACTAAAGAGTTAGATTTAGCTCTTAGGGCTAAAGCAATCAAGGGATGTGGGGAAAAAGCAGGAACGGGGTACTGATTTTAGATGATCAGCCATGATCATATTGAATGGCGGTTCTGGCTCGAAGGGCCGAATGGCCTCCTCCTGCACCTGTTTTTTTATGTTTCTACGTTAACCCCAACGTCTGCAATAAAAATCGTTATTTAACTTTAAAAGTATATCAAATCAATAGTTTGCATGTCTGTTAAAATATATCGTTTATTTAATTCGATCTTCAACAACGCGCAGTATTTTCAATTACTGATTCAGCAGCAAATTCCTTTAAGTAATTATGATAATATGCTTTCTGCGACTTCAATGATATTGTAGTGGAAATTTCAGTTGCTAAATAATAACACCAAATTAAAAGATGTCAAGGAGAAAATATGTTTACCAGCTCCTGTCTGCTTGACTGAATAAGAACTCAATGACATTTTATAAAATATAAATTGATGTGCATTGGCAATGAAAGTGAAAAATCAAACGGAATATCATTATAATATGCACAAGATAGGGAAGATTGCCTTCATACCGTTTTGTGAACTTCTTTTTAATCTTGTTGATAATTTTTTGGTCTCATGAGAAATCATCCCCATTTCCGATCCCTTCAGCTTCGGCATGGCTTTATACCATCGTGAAGTGAACTTTTGGGACTGCAGGGCCCCATCTGGTATCCCAAGTGGAAGGAAGAGAGCAAATAAAGTCAACTTTCCAGCTGCACCAGGTTATTGGCAGGGAAGAAAATAAATCAAGGTAACTTCAATTGGATCGAAAGCCACTGAGGGTTTCAACTAAAAAAATCACTCTTTCCTTTTGATTCGATGCGTGATCAATATCGATGGAGCTCTCTCTTGCAACATTTGACATCATAGTTCAGGCTGTGTCCCTGCCTAACCAATTTATTTCTGATTTGCAGATAAACATCTCCATACCTGGGATGCACAGAAGGCACTGTCCCGTCTGCATTTGGAGTACTGTGAGCAGCTTTGGACCTCGTATCTGAAGAAGGACGTGCTGGCTTTGGAGAGGGTCTGGAGGAGGTTTATGATAACAATCCAGGGACGATTGGGTTAACATATGATTAGCGTTTGACTGCACTGGGCCTGACCTCGCTGGATTTTAGAAAGATGAGGGGGGGGGACTTCATTGAAACGTACCGATTAAAGAATGAAAGACCTGGATAGAGTGGATGTGGAGAGGATTTTTCAACGAGTTGGACAGTCTAGGACCACAAGCCAAAGCCTCAGAATAAAATGACGTACCTTTAGAAAGGAGATGAGGAGGAATTTCTTTAGTCAGAGGGTGGCGAATCTGTGGAATTCATTGCCACAAAAGGCTGTGGAGGTCATCAATGAATGTTTTTAAAGTGGAGATTGATAGTTTATTGATCAGTACGGGTGTCAGGGGTTATGGGGAGAAGGCAAGTTGAGAAGGAGAGATACATCAGCCATAATTGAATGGCAGATAAGACTCGATGGGCCGAATGGCCTAATGGCCCTGCAACTTTATAAACTTATGAACACATCACAATTTTATCACAGAGCAACAGTATTGGATTGGAATCACGGTTCCTGTTTATCATAACAGTTACATTAAGTGTGTTTTAGCTTTGTTAATGGATTATTCACAGGGACACCCTTAACCTTGGTATTCTTTTAATAACTGGTTGGCTATGACCAGTCGCTGGATTTCACTGGTTCCTTCATAGATCTCGGTTATGCGAGCATCACGATAGTGCCTCTCTGCTGCCATGTCCGTTACGTAGCCCATACCTCCGAGAATCTGCATGGCCTAAACAAACGGGGAAACAGAAATCAAGCCCAATTAAACAACAGACAACACAGTAAATAAAGCTGGCCTGTTAAATAATCCAACGTGCATTTTGTGGGGTTTTATGAGAATCAAGAATATCATTTTTTTAATGCTATACTTAGAAGAAGGTGAAAGACACAATCAGGCTTTGTATATTAGGGACATGCTGGGGAACCCACAAATCTCATTTATCGATTACAGGTCAAATTAATTTCTGTAACCATTGCTAGTCAAGGTGTTGCAACATCAATTTCAAGACATTAACAGTAGAAATTAGGGTAGAATGGGGCCGCAGCGATAGAACTGCTTACTGACAGCGCCAGAGACCCAGGTTCGATCCTGACTACGGGTGCTGCCTGTACGGAGTTAGCACGTTCTCCCTGTGACTGCGTGCGTTTTCTCCAGGTGCCCCGGGTTTCTTCCCACATTCCAGAGATGTGCAGGCTTGTAGGTTAATTGGCCTCTGTAAATGGTCCCTAGAGTGTGTGGGATTGAGCCAGTGTCTGGGTGATCGCTGGTCGGCACGGACACGGTGGGCAGAAGGGCCTGTGTACACGCTGTATCTCTAAACTAAACTAAATTCATAGAAAATCACTCTGTGGGATCCAAGTGAACAGAACTATATTTCAGGAGCCCAGTTCTGAACTAGGGACGTGAAACTCTACAAAGAATTCAGAATCAACTCACCTCAGTCGATTCATGAGGTGAACTGCACTAACACACCTAACTGGAAACAGCTCAACAATATATCTAATTCAGAGCAAAAAGTGAGGCAAGGATAGAAACTTTTCCAACATACTGCTCTATGAACTCAAATACTTTGAAACATTCCACAACTAACAAAGCAAAGGGCACATTAAAGCTGGCAAGTTTACATTTTATAACTTAAAAAAAATCCAAGTCTTTACACATCAAAACACACTGTTGAAATAACACAGTTGCCAAACTATGATTTATGTACATACATACATGCAAACTCATCACACACTGCCATATTTGATTATTTGCATAGTGCTTTACAATCTAATTCCCAGCAGCCAAGTTATGTTTGAGTTGCAAATACTTGCCAACATCTGTAATAATCTATGGGCTTTATTATTGAATTTACAATTCAGAAATGTGTAACTTAGTTCTGCATCGAGGTTTTATAGTCCACTAGACTCCATTTTATAGCACATTTCTAGAGATTCCCAAAAGCACTTGTATTATTTTGAAGTACAATGACTGCTTTTCACCCGTCTCCCACTGGTCAAAGTGCCACTTATAACCCATAGTCTGTTCCATAGCCCTCCCCCAATCCTGCACTGAAAGGCAAAAATAGATCATATGCTCAGATACTCACACCCCTCAGCTTCCCATTTGGCACATGACTATTCTTAACTGACAGTGAATCACATATTCGTCGAACACAGAAAAGTACAGGCCCTTTGGCTCACAATGTCTGCACTGACGACGACGCTAAACTCTCTCAGAGAATCTCTGTAAACAGCAGATCCGTGTCCTCTGAGTTTGTTTCTCGATATCAGCAAATCAAAGGCCTTCAGGAAACGTGGACACGCCCAAATCAGCATCAAGGAAAGTATCACCAACAACCACACTGACACCAATGTGTGGGAAAGAACTGCAGATGCTGGTTTAAATCGAAGGTAGACACAAAAAGGTGACCTGTCTACTGAAGTAGGGTCTCGACCCGATACATCACCTATTCAAATGCTGGAGTAACTCAGCGTCTCTGGAGAGAAGGAATGGGCGACATTTCTGACTTCTTCAGACTGATATCGGGGGAGTGGGCGATACAGAGATAAAATGTAGTCGGGGACAGTTAGACTGGTCGGAGAACTAGGAAGGGGGAGGGGATGGAGAGAGAGGGAAAGCAAGGGAGATATGAAGTTAGAGAACTCAATGTTCATACCGCTGGGGTGTAACCTGCCCAAGTGAAATATGAGGTGCTGTTCCTCCAATTTGCGCTGGGCCTCACTCTGGCAATGGAGGAGGCCCAGGACAGAAAGGTCTGATTGGGTATGGGAGGGGGAGTTTAAGTGTTGAGCAACTGGGAGATCAGGTAGGTTTAGGCGGACTGACCAACAATGCCTTCTTCCTTAGAAGACGAAGAAGCATGTCTCTAACAACTTTCTTCAATTTCTACATGCATTGTAGAAAGCATCCTATCCAGATGCTTCACAGCTTGATTTGACAACTGATCTGACCAAGACCACAAGAAAATACAGAGAGTTGTGGATGCAGCCCAGACCAACACACAGAGCAGCCTCCCCTTCATTGATTCCATCTACATTTCACACTGCCCCCAGGAAAGCAGCCATCGTAATCAAGGACCACTTACATCACAGTCATTCCCTCTTCTCCTTCTCCCTCTCCCGTCGGATAGAAGAGACAAAAGCTTGAAAGCACCTACCACCAGGTTCAGGAAGAACAATTTCCCCACTGCTATCAGATTGCTGAATGGACCTCTCATAAGCTAAGGGTGTAGTCCGATCTCTCAATCTCTCACAGCCGCCCTTGCACTATAAAAACAAAATCTGCACTTTCTTTATACCTGTAACATTGCATGTTGTAATACTATATTCTGCACTATAGTTATTTTTTCTCTTTGCAATATCTGGTTGGTATTATGCATGGTATAATTTGACTGTAGTATGCATACAACATTTTCTCACTCTATCAGTGCCAATATTAAAACATTTCCAATATTAACTGCGATCAGACTCCCAAACTAATCACCTCTTTCACACCCGCTTCCCAGAGCTGCTGCCACATAATCTTACTCTTAACTACGCAGGGGGGGGGGGCACGGTGGCGCAGCGGTAGAAGTGCTGCCTTACAGCACTTACAGCGCCAGAGACCAGGGTTCGATCCTGGCTACGGGGGCTGTCTTCACGGAGTTTGTACGTTCTCACCGTGACCTGCGTGGGTTTTCCCCGGGTGCTCCGGTTTCCTCCCACACTCCAAAGACGTAGAGGTTTGTAGGTTAATTGGCTTGGTATAAATGTAAAAATTGTCCCCAGTGTGTGTAGGATAGTGTTAATGTGTGGGGATCACTGGGCTCAGACACAGTGGGCTGAGGGGCCTGTTTCTGCGCTGTACCTCTAAACTAGACTGAACCAAACTACACCTCATTTGGTTATTTTGTTATTGCACATCAGGGTTTTTTCTGCGCTACTTTAGACTGCACTACAATCTCTGCACCATCTGCTGTTTTGCATTTGTCATTGTATTTATTATTTCACTTGTTATCTTTATAGTTCACGCTATAAGCTTCATAGGAACAAGGAATTTCATTGCACCCTGGTGTACATGACAATAAACAAATCTAATCTGGAGATAGACACAAAATGCTGGAGTAACTCAGCGTGTCAGGCAGCATCACTAGAGAAAAATAGGTGACGCTTCGGACCTAACATAATCCTTCTTCAGACTCAACATAATCCAACCTGAAACATTATCTATTCTTTTCCTCCAGAGATGCTGCCTGACCCGCTGAGTTACTCCAGCATTTTGTGCCTATATTTGGTATAAACCAGCATCTGCAGTTCCTTCCTGCACAATCTAATATAGAGTGTCTTTCTTTTGAAGGAGGCTACTTTGGCCAATCTAACAATTTCACTGGCTTGTCAGAAAACGATGCTGATGTCAAAAACATTTTTGCTACAAACATAGAAACTTAGAAAATAGGTGCAGGAGGAGGCCATTCGGTCCTTCGAACCAGCACCGCCATTCATTGTGATCATGGCTGATCGTCCCCTATCAATAACCCGTGCCTGCCTTCTCCCCATATCCCTTGACTCCACTAACCCCTAGAGCTCTATCTAAAGGACCTGTCCCACCAGCACGCAACTATATGCGATGAACGCGATCAAACCGGCAGCGGGGGCCGCGCGGAGGTCGGGTGATCCCCTGTACAGGGCCGGTCCCACCAGCATGCGCCTGCATGCGGCAAGCGCAACTAAACCGGCAGCAGGGGCCGCGCGGAGGTTGGGTGAGTGGCGCAACGCGGCGCAAAGCGAGGCGAACTTGAAGCAAGTCCAAGGTAAGTTCGCCAGGACTTAGAGGGGCACACAGAGAGGGGCACCGAGACACACACACATACAAGGCCACGGAGCCACACACATAGAGGGTCATGGAGGCACTTACCAATAGTTTAACGGAGGCACGATGTCCGGGCGGTGTGTAAATGTCACGGTGACTGCGAGCCGACAAGCCGTTGCCGCGCGGGATTTTTGGACATTGTCGGTTTTTCGGAGCCCCGCGCGGCGTCGGGACGAACTCGGGACGCACTCCGCACAATTCCGCACGGCTCCGGCGATCGAAGTGCCGGAGCCGTGCGACGCCGGACGGCTCAAGCGACCACGTTAGGTCACGCTAATCGCATCGAGTTGCATGCTGGTGGGACAGGCCCTTAACTCTCTCTAAATCCATCCAGTGATTTGGCCTCCACTGCCCTCTGTGGCAGGGAATTCCACAAATTCACAACTCTCTGGGTGAAAAAGTTTTTTTCTCACCTCAGTCTTAAATTAACTCCCCTTTATTCTAACCTGTACATTTTTTGGAGTGTGGGAGGAAACCGGAGCACCCGGAGAAAATCCACGCAGTCACGGGCAGAAGGTACAAACTCCGTACAGACTGCACCCGAAGTCAGGATCGAACCTGTGTCTCTAGCGCTATAAGACAGCAACGCTACCACTGCACCACCCATGCATCTTCATCATTTGCAGGTTCTCAGCAGGTTCATTGCTCCAGTCCTAGAGTAAACTATCCAAGCAAATGCATTTTATGATCTACTGTAAGTATCTACAATCAGCATTACGTAACCAGAAAATAATGAGAGTCAAAATTCAGAAATCAGGGTTACATTCATTCGAAGGAGCTCTGTGTGAACAGAGATTTCATCATTCCTGTGTAATTAATCAACTTTCTTGGCAATTGCATTTCATTTCGATTGTTAACTGTTCTCAAAAACCTTTCCTTTTTCTCTTTCAGATTTTATTAATGTGAGCCGTCAAAATGAATTTCCCTCTCAATATATGTTCCTTTTGTCATTTTTGCACAATTCAGAATTCATTTAAAAAAAAATATTTTTGAGCCAAATTTCTCTCATCATCTGTTTCAGAGTCAGCAGATGATTTAAATACATTACAGGCAATACATCAGTTAACTCTAGAGAAGCTCTGGCCCATTGACTATTTATAGTTTTTATTTTTTTATGCTTTAAGAAGCGAACCAATATGCATTAAACAATAATCACATTTATATCTAATCCAGCAGCAGATAGACGCAAAATACTGCAGTAACTCCATGGGTCAGGCAGCTTTTCTGAAGATGAAGGTTGGGTGACGTTTCAGGTCAGAACCCTTCTTCAGACTGGAGTCAAAATGAACATCATCCATCTTTTTTCTTCAGAGATGCTGCCTGACCCGCTGAGTTGCTTCAGCACTTTGTGTTTATCTTCAGTATAAATCAGTGTCTGCCGTTCCTTCCTACACATTTAATCTAACAGTGTTGGTTTTGAAGAAAGGCTGTGAAGCGGAATAACGCATACCCAGTAAGCGAGTTTGATACCCCGAAAAACGCAAGGAATCTTTGGGATTTGTCAAAGGTCACTCGCGATAAATATTCTCGGGAGCTGAGATGCTGCATGTACACAGAGCTGCGTTTCATCCGTGGTCAGGATCGAACCGGGGTCTCCGGCGCTGCAAGCGCTGTTGAATTGCTACTGGACCGCCCCCCCATCCCCTCCCGAGTGCCCCATCCCTGTCCGGGGGCGGCTGGAGATGTCCACGATGAGCCTGGACTGACTGGACACCGGCTCGGAGCAGTGGCGGCCAGGCGTACAGCCAGCGCAGAGAAGAAGCGCTAGCTCCAGCTCAACTCTTCCAGTCCCGCTTGGTTAACCGACAGCCCTGGACTGACGGGACACAGGCCCAGAGCAGTGGAGTTAGCGTTTCTTCTCCAATGAAGTACAGGTTTGTAGGTTAATTGGCTTCAGTAAAATTGTAAATTGTTCCTACTGTGTGTGTGTGTGTGTGTGTGTGTGTGTGTGTGTGTGTGGGATAGTGTTGGTGTGCGGGGATCGCTGGTCGGCGCGGGCTCGATGGGCCTGTCTCCGCACTGTAAAATAAACTAACATCCGAGCCATTACGTCTGAACGTCTCCAAGTCAGAAGCCTGTACTCACCTATCATATTATCATCTTACAATTGTATTTGATTTTCTCTTTAATATTAGCTTTTTTGAAGCTTTCAATGTTTTAAGTTGAACTCGGAGATCTGCCCTGTATCAAAGAGAATCTGCTTCCAAAGAGCGCCCCAGACGTGAGGCAAATGCCGAGCATGTTTGGAATTATGTAGGAGTGGAGTCAAGGGTGAAGATGTACAAATGTGAAGGCACATTCTCAGAACATTAAGGAGCTAATCTTGCATTTCTAATGGCTTGCCACTTTTCTGACCCTCGGTAATTTTAGTAATGAAATCTAACATAATAGTCCAGGAAAACAACGACAGGATACAAACTTTGAAATACGTGCACATAAAACTTTCATAGGATTTTCACTTCTCCAAAATATTCACCAGGTATCAGAGTGGGCAAATGCCGCCAGCCTTGCTCCGTAATTAGACGTGCGGGGATGGGGAGCAACAACTGAACCATCCTACTATCTGAAGAAGGGTCCCGGCCCGAAACGTCACCCATCCTTTTTCTCCAGAGATGCTGCCTGGCTTGCTGAGTTACTCCAGCACTTTGTGTCTACCTTCAGTATTAACCAGCACCTGCAGTTCCTTTTCACCATCTACCTTAGGGTAGGGAAGATTGAAACAAGAGGGCATGACATGAGAATGAAGGGACAGAAGTTTAGGGGTAACATGAGGAGGAACTTCTTTACTCAGAGAGTGGTGGCTGTGTGGAATGAGCTTCCAGTGGAAGTGGTGGAGGCAGGATCGATTTTAACATTTAAAAGAAAAGTGGATAGGTATATGGATGGGAAGAGAATGGAGGGGTATGGTCTGAGTGCAGGTAGATGGGACTAGGGGAAAATAAATGTTCGGCACGGACTGGAAGGGCCGAGAGGGCCTGTTTCCGTGCTGTAATTCTTATATGGTTATATGGTTATACCTTACTGGAAACCCTCAAACTCTCTTTAATCCGACTTCACTGGACTTTATCTTGCACTAAACGTTATTCCCTTTATCCTGCATTTGTACATGGAGAACGACTTGATTGTAATCACCCATAGTCTTTCTGTAGACTGGATAGCACCCAGCATAAAAGCTTTTCACTGCACCTTGGTACATGTGACAATAAGCTAATCTAAATCATCTATATCCCATTAGACGCGTACCCTAACCATACTTCAAATTCTGATTTAAAATCAGAACTAGGGAATCAGATGAGGAACTCATCGCACGGGGAAATTCTGGTGAGAATTAGCAGCCGCACCTCATTAGAGCACATCATTTTAACACAAAATGCTATAACTGACCTAATGCATGTTTCAATCAAAACTAGGCAATGAAGAACCTCAACACTTACTTTATGAGCGATCGATGTAGCAGCCTCAGATGCTGCCAGTTTGGCCATTGCAGCTTCCTGTAAATGAATAGAGAACACGTCAAAGCATCAGCAGCATTTTAATGCACGCACATTTATACATGATGTGTAGGCTTCACTGCCAGTTTCAACATTTATATTAATGCTAATATTAAATATACTCTGCAACTATTTGAATACATTTCTACCCCGCTTTAAGTGGCAGGACTGGATCTGGAAAACGTGATGATGCCTTGCTCTCAGGTTCCCATTTCTTGGGTAAGAGCCTCAATTCTACTGTTTGATGAATTCTGCAGTTGTAGCAACAGTGAACCAACTGCACAAATGCCAAGGCTCTTCATGTTTTTTTTACGTTCAAAAGCTTTTGATCATCACTTTCAGTTTCTGGCCAGGGTTCGTCCCACAGGTCTGTACAGATGGTCTCGGATGCTTAGTAGGCTTGCAGCTGGAATAAAACAGTAGCAGGCAGCAGCTCCCTGCGTGCACTATCAGTGTTTCTTGCAGTGGCACCATCTCATTTATTTTACAGCAAGTCAAGTCTGCCGTTAGTTATACAGCATCAAATAGACAGAGGATGCATTGCCTTTAACTATGTGCCTGTTTCCCCCCCATTAGATGATACACTGCAACCTGGACTGCTCTGTGTATTTAGCAGCCTATTAAGAAAAACATAAAATCTTACGAAGACAATACAAAATGTCAGAGGTTCGTTAAAGTGACAGGGGCAACAATAGCTCCTGAAACTGTAGCTGGAAAATACCAGTCAATTAACAGGTTCGAACGTATTAAAATTATAAATAGAAAGCTGGTAATGTGGTGAAGGTAAGGTAGTAAAATGTAATATACAGCTTTTCAAGATGATCACAAGGGCGTATAATAAATCGTGACCAAGCGGTGACTTCCTTAGAAGACTTAAGAAGTCCGGCATGTCCCCAACAACCCTCGCTAACTTCTACAGACGTGCCATGGAAAGCATTTTATTGGATGCATCACAGCTTAGTTTGGGAACAGCTGCATCTCATATCACAAGAAATTGCAGTGAATTGCAGTGATGCAGCCCAGACCATCACACAAACCAATCTCCCTTCCACTGACTCTATTCATGGCTCAGGCTGCCTCGGCAAGGCCAGCAGCATAATCAAGGACCAGTCGCACCCTGGCCACTCCCTCTTCTCTACTCTCCCATCAGGCAAAAGGTATACACATTATGAAAAACGCACACCTCCATATTCAAGGATAATTTCTTCCCAGCTGTGACCAGGCAACTGTATCATCATACCACAACCAGAGAGTGGTGCTGAACTACTATCTACCTCATTGGTGAATCTCAGATTATCTTTCCAATCATGTGTTGTCTTTCCACTGACCGGTTAGCATGCAACAAGAGCTTTTCACTGTACCTCGGTACACGTGACAAAAAGCTAAACTGAACTGATTTAAAGATTTATTATGAAACGAAATGGGCGAGTATTCCTCACTTTGATCAGTAACAAAACAAACCCGGAAGTCCAAAACCTTTCAGTCACATTCATCATAAGGATGTGTACTCCATTTTAGTTTTTCTAAACTCGCTTATGAAGACTTTTCACAGTTCAAATGAGGCCTAATTTTCACTTTTCCCCATTTTATTTTAAAGATCAATTTACGAAATAGTCAATATTTGGGTGGATTTGACATACGTACCTTTGGTGTACCTGAACGTAAAGAGAAACTGAAAATTAGCGGACCAGTTTATGTGGGGGACGAGTTATAATTTAAACCAGTCATACAAATATATCAAAGAAAGAACCATGTTGAGGAAAATATGCTTTGGACAATATTACTGAGGCTGCTTCCAAAGACCAAGGAATTTTTTGGGGGGATGTTTTTTTTGTGGAATGGAAAAGACTCTCCTTATTATCTACCTTTGGTTAAAGTTTGAAGAGAAAACATGGTTGTCTTGGCCATGTGATCATCAGGCATAGGTCCAGCACTTTTGATTGAGGGGAGAAACAGCACATTCGGCTTTTAAACCAGCATATCTCTCTGCATCTATTATCTCTCATTTCCCTTTCCCTGACTCTTAGTCTGAAGAAGGGTCTCGACCCAAAACATCACCTATTCCTTTTCTCCAGAGATGCTGCCTGACCCGCTCAACTACTTCAGCTTTTTGTGTCTATCTTGGGTTTAAACCAGTATCTGCAGTTCCTTCCTACACACAGGGGTGGCACGGTGGCTCAGCGGTAGAGTTGCTGCCTTACAGCACCAGAGACCCGGGTTCGATCCCGACTAAGGCTGCTGTCTGTATGGGAGTTTGTACGTTCTCCCTATGACAGCGTGGGTTTCCTCCGAGATCAGTTTCCTCCCACACTCCAAAGGCGGACAGGTTTGTAGGTATATAGACTTGGTGTAAATATTAAATTGTCCCTAGTGTGTGTAGGATAGTCTTAATGTGCGGGGATTGCTGGTCAGTGCGGACCCGAAGGGCCTGTTTCCATGCTGTATTCCTGAACTAAACTCCCTTTAAATGTGACAAAAATATCTAGACTCGAACATGATAGAGCTCTAGCGGCTAGTGGAATCAAAGGAATATGGGGAGAAGGCAGGCACGGATTGGGGACGATCAGCCATGATCACAATGAATGGCGGTGCTGACTCGAAGGGCCGAATGGCCTCTTCCGCACCTATTTTCTATGTAATGCTGGTCAGGAGCTGCAAAGAAACAAATGCTAGAAATTGTAAACATTATCTTAGATGGAAGCGCTCACAAAGTAACCACTGAGGCATTCGATCAAACATTGCAAGATCTTAGACACAATAATCATTTAATGGGAGGTGTTACTTCAGTGTTAGCTGAAGAGTTTGATCAAACGTGAGCAGTAATTTTGCAAAGCAGATGGGGCCGAGCAGATGAATTAAAAGCCTGTATTAAAGCATCACATAGTTTGGAGAATGTTAAACAATCACACTTGAAGAGCAGCATGCGGGGGCATTTGTCAAGCAATCCAACTGCGAGAGTTTGCTTTGAATTGGCTTAAATTAGGAAATGTGGAAATTAAACAGTAAAGCTCAGCAGGAACCATTTTGATGAAAAGCGCGGGCCGAATTGCTACATTCCTTCATGATCTGTTGCACACTGTTTCCCCAAATGTCACCCAATGCTATTTGAATCACCAATGGTTGTGTGAGGCAATGCAGGCCAATGCAGCGCAACATTGACGTCTCAAAGAGACTGACTGCTCTCAAAGCCTCCAAGAAAACCTATACAATATAAATCCATTAACAGGGTGACAAATATTTATGAGGCTCTACATTTTCCTGTTTAATTTTTAGACACACTACATAACATAATCATGAGAGGAATAGACCGGGGAAATGCAGTCTTTTGCGCAGAATAGGAATCGAGAACCAGAGGGCATGCTTTAGTTTAGAGATACAGCCTGGACGCAGGCCCTTTGGCCCATCGAATACGCGCCGACCAGTGATCCCCGCACACTCACACTATCCTACCCTAGCGGCGCCAATTTACATTTACACCATGCCAATTAGTCACTAAACTTGTACGTCTTTGGAGAGTGGGAAGAAACCAGAGTTCCCGAAGAAATACCCGCAGGTTACGGGGAGAACGTACAAACTCCGTACAGACAGCACCCGTAGTCAGGATCGAACCTGGGTCTCTGGTGCTGTAGAGCAGCAACTCTACCGCTGCACCACCGTGCCGCGTACAAACAGTAGGTTTGATATGAGGGGGAAGGATTTCATAGGAACCTGATGAGTAACTTTTTTTACACAAAGGGTTGTGGGTGTATGGAACGCGCTGCCGGAGGAGGTAGTTGAGGCAGATACTATCACAACGTTTAAGCAGCATTTAGACAGGATAGGTTTGGAGGGGCATAGGCCAAACGTAGGCAGGTGAGACTGCCGTAGATGGGGCATGGGAAAGTTCGGCCGAAGAGCCTGTTTCCACTCTGGATAACTCTATGACTCAAAAAGGAGCTGTAATTGTGCTGCTCAGGAATTTACATCCGCCAATACTCTACAATGGTACATGATAATTAGAGCCAGGATTTTGCCATAAATGCCATGTGCCTTTTCAAGCCTTTTTTGATGATTTCACCAAGATAATGTCTTTTTCACGATCGAGTGACTAAATCAGCCTTCTTTTGCCATTTTGCTAAAAGGTCGTGCTATTTTCTGTAGTTGTACCGTGATTACAATGACGTTTTCTATGTTAACACGTTAATATTAATGTTATTATTAATGTGTTAACATAGTATAACATGCAAGAAACTTCCACCACCGGGGCCGAAACCGGGGGCACCACCGTCGGCCGTTTGTTTGTGCCGCTGCCCGCTTGTTCAGCCTTCTCCAAGATCTATTTAAGAAAGAACTGCAGATGCTTGAAAAATCGTAGGTAGACAAAAAATGCTGGAGAAATTCAGTGGGTGAGGCAGCATCTCTGGACAGAAGGAATTGGCGAAGTTTCGGGTCGAGATCCTTCTTCAGACTGATGTGGGGCAGGGGCGGGAAGAAGAGAGGAGGAGGCGGAGACAGTAGCACTGGAAAGAGAGCTGGGAATGGTATGGGGGGGGGGGGAGGGAGAAGACAAGGGCTATCTAAAATTAGAGAAGTCAATGTTGATACCGCTGGGGTGTAGACTACCCAAGCGAAATACCCAAGCTTGTCTCCTCACTACATTTACTGCTGGCTCCAGTCGCAAATCTGAGTTTTAGAGCGATCTGTGCAAGGCATTCATTGATGCCAGAATTCCACTATGGAAATTGGAAAACAAATCTCACTGAGGTTTTTTTTAGAGAAATACACAGAGGAACATATACCGAGCGAGTCTTCATTACGCAAAAAATATGTTGACAGCAACTTCAACATTGTTGTGCAGAAAAGTAGAGATGAAGTTGCATGCAACAAAATATGGATCTCAATAGACGAGACAACTGATGCTGTGGGGAGATATGTTGTCAATGTGGTCATCGGTACACTGGAGGCGGGGCAACCATCAAAGGAGTATTTGTTGACATCGGAAGTATTGGAGAAGTCAAACAGCTCACCGATTGCTCAGTTGTCTACATCTTCACTTGCTGTACATTGGCCGGAAGATATAAAACACGACAATGTTCTTCTGTTTGTGGCTGATGCAGCTCCGTACATGAAAAAGCTGCTCGTGCTCTTAAAGTTTTATTCCCCAAAATGTTGCATTTGACATGCTTAGCCCAAGGATTTCATAGAATTGCCAAGCACATACGTAGCTTGCTTGCAAATGTCGATCGCCTAGTTTCCAATGTCAAGAAAATCATCCTCAAAGCACCGTCACGTGTGCAGTTGTTGAAGGCAATGGCACCTAAGATTCCGCCACCTCCTCAGACCGTTTTGACTAAGTGGAGTACTTGGGTCTCTGCTGTACTCTACTATGCTGCAAATTTTGAAAAGATTAAAGAAATCGTCAACGGTTTTGAAGAAGAAGAATCTGCTGCAGTCAGGATCATCAGTTGAAATCATGCAGAAAAAGTCCCTCCACCACGATCTTGTGTTTATTGCTTCCAATTTTGCAAACTTCCCACAAGCTATCACTTCCCTTGAGAAACATGGCAAAACATTAGTGAATAACTTGCAGGTTTTCAACAAAGTAACTGACGATATCCATAAAATTCCTGGCGATGTAGGTAAAGATAAAAAAGGAAAATGTGAGAGAGCGATTTTAGCTAACAAAGATCTTGAAGAAATACAAAACATAACTAATGTTCTCAAAGGTAGTTGTAATGCACAAGAAATCGACAGGACTATAGAGTCTGTAGCTTGTTTCAGGTATGCACCACTGACCTCAGCTGAGGTAGAAAGAGGTTTTTCACAACTGAAGCATATTCTGTCTGACAGACGGCATAGAGTAACACTAGATAATTTGAAATAAATGCTAGTAATTATGTGCAACCAGGAAACTCTGGTTATTTAATGTAGAATACCTTTATATTATAATTTTTAACCATATTTTGGCGGTGGAAATAAATGCCTTTTTTGTCAATAATGCCTTTTTTGTAATTTTATTATGCCTTTTTGCCTGCCTATTTCAGAGTTTTTTAGCGCCTAAACATCCTGGCTCTAATGATAATAGTTCAAAAATGATGGCCATGTGTAAATGAGGCGACCACATTGACTGGGAACGCTGTTGGGGACGAAGGGTCTCGACCCGAAACGTCGCCTATCTCCTTCGCTCCTTAGATGCTGCTGCACCCGCTGAGTTTCTCCAGCTTTTTGTGTAACCCCTTGTTGGGGACTATTTGTTCATCACTTGATTACAATCACCCCATCTGATCTACCTTTGTTAGTTCAAGCCACTTCAGTTGTCTGTTCTACTCAGTTTGCTGTGAGCATTCACAAGATGAAAATGCAAACACTAAAAGCTGTTGGCTATAATCTTGAAACTCAATGCTTATCCCATGGTCAACTAAATATTGGTCTCTCCAGAGATGGAGATGGAAAATATCTATACGTTTTTACACTGGTTTCAAAAGAAAGAAATAGTGTATTCTGAAACATTTCAACGAAATCAAATATATTTACACTTTGTGCAGAGGTACATAATGGAGAATTATATTAAGTATAATGTTTGTGCACATATTTATTTTCAAAGTGTATGTTTTTGTTGCTTAATTTAGTTAAACTACATCATTTTAATTTCCTAATTATATTTCTTAAGGAAGAATTATATATTTAAGTTGTAATTTATTTCATTTATAAAGAGTGCTTTAAATCTGATTGCATATAAATACATAGGGCAGCACAGTGGGGCAGCATTAGAGGTGGTGCAATAGACAATAGACAATAGGTGCAGGAGTAGGCCATTTGGCCCTTCAATGTGATCATGGCTGACCCAGGTTCGATCCTGACTATGGGTGCTGTCTGTACGGAGTTTGTACGTTCGCCATGTGACCGCGTGCATTTTCCCCGGGTGCTCTGGTTCTCTCTACCTGTGAGACCGCACCTGGAGTATTGGGTGTAGTTTAGGTCTCCTAATTTCAGGAAGGACATTCTTGCTATTGAGGGAGTGCCGAGTAGGTTCACCAGGTTAAGTCCCGAGATGGCGGGGCTGACATATGATGAAATAATGGATCGACTGGGCTAATAATCACTGGAATTTAGAAGGATGAGAGGTGATCTTATAGAAACATAAGATCTTAAGGGATTGGGCAGGCTCGATGCTTGAAAAATGTTCCCGATGTTGGGGGAGTCCAGAACCAGGGGTCACAGTTTAAGAATAAGGGGTAAGCCATTTAGGACTGAGATGAGGAAAACCTTTTTCACCCAGAGAATTATGAATCTGTGGAATTCTCTGCCACAGAGAGCAATGGAGGCCAATTCACTGGATGTTTTCAAGTGAGAGTTGGATATAGCTTTTCGGGCTAACAGAATCAAGGAACGGGGTAGTGATTTTGGACAATCAGCCATGATATATAGAATGGTGGTGCTGGCTTGAAGGGCCGAATGGCCTACTCCTGCATCTATTTTTCTATGTTTCTAAATGCAAATCAAACTTCGGGTTTTAGAGTTTAGAAGTCTGGTCCATGCCGATCATCGATCACCTGTTCACACCAGTTCTATGTTATCCTACTTTTGCATCCATGCCCTACGCTCTTGGGGCAATTTACAGAGGGCCAATTAACCTACAAACCGGCACGTCTTTGGGATGTGGGAGGAAACCAGAGCACCCGGAGGAAAACCACGTGGTCGCTGGAAGAATGTGCAAACACCGCACAGACAGCACCCGAGGTCAGGGTCGAACCCTGGTCTCCTGCGCTGTGAGGCAGTGGCTCTACCAGCTGCTCCACTGGGTCACCCCGGAAGCACAAAGTACTTTATATTCCATTACAGACAAAGAGTCCTTTGAAAAGATACAGTGCACTTAAGTTGACTACTAAAAAAGCCAAGATACAAATAGCATGAGACGGTGCAGTGAAATAACGGTCCAGTTGACAAATTTCACAGAAATCCTCTCTCAAGTCTAATGCCTCCAATCCACATAATGGGCTTTTCAGATCTAATATAAAACCGACCCAGACAGTCAGCCAGCCTCGCAACCCTTTGCAAGTCACTCTATAAACGACAAAACAGTAATGTTACAGATTTAGATGTTTTCACCAATTAAATTCATTCTGGGTAGATAAGGCATAGTTTGACCTTGAATCCCAGATGCAGCTTTAAAAACGTCGACTTACTGTGAGTGTGTTATCTCCTTGATCATATATAATCCAAATAACAATCAGGGCATCTGAACTGCTCTGCTGCTAAGAGACATTACATTGTAGAAAACATTACCCTTCTAATCCAAATGTAATACTTGAGGACGTAGGAAAGACATGCTCTCTGTTAGATCATAGGAAAGAGGCGCAGGATTTGACCACTTAGCCCCTCGAGTCTTCTCCGCTATTCAATAAAATTGCAGCTGATTCTGATTATTGCTCTCAATTCACGTTTCTAATCCCTTTAACCCTTGATTTCCCTTTGGCTTAAAAATATTTCCAGACGTTTAGGCCTAAAATCCACGGCGGCAAGGTTTGCAGCGGCAGAGTTGCTGCTTTACAGCGCCAGAGACCCCGGTTCGATCCTGACTACGAGTGCTTGCGGTACGAAGTTTGTGCGCACTCCTCGTGACAGCTTGGGTTTCCTCCGAGATCTTCAGTTTCCTCCCACACTCCAAAGACGTACAGGTTGGTAGGTTAATTGGCTTGGTGTAAATGTAAATTGTCCCTAGCGTGTGTAGGATAGTGTTAAACCCCTGTCCCACGGTACGAGTTCATTCGAAGAACTCTCCCGAGTTTGCCCTCGGAGATTTACGGTAATGGCCACTCGTCGGTACTCGGGGCTCTCGTGGACATTTTTCAAGATTTTGAAAAATCTTCACGAGTCTTCCCGTGCTTACCTGCCATTAGCGAGTCTTCCAGAGTACCTGCCGTTCGTGTTACGAGCCGGTAAGAGACGTCCCCGAGCTCCGACGTACCCGCTACGCTCATTCTTCGTGTTAACCACGAGTTTGATTTTTTTTAAACTCGGGAGATCTCTTGGAATGAACTTGTACCGTGGGACAGGGGTCCTAGTGTGCGGGGATCGCTGGCAGGCGCGGACTCAGCGGGCCGAAGATACAGCGCCTGTTTCCGCGCTGTATCTTTAAACTTAACTAAATTATAAACCTTGAATTTGACCTGGAATTTAGACCTTTTCGAGAACTAGAGAATTCCAAAGCTGAAAATCCTCAGAGAAAAACTTACTCCCACTGTCTAGCATAAGACTATGTCCCCTGGTTCCAGATTCCCCATCAGGGGAAACATCCTCACTTCATTCAATGAATCTTGACTCAAAATACTGGAGTAACTCTATGGGTCTTAGGTATGGAAGCCTGAGGCATCCTTGAAGCTGCTCATGTAGCTTAGTTTGGAGATACAACCTGGAAACTGGTCTTTCGGCCACCCAAGTCCACGTCAATCATTCATCACCCACTGCCTACACATTAGATGCATTTTTACATTGGCCATATAGCCTACAAACCAGCAAGTGGTTAAGATGTGGGAGGAAACCGGAGCACCCAGTGGAAACCCACATGGTCATAGGTAGTGTAGATGGTTTATGGTATATGGTATATAGCTACCTCATATACTGAGGTAGCTATATTATTGGTTGCATGCATAAACCATCTACAGGTAGAATGAGCAAACTCCACACAGACAGCACTGGAGGTCAGGGTCGAGCCCAGGACTCTGACGCTGTGAGGCAGATATTCTACCAGCTGCGCCGCTGTGCCGCCCCTGTTCTAGCAGAATTTAGAAGGGAAACCAACGGGAAAGCCTTTATAATGACCGGTACAGTACACAGTAGTGTTCACAGCAATCTAAAATACAGCATCCAGTTTAGTTTAGAGATAGACAATAGGTGCAGGCGTAGGCCATTTGGCCCTTCGAGCCAGCACCGCCATTCAATGGGATCGTGGCTGATCATCCCCAATCAGTACCCCGTTCCTGCCTTCTCCCCATATCCCCTGACTCCGATGCAGTGCGGAAGCAGGCCCGTAGTCAGGATCAAACCCGAGTCTCCGACGCTGTGTGCGTTGTAAAGCAGCAACTCTCCCGCTGCGCCACCGTGCCACCCAGTTCTCGGTATCTCTGCTGGCTCCTTTGAAAAAGCTATCATTCCACATAATTTCTCCTTAGCCTTAGAATTATTCCCTTTCCAAATGCACACATTCAATTGATTCATGAAAAGCACTGTTGAAACTGCTTCTGTAACGCTTTTCAAAGGCAAGATCGCCAAAGGCTAACAGTTATTCCAAGCCGAAGACAGACACAAAAAGCTGGAGTAACTCAGCAGGTCAGACAGCATCTCGGGAGAAAAGGAATATGTGACGTTTCGGGTCGAGACCCTTCTTCGGTTTCAACCAGCATCTGCAGTTCCTTCCTACACATAGTTATCCCAAGCCACTGTTATTCAAAGACTGGAATGCACACAGAAAAAAAAGGATCAATCATCACAATGGTATTCACTGATGGAAGAGAGAACAGATCACTCATACTAAAAGAAGAAAGATTTTCAGAATAGCTCACCGTCTTGCAGGTGAAGCGTGCAAACATTAAAAAAAAATCAGATCTATGGAAGAAAATAACTCTTGGAAATAGTTAATGTCCATAAAAAGACATCACTGATCTAAACGGTGGATGTGCCTTGAATATGAAAAGAGCGATGTTGCTTAAATTTGTGAGTTGTGCTTTCTAACGAGAGGCTCAAGTAAAGGGTTCCGACCCGAAACGTCACCTGTTCCTTTTCTCCAGAGATGCTGCCTGACCCGCTGTGTTACTCCAGTATTTTGTGTTCATGTGAAGAAAAACGTACTGATAGATGCAAGGCATGACTTTACAGTGCAGTCTTGAATATGAAGTTGCCTTTGCCTTGGGTTCAAGTCAAGAGGGCAGGGGCACCGGGGACGATCCTCGCGAGGAACGTTTTTTCTTCTAAAACACAACGGTCATGCAACAAAGTATATCTCGAAAATGTAAGTAATAGAAGCACAAGCCAGCTTTTTAGCTGGTAGACACAAAATGCTGGGGAAACTCAGCGAGTGAGGCGGCATCTATGGAGAGAAGGAATTGGCAACATTTCGAGTCTCGAAACCCCCTGCCTCACCTGCTGAGTTTCCCCAGCATCTTGTGTCTACCTTTGATTTTACCAGCATCTGCAGTTCTTTCTTAAACATTCAGCTTGTTAACTCCTCAAAAAGGGCAGATCCACAGTCCCTGGTGAAACCTGCCCCAGGGTTGTCATGTGAAGAAGCAAGGGAAGAGATTCGTGTGGCTCTGACAGAGATTTCTGCAACAACTTTCGCCATGGAAGATAGCGAATAGTCATAAAGCGTGGAAACAGGCCTTTCGGCCTAACTTGCCTACACCAACCAACATGTCTCATCTACACCAGTGTTTGGCCCATATCCCTCTAAACCTGTCCTATCCATGAACCTATCTAAATGTTTCTTAACCGTTGTGATAGTACCTGCATCAACTACCTCGTACAGCAGCAATTTCCATACACCCCACCACCCTTTGTGTGACAAACCCTTCAGGTTCCTTTTAAATCATTCCCCCCTCACCTTAGACCTATGCCCTTTGGTTTTTGAATCCCCTCCTCTCGGCTAGAGACTCTGTGCGTCTACCCGATCGACTCCCCTCCTCTAATGTTGTTCCGATAGTGGAGACGGGCTCTTTAATAAAACTGATTAAGACAAGGTAGTAGACATGGAATGCACGGACTTTATTAAGGATTTTGACAAAGTGTTATATGTTAGGCAGGTCCGGAAAGTTAGGTGCACAGGGCATCCAAGGTGTTTTGGAAAACTGGATTCATAATTGTCTTGGTGATCAGAGGCAGATGGTAGTGGTGGAGGTTTAGTTACAAAAAGAGACTGGATAGGCTGGGATTGTTCTTCCTGATGTGCACAAGGCTTAAGGATAAGGAAGTTTATAAAGTTGTGAGAGGCAAAGATAGGATAGATAACCAGTCTCGTCTTCCAGTCTAAAACTGGAGGACAGAGGTTTAAGGTGAGAGGGGGATTATTTAAAAAGTGGCCAGTTTTTCCACACAGAGGAACAATCTGCCAGAAGAGGGACAATCATGACATTTACGGAGCACTTGGAGTGCATTGCTGATGGATAGGAAAGAAGGATATGGGTCAAACGCAGGAAAATGGGTTTGACGTAGCTAAGCATCTCGGTGGGCAAGTATGAATCGGGCTGAAGGGTCTGTGCAACTCTTGACAATAACGTATTCCATTCCATCACCCCATGGTGTTGAGGCCATTGAATATCATGCCTGATTTTTTATCTCAGTGCCACTTTCCACATTTCCCATGCTTCTATTTTTCATCTTTACCTATGATCGATCAATCTCCGTCTTGGGTATATCCAACTGTGCCTCCGCAGTGCCAATGGGTAGAGAATTTACATCTCAGTCCAGAAAGGCAGTCCTTTAATTTGAGTCTTTGTACTCATTTTCGGATATTCCGGCTAAGTCCTCACATAAGACATAAAGGGCCTGTCCCATTTGGCCGTCATTTGCACGCCATTTACGCAATCTCCAAAAATGTGGTCGTCGCATTGTGACGCACGGGTAGCATGTCGGTAGCGCGGGTAGGGCGCATGGAGTGGTGTGGAGGTGTGTGGAGTTGCATGCGGTATTGCACGGTGCTCCAGGATTTTGTGCTGCACAAAATCTTCGTGCGCCACCAATGTGGCGTATCGCTTACGCACGCGGATGCACTACGCTCGCACATGACGTCCTGACCTCATACGTGCAGCGCGTAGTGACGCATGATTACGTCACCGTGCGTAACCATGCGCTGCTGTGCGCTGCCATATGCAGTCGGCCCACCCTTTACGTGTCATGAATATAAGCGCGTGCGATTTTAAAACCTTCAATGTGATCTGGAGAGAAGCAATGGGTGACGTTTCAGGTTGAGATCCTTCTTCAGACTGAAGAAGAGTCTCGACCCGAAACATCATCCATTCCTTCTCTCCAGGGATGCTGCCTGTCCCTCCACTTACTCCTGCATTTTGTGTCTATCTTCAATTTAAACCAGCATCTGCAGTTCCTTCCTACAGATTAATTTGGTCTGCAGCATGCTACTTTTCATTCACCTCTATTTTTGAATAGGGGCATTACATCTGCAGTTTTCCTATCACTAGCACCACTCAAGAAACGGGAACATTTTAGAAAATCACCATAAATATCATAAACTGGGTATTCAAATGACGTCACGCGCTCCAGACGGCTGTGCGGACACATGAAGGCGCGTGATGATGCGCACGACAGTTGTGCGACCGTCATGCGCCTGTCGCGTAAATGACGGCCACGTGGGACAGGACCGTGAGAGCTCTGCAAATCGCTAGAATTTAGAAGATTGCGGGGGGATCTTATAGAAACTTACAAAATTCTTAAGGGGTTGGACAGGCTAGATGCAGGAAGATTGTTCCCGATGTTCAGGAAGTCCAGAACAAGGGGTCACAGTTTAAGGATAAGAGGGAAATCTTTTAGGACCGAGATGAGAAAAACATTTTTCACACAGAGATTGGTGAATCTGTGGAATTCTCTGCCACAGAAGGTAGTTGAGGCCACTTCATTTAAGATATATTTAAGAGGGAGTTAGATGTGGCCCTTGTGGCTAAAGGGATCAGGGGGTATGGAGAGAAGGCAGGTACAGGATACTGAGTTGGATGATCAGCCATGGTCATATTGAAGGGCCGAATGGCCTACTCCTGCACCTATTTTCTATGTTTCTATGTAATCTCGCGCAGGGAGGCAAAATTCCACTAACAGGGTCTTCATAAGTAATTATGGTCCCTTGCTGTAAATAAAACATGTGGAGATGCAAGCATGGTAGCACAAAACAGCTCTTGAACAAATTTGAGGAACTGCAGATGTTGGAATGTTGAAAGAGAAAAAAACAAAAGTGCTGGGGGAACTCAACGGGTCAGGCAGCATCTGTGGCGGGAATGGACAGGCAACATTTCAGATCAGTATTCTTCTTCAGACTCCAGATCTCCTTTAACTATTTCCCCTCCCACATTAAACCTAGACCCATTAGCTTTCGTGTGTAGGAAGGAACCGCAGATTATGATTTATACCGAAGATAGACACAAATTGCCAGAGCAAGTCAGCGGGTCAGGCAGCATCTCTGGAGAAAAGGAAGAGGTGACATTTCAGATCCAGACCCTTATTCGGTTTAAACCAGCATCTGCAGTTTTAGACTCCCCCACCTTTAGAAACTGAAGAATAGACTTCCCTCCACACCATGACAACTCCAATTGTATCCCAGTGTGCCAGTTTGCATAAAATAATGGACTGGAGCAGTAATCGAATCTTCAGTCAGCTTTCATTACGTTTCCAATAAGGGATGCTACCTGTGGTTATGGAAGCAAGCTTTATCTTGCCCCTTAAGTAGGGAATCCATCTTCTGTTTCAAAACCCCTTTGGAAAATACTGTCACCCATTTTCATGACTGTTACACAGCTAAATTCTGCATGGGTAGGAAGGAACTGCAGATGCTGGCTTATACCGAAGATAGACACAAAGTGCTGGAGTAACTCAGCGGGTCAGGCAGCATCTCTGGAGAAAAGGAATAGGTGACATTTCGGGTCTGAATCCTTTTTCAGACTGAAGAGATGTTACTCCAGCACTTTGTGTCTAAAATTCTGGATGATGTTCTTGATCACACTGAGCTTGCCCCTTTCATCAGAGACCTTCTGCCAGTAAGTAGCCACTAAATGCTGGAGTAACTCAGCGGGACAGGCAGCATCTCTGGAGGGAAGGAATGGGTGACGTTTCGGGTCGAGACCCTTCTGCAGTTCTTTCCTACACACATCTTCTGCCAGTAGGCTGTGCTATCTATCCGCAACCCTCTGAATCTCTGCCTTAGATTTGAAAAAGTTTCCAAAGGGGCACATCGCATGGAAACGTTTAAAAAAAAAACAATGTTATGCCTATGTTCCCTAATATTAATTTGTGCTCAGATCATTAATGCAGCATTCCACAATGTGTGGCGAGATAAACAAAAACTTGATGAATATAATCCTTACAAGGTTACTTAAACCTGGAGTATTATGATTTCTATATTCTGTCTGTGGAAGCTTAGGCAACAAAGATCAATGTTCCTGCTGTTCCTGGGTTTTTTTCGGCGATGCTATACAAAAGCCTTCAGATGGATGCCTTGGTATTATCTACAGTTCACGCTGGTATGGACTGAATAGCTTCTGACACAAAGAGGCCTCTGTAAAATTCAATGGCATGCTCAAGAAAAAATAGAGAGTTAACTTGACTAAGCTCTATAGATTTTTGTAATGAATTACAGCGGTGGCTCTGTTAAATCGGCACATTTGCTGGGGAACTCCGAGGCTTCTTATCTGCAGACAACAGAAGGGACATGGTCGATTCTAAGGCAACAACAGGTAAGGAGGTGGGAAACTTTGGGGACAGTGCTTCTTTTAACAACTGCAGGTGTTTGTAAGTGATTTAACACGCAGCTGCCTCCCGAGCACACAGCTGAGGATGACAAAGGAACAATTATACAGGGGTATCATAAGGGCAGCTGTGCATTGTGACTGGGCACAAAGCCAGAGCAGATGGTTGTTCAAAGTTGTGTCTTTAGAAAAAAGCCGTGAACAGAAGACAGTTACTTAGATCATTTTACATTTGCATGATGATTGACTTAATGAGTTATGGATCACTGTGCTTGCTCTGTTTTTTTTTTAAAGATTCATTCACAGGATGTGCATGTCATGATCAAGGCCAGCAGTAATTGCCCATTTCGAATCTTCCTTGAGAAGGTGACAGTGAGTTGTCAAAGAGTCCGAGCTGATAGGCACAGAAACGGACCCTTTGGCCCACCACATCCTTTGCAACAGGGCGCAGCGGTAGAGTTGCCGCCTTACAGCGCCAGAGACCAGGGTTCGATCCTGTCCACGGCTGCTTGTCTGTATGGAGGTTTGTACGTTCTCCCTGTGACCTGCGTGGGTTTTCTCCAGGATCTCCGGTTTCCTCCCACACTCTAAAGACGCACAGGTTTGTGGGTTAATTGGCTTGGTACAATTGTAAATTGTCCCTCGTGTGTGTAGGATAGTGTAATGCCCCTGTCCCACTTAGGAAACCTGAACGGAAACCTCTGGAGACTTTGCGCCCCACCCAAGGTTTCCGTGCGGTTCCCGGAGGTTTTTGTCAGTCTCCCTAATGGGAGTGGTTTCCGTTTTAAAAACGGTAATTTTTTAGTCGAAGCCGGTTGTGATGCTAGTTGAAGGTGGTTGTCGGAGGACAAAAACCTCCGGGAACCGCACGGAAACCTTGGGTGGGGCGCAAAGTCTCCAGAGGTTTCCGTTCGGGTTTCCTAAGTGGGACAGGGGCATTAGTGTGCGGGGATTGCTGGTCGGCGCAGTCTCGGTGGGCCGAAGGGCCTGTTTCCACTCTGTAACTCTGAACTAAAGTAAACCTTTTGTCCATCTACATTGGTCCCATTTGTTCCATATCCTCGCCTTTTTTAGTGCCCGTCTAAACCTCTCTCAAATGTAGTGACTGCTTCCGACTTCACCACCTCTTCCGGCGTGAATTTCAGAGGTCTACCATCAAAGGGATCTACAGGAAGCGCTGCCTCAGAAAGACAGCTAATATGATTGAAGATACACACCACTCTCATCTGTACCACGTTCTCATCTCATTGGGAATGTGGTCCGGGCGCATGGGAACCGTGACCTCCAGGTTCAAGAACAGCTTCGTCACATTAACCATCAGGCTACTGAACTACATTGCACAACTCTCACTACAACCCTACCTCAGCAAAGATCTACTGCGGGCTTTTTTTAGGTTGCACAACGTACTTCAGTTTAATTTTTTTTAGTTTAAAGATACAGTGTAGAAACAGGCCCTTCGGCCCACCGAGTCCATGCTGGCCAGCGATCACCCGTATACTAGTTCTATACACAAGCATTTCACTGCACCACGGTACAATAAACTAAACTAATTAACCTCATCTAAGTGAACATCATGTCAGGGGAAATCTTTGATAGGAAGCAATAAATGACGATAAACTATCCTGTCAGTGACAAGCAAAAAACAAAGTTGGCCACAGCCTTCAATTCCCTGAAATCCTGGAAAGTCCTCCAATTCTGCAACACTGATGCATCACATCAGTGTTTATTTTGTGAATCAAATTTCAGTGCAATCTAAATATAAATTAATGGAAATGTCCCACCCGCCCTTAGCTTATTTGAAAATGCAATAATGGACCTCACATTCCCTCGTACTGCACTGACAAACTATTATACTGAAGTTTATATTTGACAATTTCAGTTTTTATTATCAGATTTAATCTGGTCCTGAGGAAATTGGTATTCCAGTCAACTAAGCACACTTAATATTTTGCTGACAGTTCTGAACTTCGAAATATCTCAGTATCTGTTATGTATACAATGCCAAGGAAGCATATTGTCTGCATTGGCTGATTATTCTGCTGATGGGTTTCCTGAATTGGTCGACAGTAGATAAGTTGAACAGTTAATTCAACCTCCGAGCAATTTTCAGCTGTAACTTAACTAATTTGATTTCAGAATTTCATTGCAAATTTCTCTGTAATGTGTTTCCAACTCCACGATTTTCGAGATAAGACACAAAAAGCTGGAGTGACTCAGCGGGACGGGCAGCATCTCTGGAGAGAAGGAATGGGTGAGGCTTTGGGTCGAGATCCTTCTTCAGACTGGTTAGGAATAAGGGAAACGAGAGATTTAGACGATGATGTATTTTCTGGGCTCTTCCCTTACGCATCCTCAATTGTTATTGCTCTGCTGTTAACAGTCTTGGGCCTGAACCCTCAAATAACCTCTTAAAGTGCCACTGCATCCTTTAATATGTTCCTTTATGACTCTTCCCCTTTCGTTTCATTTGGCTTGCCTGCTCAATAACACTTCCGTGTAATACAATTTTCTATATTAAAAGCTGCTACAATGATGTACGTTATTGTCACAGTGAAGATCACGGGGAAAGACGATTTTCTAAATGCTTTCAGTACTCACCTGAGATGAGATGAAAGCAATACTTGGGATTGTATAATATCCCCACAGAGTGGGACATGTGGCATGAGAATACAAACATTCTGTTCAAACTCGTCATATTATTAAATAACCCTATTCCCTCTTCTGATAAAATTCTGCCAGTTTGTATTAATTCCTCTGGTAAAGTATGAACCAAATTGGAACTAAACAGATATGCCTTTTCAATCCACTCGATTCTTTGCTCTAACGATAAACCTTTTATACGGGAAAGTCAAACCTATTTTCACAGGTGCATAAGTCAGCATAAGCAGGGGACTACCATTCAGCCCTTCTAGGGTGCTCCACCACTTGACATGATGGCGCTGATCATCATTTCTCTGCTCCATCACCATATCCCTTGAATCTTCCAAGATCCAAAAAATTATTAATCTCTATTTTTTAATGCAATCAATGACCATGCAACTGGCAATCAGGTTATCAGGTAACTGAACCATCCTCCCACAACTAGATAGCAGTTCTGTGGGTTTTCGCTGGGTGCTCTGGTTTCCTCCCACACTCCATGGTCGTACAGGTTTGTAGGTTAATTGGCTTTGGTAAAAATTGTAAATTGTCCCTACTGTGCTGCATATTGCTAGTGATCGGCGCGGACATGGTTGCCCAAAGGTCCTTTTCCCACCGTGTATCTCTAAAGTCTAAATTTAAAGTAAAACCTCTAATTTCTCTAAACTAAAGAATAGCAGTATTGCCAGTCAATGGCTTCACATATGACAAACATGCCATCCTGGAAACCAGTTTGCTGAATCTTTGCTCTATTTCCTCGATACCAAGTACATCCCATTACATTAGGAAACCAAAATTATATTGCTGATACGGTCTCACCAAAGCCCTCTCTAACTGGACACAAGACCATGAGAAAACAGGAGCAGGAGTGGACCACTTGGCCCCACAAGCCTGCCCTGCCATTCAATATGATCCTGGCTGACCTTTGCTGACCTCAGCTCCTTTTCAATGCCAGTTTCCCATTAACCCTCAATTCCTGAAATCTTTCAAACATTTATTTTATTTGCACTTTAAAGTTATCTCAACATCGGGCGGAGAATTTTGGAGATGTACTGCCCTCAAAGAATAAATCTCTACACATTGCCGATTTAAATGACAGGTCGCTCATTCTGTAGCCTTATCTCCTCCGGCTTTGTGACCGTCTCACTGGCGAAGACATCGACGCTCTCAAGTCCCCTCTGGATCTTATATTTTTTGAACAAGGTCACCTCTCATTTTTCTGAACTCCAAGGAATACAGGACTATATGAGACCCTTTTAGAGACCCAAATTATGGCTGTTTATTTTAAACACACAAGATCCCTTTCAAAACCAATTTTCTCCCTTCTTATGGACTTTTCAGTTTTTTTTACATGGACATAGAAACATAGAAAATAGGTGTTGGAGGAGGCCATTCAGCCCTTCGAGCCAGCACCGCCATTCATTGTGATCATGGCTGATCGACCCCTATCAATAACCCGTGCCTGCCTTTTCCCCATATCCCTTGACTCCACTAGCCCCTAGAGGTCTATCTAACTCTCTCTTAAATCCTTCCAGTGACTTGGCCTCCACTGCCCTCTGTGGTAGGGAATTCCACAAAATCACAACTCTCTGGATGAAAACGTTTTTTCTCACCTCAGTCTTAAATGGCCTCCCATTTATTCTAAGACTGTGGCCCCTGGTTCTGGACTCGCCCAACATTGGGAACATTTTTTGTGCATCTAGCTTGTCCAGTCCTTTTATAATTGTATATGTTTCTATAAGATCCTCCCTCATCCTTCTAGCATTTGCTCTAGCAAAGCCATCATTACATTCAAATCCTCTTGCAATAAATGCCAAGATACCATTTGCCTGTGAATGTTAGCTGCATGTTAGCATTCAGTGACATGTGTACAAAGACTCTTCGTTCCTTATGAATGTTAACTTTTCCCATTCCCTCACTCTTTAAAAACACTCTGGAAGCTAATGGAGTTGAATACAGAAATTTCAATTCTTTTGACACCAAAGTGGACAACTTCACCCTTTTCCCAACTAGACTCCCTTTGCCATGAGGTTGCCCATTCATTGAGGTTTCTGTATCATCTTGAAGACTCTTTTCATCCTCCACACTATTCATATTTCCAAATAGGTTAGTAAATAGGATTACTACAATGGGGCGCTTGATGGTGATTATGTACATGGTACACCAAAGGACCAATTTCTCTACTGTATCTTTCTATCACTCTCCGACTCTACATCACAAGGTATTTTGGGTTTATTAATTTTCACAAACGCTGTAAGGCAGCAAATCGTGCCGCCCACTGGAATGCATATTTGTTGTACATCACGTACTTTTAAAGCAAATCTTTACTTATCCACTGTTATAGCTTCCAAAGCAGTTTCCCAGTCTACCACCGAAAATCCACCCCTCATACCCTCACGGTTCCATTTGTTTAAATTAAAAGCCTTGATGTTAAATTGAACCACATCACTTTCACACGGCGGAAAATCCCATTGCACTTTTGTCACTCTTTCCTCAGGGCATCTTTACGTCAAGATCATTAATTAACTTTTTCTAGTTGCTACAGAATTAGACCCACGCAGCCTGCACCCAGATGATTCCTCAACGTATTGATCCAGAAGTCAATTCTTTTTCTCTCTCTCTCTCCATCATTCATCAAGTAGAAATTCCTTATGCGAGGCAGTTATCCAAAAGAGAACTAAGTTGTCTCCATGTGTGAACAATAACGGAATTTACAGAAATAGCTTTCAATCATACTTTGCAATGTCACAACTTTGAAATGGATCACTCGTTTTCCTTTCAGCAATGAGTGTTTTGTTATTATCATGAGCAGGGCAGATCAGGAGCAATTTCGTTCGGGGGGGGGGGGGAAAACACCCCGGCATTCGAATTTTCCATTTTGTCAGATTGCAAAAATATAAGATGTTTTTTTGTGTATTATATAATTGCAGCTGTGTTTCTGTAGAACGCAGCATTGTAGCTTTGAAGATTATGTCAGAAATAATAAATTGCTTGCTTAGTTCACAACTGCTCCCTCAGTCGTCAAACTAAAAGGAACAACACTCTTTTTGTAAATGTGATTAAACGGTAACCAAATTCCACATCCCAGACATTACTTATTAAGTTTAGTTTAGAGATACAGGGCGGAAACAGGCCCTTCAGTCCACCGAGTCCGCGCTGACCAGCGATCCCCGCACATTCACGCTGTCGCACACACACTAGGGATAATTTACACTTATACCAAGACAATTAAGCAATGTACGTCTGGGAGGAAACCGAAGGTCATGGAGGTCACGGGGAGAACATAGAAACATAGAATTTAGGTGCAGGAGTAGGCCATTCGGCCCATCGAGCCTGCACCCGCAATTCAATCTGATCATGGCTGATCATCCAACTCAGTATCCCGTACCTGCCTTCTCTCCATACCCCCTGATCCCCTTAGCCACAAGGGCCACATCTAACTCCCTCTTAAATATAGCCAATGAACTGGCCTCAACTACCCTCTGTGGCAGAGAGTTCCAGAGACCCACCACTCTCTGTGTGAAAAAAGTCCTTCTCATCTCGGTCCTAAAGGACTTCCCCCTTATCCTTAAGCTGTGACCCCTTGTCCTGGACCTCCCCAACATCGGGAACAATCATCCTGCATCTAGCCTGTCCAACCCCTTAAGAATTTTGTAAGTTTCTATAACATCGCCTCTCAATCTCCTAAATTCTAGAGAGTATAAACCGAGTCTATGCAGTCTTTGTTCATAAGAGAGTCCTGACATCCAAGGAATCAGTCTGGTGAACCTTCTCTGCACTCCCTCTATGGCAATAATGTCCTTCCTCAGATTTGGAGACCAGAACTGTACGCAATACTCCAGGTGTGGTCTCACCAAGACCCTATACAACTGAAGTAGAACCTCCCTGCTCCTATACTCAAATCCTTTTGCTATGAAAGCTAACATACCATTCGCTTTCTTCACTGCCTGCTGCACCTGCATGCCTACTTTCAATGACTGGTGTACCATGACACCAGGTCGCGCTGCATCTCCCCTTTTCCTAATCGGCCTCCATTTAGATAATAGTCTGTTTTCCTATTTTTGCCACCAAAGTGGATAACCTCACATTTATCCACATTATACTGCATCTGCCAAACATTTGCCCACTCACCCAGCCTATCCAAGTCACCTTGCAGTCTCCTAGCATCCTCCTCACAGCTAACACTGCCCCCCAGTTTAGTGTCATCCGCAAACTTGGAGATATTGCCTTCCATTCCCTCATCCAGATCATTAATGTATATTGTAAATAGCTGGGGTCCCAGCACTGAGCCTTGCGGTACCCCACTAGTCACTGCCTGACATTGTGAAAACGACCCGTTTACTCCTACTCTTTGCTTCCTGTTTGCCAGCCAGTTCTCTATCCACATCAATACTGAACCCCCAATGCCGTATGCTTTACGTTTATATACTAATCTCTTATGTGGGACCTTGTCGAAAGCCTTCTGGAAGTCCAGATACACCACATCCACTGGTTCTCCCCTATCCACGCTACTAGTTACATCCTCGAAAAATTCCACAAGATTCGTCAGACATGATTTACCTTTCGTAAATCCATGCTGACTTTGTCCAATGATTTCACCACTTTCCAAATGTGCTGCTATCCCATCTTTAATAACTGACTCTAGCAGTTTCCCCACTACCAATGTTAGACTAACTGGTCTGTAATTCCCCGTTTTCTCTCTCCCCCCCCCTTCTTAAAAAGAGGGGTTACGTTTGCTACCCCCAATCCTCAGGAACTACTCCAGAATCTAAAGAGTTTTGAAAGATTATCACTAATGCATCCACTATTTCCGGAGCTACTTCCTTAAGTACTCTGGGATGCAGCCTATCTGGCCCTGGGGATTTATCGGCCTTTAATCCATTCAATTTACCCAACACCACTTCCCGACTAACCTGGATTTCACTCAAGTCCTCCTTTGACCCGCGGTCCCCTGCTATTTCCGGCAGATTATTTATGTCTTCCTTAGTGAAGACGGAACCAAAGTAGTTATTCAATTGGTCCGCCATATCCTTGTTCCCCATATCCTTGAATGTACAGGCAGCACCTGTAGACGGGATCGAACCCGGGTCTCCGGCACTGCATTCGCTGTAAGGCAGCAACTCTACCGCTGTGCCACCATGCCGCCCCCTGGAGGGGGGGGGGGCACCCCTCAGTGCATGTTCTCCCGGGGATCATGTGGGTTTACTCTCGGTGCTCCGGTTTCCTCTCACATCCTGAAGACACGCGGGTTTGTAGGATAATTGGCCTCTGTAGATTCAGGGACAGTTTCTACCCAGCTGTTATCAGGCAACTGAACCATCCTACCAACAACTGGAGGCCATAAGATCATAAGGAATAGTAGAATTTGGCCATTCGGCTCCTCAAGTCTGGTCTGCCATTCAATCATGGCTGATCTATCTCTCTCTCCTTCTCCTAACCCTATTCTCCTGCCTTCTCCCCGTAACCCCTGACACCCGAGCAGCCCTGAGCTACTGTCTACCTCATTGGAGACCCTCGGACTATCTTTGATCGAACTTTACTGGACCTTATCTTGCACTAAATGTTATTCACGTTATTCCCTTTATCATGTATCTGTACACTCTGGATGGCCCGATTGTAATAATGTATTGACTTTACGCTGACTAGTTAGCACGCAACAAAGGCTTTTCACTGTACCTCGGTACACGTGACAATAAATTAAATTAAACTAAACTCTGTAAATTGCCCCCAGTGTGTAGGGAGTGGATGTGAAAGTGGGATAACACGGAACTATTGTCAACTGGTAATCCGCGGCCAGTATGGAGTCGATAGCCTCAGGCCCTGTTTCCATGCTGTATCTTTAAACCAAACTAGTCATATTTCTTACGTGAGACACAGTGGTGAATCACAATAAAGTATCCTACTGCAGAGGGATCTCTGTCACATCCTATTTCATCCTTACCCAAAGTTACCATCCAAGCAGTCCCAAACTAAAACTTTGGCGGCACGGTGGCGCAGCGGTAGAGTTGTAGCCTTACAGCTCCAGAGATCCAGGTTCGATCCTGACTACGGGTGCTTGTCTGTACGGACTTTGTCCGTTCTCCCTGCGACCACGTGGGTTTTCTCCGGGTGCTACGGTTTCTTCCCCCAGTCCAGGACGTACAGGTTTGTAAGTTATTTGGCTTCAGTAGAAATGGTAAATTGACCCCAGTGTGTAGGATAGTGCTGGTGTATGGGGTGATCTCTGGTCGGCGCGGAGTCAGTGGGCCCTAGGGCCTGTTTCCACGCTGTATCTCTGAGGTTTACAGTCTAAAGCAGGTTAAAACGGAGATCGAGGGTAACAGCTCAGATTGATCATCAGAGGTAATTGCAGTTTCATTGTCACAGTGGTGTAGACAAATACCTCAGCATAAACTAAATTAGGTTATTCTGAAAATAAGAGAAGTATTTTTTTACAGCATGCTATCAGGGGAGCTGCTAATGGCATTTTTTACTATCCAAAAACAGGATTAGAGAGCGAGGGCAGATCTTTAATTGCGAAAACAGCATCCAAGAAAAAGCACTTCCAACTAAGGTCATAACATGGCAAATGGAGCAGAAATCCTAAATGTTATTTCTCCCTCCTAAATAGAAAGACGGCTTACAATTATACTGCACCATTCACAATCTCAGGTTTTAACGTGTTTTATAAACATGTCATTTTAAATTGCAACCACTGTTATAGTGTAGGAAGTGTGGCAAGGACTTTGCACGCACATAACATTTTGTGCATTTTTTGGGGAAGATAATTGTAAAGTCGTAACTGCAACCCCACCGGAGATTGTTTAGTTCAGTACAAGGCAAAGCTAAGCTAAGAGTCACACTTTCCTGCACAATCCAACTCGTTATCACACCAGGGATAACACAGCCCAGCTCATTACTGCACCAGTGACTGCATGCTCTAACGCGGCAATAGGAAAAGCTTTCCCTCATTTACACTCCTGTTCTTTTGCCATCGTTTTCTAACGAGCTCTGGTTATCAACCTTGGTTGGCAGCAGTAGAGTTGTTGCCTTACAATGCTAACAGCGCCAGAGACCCAGGTTCGATCCCGAGTAGGGGTGCTGTCTGTACCAAGTTTGTACTTTCTCCCCGTGACCTGCGTGGGTTTTCTCCGAGATGTTCAGTTTCCTCTCACACTCCAAAGACGTACAGGTATGTAGGGAGAATTGGCTTAGTAAACGTAAAAATTGTCCCTAGTGTGTGTAGGATAGTGTTAATATGTGGGGATCGCTGGTTGACGTGGACCCGGTGGGCCTGTTTCCGCACTGTATCTCTAAACTAGACTGCACCCACTAACGAAGCAGTTTTCTTCTGTCAAAGCTCCTCTTGACTTTGAGTGATCTTCCCTGTTCCAGAGAACATTCCCAGCTTCTCCATTCTTCCACTTAAGTGAAATCATTCAGCTCAATATTACTTGAGAACACCTCCAATACCCTCTCTCCAACACTTCAACAAAGTGTGCTGTCCCAGAATTATACACAATGTTGCTAATTTGGTAAAGTTTTAATATAAATATCATGCCTTTGGTGTTCAATGCCCCATTTAAAAATATATATGATTCTCATATGCTTTCTAAACGTCCTTATCACCTCCCTCTGCCACCTTCCATCTTTACTGAATGCGTATCATGTCTCAGTACACTGGCAGCCCCATCCAAACAGCATCATTTAAATGATCCACCTTATTTCTCCAAAATGTCCATCATTTCACATACACGTTAAATTACACCTGCCATATGTTGGCCTCGTACACCATCTGTCTCTATTCCACTGCAACCTGCTACTATTTATTGTATTATCAAACATACCATCTGCAAATTGAAAAATTGAGTAACTAAATTAGTTGCTTCTATTTTATAAATTCATCACTTTATGCTACCAGTGCAATACTCTTTGAGAACACACACACACATTATATAAAATTACTACATATAAACACTTACTTCAATAATCCTCTCAAAATAACTCATTTGTCTACTAGGACATGATTACCCTTTGCTGAATCTCTATCATACATTTTTATTCCATCATTTTCCAAATAATAAATAATTCTGTGCTTAACAATAAGCTGCGGCAATTTTCCATCACTGGTATGAGACCAAAGGGCATATCATTTTGTTTATCCCTTTTCTAGATAGACACAAAGTGCCAGAGGAACTCAGCGGGTAAGGCAGCATCTCTAGAGAAAAAGGATGGTTGACGTTTCGGGTTTGAAGAAGGGCTCCGATCCGAAATGTCACCTATTCCTTTTCTCTTGAGATGCTGCCTGACCCGCTGACTCCAGCATTTTGCGTCTATCTGAAGGAAAAGGCAGCTTTGGGTGCGACACGAGTTTACAGTGGGTCAGACAGCATCTGTGGAGAAAAAGGATGGGTGACGCTTCAGGTCGGAACTCCTCTTCAGACTGAAAGTAGAGGGGGGGGAACGAGAGGTAGGCAAAGGCCAGAACATATCAGGGCCAGCTACAGATGACCAAGGAAGGGGGCATCCACAACAGCCCATTGTTGGCTGAGGAAGAGGTGATGACAAAGCCATACAAGGATACAAAGAGGAACTAGTAGGATGTCTAGGATGGGTGAAGGGGGGGAGGGAGGGAATGCAGGGGTTACATGAAATTAGAGTTCATACCACTGGGCTGTAGGATGCCATGCAAAATATGTGCTGCTGTTCTGCAGTTCCTTTCTACAGAAGGTAATACCTAAGAGGGACGTGTAGGAAGGAACTGCAGATGCTGGTTTAAACCGAAGATAGACACAAAATGCCAGAGTAACTCAGCGGGACAGGCAGCATCTCTGGAGAGAAGGAATGGGTGAGAAGAGGGACGTTTCAGGTCGGGTCTGAAGAAGGGTCTCGACCCGAAACATCACCCATTCCTTCTCTCCAGAGATGCTGCCTGTCCCGCTGAGTTACTCCAGCCTTTTTGTCTACCTAAGAGAGATAACAGTTTTGAGGTTCATTTAGGAAGGAGATGAGGAGAGATTTCTTTAGTCAGAGGGTGGTGAATGTGTGGAATTATTTGCCACAGAAGGCTGTGGAGGCCAAGTTAGTGAATATTTTTAAGGCATAGATATTCTTGATTAGTACAGGTGTCAGAGGTTATGGGGAGAAGGCAGGAGAATGGGGTTTGGAGGGAGAGATAGATCAGCCTTGATTGAATGACGGAGTAGATATAATGGGCCAAATGGCCTAATTCTACTATCCCTTATGCCCTTATGAAGATCAAAGCCATGTCATGATTTAATATGAGCTTCTTGTATTACCTTTACATATGATTTTCCATTATCCTTCAGCATAGCTGCTCTCCAAGTCAACAAGCGTGCACTCTCCAGCGCCAGGCCCATATCAGCTAATTTGAACTGTGAACAAAATAAAACTTAAGTCACCCTCGCTGACTATTCCAAAGTACGGTTTCTTAATCAAAGATTTTGCAGATGTAGGTCAGCATTTGTGCGCTGGGGTTTTCGCAACAGGAATGGAAGCCTGGAATCTCAGTGATGGATCTTTCCGTCAAATCACAAGTTATTTCCCAAAAGGTCAGTGGGTCACGGTGAATTGGAAGGGATCCTGAACAGTGTATTATAGTGGAACATGCAGCGCAGAGCATGTTATTTGGACCACTGCACCTGTGCTAGTTCTTTAGGTGGGGTTACCTAATGAGCACAATCAGCTGCCATGTATTATTTGTAGCATTTAGTAATTATCTACTTCCTTTTTGAACGACAGTGCTAGACACACTTTCCAACTTCCTCTCAGAGACACGTTCCAACTCGTAACGAGCTTTAAAAAAAACTATTTTTTCCACCAGATTCTTTTGCCAATAACCATACAAGTCTGGAGCGCAGGCTCTCATTTTTAAACACCAACAGAACAATTGAGATTTTGAGCGTCAAATCTCCTCGTGATCTCAATAACTTTTAACCTGATCCCTCCTGGGGCTGTATTTTTCTGCACCTTCCCAAAGACAAAGACATCTTTTCTAATATGTAGCCCTCAAAACTGAACACAATCGTCTTGGAACTTAAAAAAAAAATCAGCTCTTGCATACATTACCCGTATTATTGAGGACCAGGGTCCTTTGTACTTGAGGACCAGGGTCCATGTACTTAATTGAGGACCAGGGTCCATGTACGTAATCTATGAACCAATGTTGTATAACGTTAGTACCTCCACCAATGTAAAGCACTTTGGTCAACGAGAGTTTTTTAAATGTGCTGTAGAAATCAAAGTGACTTGACTTGACTTTGTCTTTCCGTCACTAGGGGTTTTTGGAACAGACCTTTGAGTTTTTATGTCCTTGTGGCCTTTTTGCCAGACTTTTTTTTAACCTCTCCTCATAGTTCCTACAAATTTCATATTTCTTTGGATGAAATTATGTCTACAATGTTTCAACCAAATTCATCATTCCAACGTGAATATGTTTTTACTCCCCGCATATTACTTCCATGAGTTTTGAAACCACTGATATTGTAGAGCAAAACAAAGAACTAAAGGGCTGCGATCCAATCTAAGCCTTGCCATTGTTTTGAAGAAGATATGCCAACGTTGGAAAAAGTCACCAAAATGTAAATGTTTTGATTTTTGTAATACTAGAGTCTAACTTTGGCCCAACTTGCCCACACCAGCAACATGTCCCATCTACACTAGTCCCACCTCCTTGCGTTTGGCCCATATCCCTTCAAACCTGTCCTATTCATGTTAAAACTGTTCTGACCACTACTAGAGGGTTTAAAGTAAAATCTGTAGGTAAATCTCTTGCCCTGTTCACTGAACATCCTTTTTTGGAAAACTTTCTGAACAACTTAGCGAGGGAGAGGGTCTGATAGTCGTTTCTCCAAATTTATATTTTTGTGAAGGCAGGAGAATGGGGTTGAGAGGGAAAGATAGATCAGCCATCATTGAATGGTGGGGTAGACCTGATGGGCCAATTTGCCTAATTCTGCTCCGAGAAGTTACAAATGGAGAAGTGGGTGACCTTCCTCAGGAAAGCTCGAGCTGATTTTACCTGTATGGCCTGGAGTTTGGAAATAGGTGAGCCAAACGCCATCCTTTTCTCAGCATAGTCCACAGCACAGTCCAGGGCTGCATGTGCGATCCCGAGGGCCTGTGAGGCAATACCAATCCGACCAGCATCCAGTGTTTGCTGAAAGACAAGTCGCAAAAACGTCAAAACGAGAAACACTGTTGTTCATTTGTGCACCATAAACAAGAGTTGCTGGACTGGATCATACATGCCTTTAGTCAGCACCAGGTTGTATGCCTATAGAACTGTAGAAGGCGTGGCACAGTGTTAGAGTTGCTGCCTCACAGCACCAGAGACCTGGGTTCGATCTGTATGAAATTTGTATGTCTCCCTGTGACCAGGTGAGTTTTCTCCTGGTCTCCCACATTCCCAAGGTGTGCAAGCTTGTAGGTTAATTGGTTTCTGTAAATTGTCCACAGTGTGTAGGATAGAACTGGTGTATGTCTGTAATGAATTGGAGGTCAGACGCCAATGCACGCCATCTCCTTCTCCACTGCTGGACTCACCACTAATCACAAACACATCAAGCTGAGAAGCAAAATGTGCTCCATTAGTGTCAATGAGGGTTGGCTTAAGAATTACTAGAGGTTCCTCAGGATCCGTTGTCCGAGGATGTGTCACCTCCCGTGGTCCATTCTGTTTCACAGGATAACTCTTGGGCATGAAGCATCAGCCCAGCTGTAAACGTAACTGTGCTAATGTGGGCGGGCAGACTATGCAGTGTGAGCCTCACGTGGTGTGAGCTTCACGTAGTCAAGATGCTCGACTCCTGACAGTTGACAAACTTAATTTCCTCTAATTAAAGGCAAGCAGGTTTAGACACTTTGAAGGTACATTCCTGTCACCTGGGCAAGATTAATAGCTACTTTGGCCATTCCACTCACTCAGAAGATGAAATGAGACAGATTCATGAGCAAAGCTGATCTGAGTGAGATGTCAGAAATGGCTCAGTAATATGGAAACGGATCAGTGCATGCAAACTGCAGGCACGGTATCGGGTGCTAACATTGAGGCAGAATATTCAGGCACACTTATGGGCGGCACGGTGGCGCAGTGGTATAGTCACTGCCTTATAGCACCAGAGATCCGGGTTCAATCCTGACTACGGGAGCTGTCTGTACGGAGTTTGTACGTTCTCCCTGTGATCACGTGGGTTTTCTCAGAGATCTTCGGTTTCCTCCCACACTCCAAAGATGTACAGGTTTGTAGGTTCATTGGCTTGGTTGTAAACGTAAAATTATCCCTAGTGTGCGTAGGGTATTGTTAACATGAGGGGGGGTCGCTGGTCAGTGCGGGTTCAGTGGCGCGAACAGCCTGTTTCTGCACTGTATCTCTAAACTAAATGAAGCTAAACTTGCTTAAATGAAAAGTCACACTACATACTATCAGCACAAGTTAATTATCTGAAAAAAGTACTGTTCTTCCGTGTTCTGCACCCTACACATGTTAAAATAATGACCCCCTTGGATATGGTTCCATAATGGTTGGATATGGTTCCATAAACACTGATCTTCCAGTTACCCATTCATATACAGTAGCTGTCACTGAAGAGTGAAGACTGTTATAGTGAACACAACAGGCTATTTGACTGCAGGAAAGAAGCACAAAAATTTAAAAGATGTAGTACGCTGGGATCATTCTTGAAAATATACCAGAATACCGACATAATTACGCAGTTCATAGAGAATTTGGAACAGAAAATATAGGTTTAAATATAATGTAAAATCATTTATCAAATCTACAACTAAAACTGTTTGACCACATGTGTAATCTTTGAAGCTTCAAAGGTTTATTAATGAAATGGCAGTCATCCCAAGCTCTTGTTTTGGTCTGAAAACTGGTAAAGTATGTTTACATTTGCAAACTTCTCTCCCTAAACACTAACTAAGCATGGGTTTGTCCCAGACTGCGCTTACTTACAGGAATTAAACTGTGCAGCGGTAAAAGGCTTGGCCAAATCCACTGCAGCAATTGAAAACGCACAGGTCCATTAAATAGGATAATACTCCTGTTGTTACAAGAGAACATCCAATTTAATATAAGCAAGTCTACACCAGAATTCTCTAGAATTGTATAAATCTCTCTTCTGAGCTGCAATTACATTCAGCAATTTGTTGCAGGGCATTTATCAAAACAGGAATGAAAAAACAAAATCACTGGAAGTAATTTAGTTAATACTAAAGTCTATTCACTTATTATGCAGGTAATCTCCCAGCAAGGATTTCTGGATCCAGTTGGCAAAAATACCTGAAAACAATCAAAAGCTCAGCTGTAATAATACAGAACATACAAATGTTGTAAATTAAATCCTCTTTGCTGCACACACTATTATTTTTCATTTTACATTTGCCTTTTCATTAGTATAATTGTATTTAGAGATCAGTATACTAAATACTAGAATGAGCTGTTTTGTTTTAAATCAACCTCAATACTTAAAAGTTCACATTATGAAAGATTGTATTACATTTCTATAGATGAGTTTATCTTTTGAGAAATAAAGAGCCAATTTAGAACAGGTAATATATAATACTCGGATTGAAACATTCACTCCCACAGCATGCATTTGTAATGGATTACTAGATCGGTTCCAATATTGTATCCAACGTGCCCATGGGCACATGCTACACTGGACCGTTATCACTGAGGGCGTTAGGGCATGCGTGGCTAAACCAGAGAAACCAAATCATGATAGATACAAAGTGCAGGAGTGACTCAGTGGGTCAAGCAGCATCTCTGGAGAAAAAGGATGGGTGACATTTCGGGTCGGGACTCTTCTTCAGACTGGAGGAAATCATCATAAGATCATAGGATAGGAGCAGAATCAGGCCATTCGGCCCATCGAGTCGACTCCGCCATTCAATCATGGTTGATTCTCTCCCTCCAAGCCCCATTCTCCTGCTTTCTCCCCATAACCTCTGACACCCACACTAATCAAGGCAGGTTTGATGTCAACGACTGTGCAACATTGACTTGGTATCACCACTGTTATCTGGAGCTTAACATTCCAGCTGAACTCTTTTAACCCTGCACAGTTGAACATGGGGGGACTGTTCAGCAGGCCAATTTATACATTATCAAATCCATGCAGGTTAATTTCTAATTTATTTCAACTGATTCTTGCTGTGATTGTACAAGTGTTCTCTAGAGGGAGTTGTGGGCCAGATGGTGAAATCTCTGCTCCAACTTCAGGCTGTTATACCAACCAGATGAATCTCGATTGATCTGAATTAGTAGCCATTTCCCATGACAACTGCACGAGAAGAACAAGCAGACATCCAAAGTAGTCAAGAGTCACGAGTGTTTTATTGTCATATCTCCCAAACAGAAGGATGAAATTCTTACTTGCAGCAGCACAACAGAATATGTAAACATTGTACTCTGTAAATAATATAATAAACGAGAAAACGTTCTCTGTGTGTGTATATATATAGCCTAGAAGGGTCTCGAACCAAAATGTCACCTGTTCCTTCTCTCCATAGATGCTGCGCATTTTGTGTCTATCTTCGGTGCGATAAATATATTACACCGAAGACAGACACAAAATGCTAGAGTAACTCAGCGGGAAGTAATGGGTGAAATTTCGGGTTGAGTCTGAAGAAGGGTCCCGACCAGAAACATCACCTATTCCTCCTCTCAAGAGAAGCTGCCTGTCCCGCTGAGTTACTACAGCATATATTTGTGTGTCTGTGTGTGTGTGTCTGTGTGTATATGTAAGTGTGTGTGTGTGTGTGTGTGTGCGTTTGTGGGTGTATATACATCCATACATACATTTAAAAAAAACAATAATAATAGTGCAAAAAGACAAAGCCAAGTCTATGGCTCCCAAGTCTATGTAGTTCAGAGTTTATTTGGAGTAATAATCTGATGGCTGTAGGGAAGCAAACTCCCAAGTGTAGGTGGCGTAGAGTCCTCTTAGCAAGTACCCTAATTTGTTCAATGTGTTCAGACAGCAAATCGTCTACACAAACCTCAGTGAAGAAACGTTGCATAGATGTCCATGCTTGACGAAGGCTCCTTCATCTTACTGCAGCCACACCTGCAATCTCAAAAGAAGGCATGAAAGACACTGCCAGTAACTGGTAAGGCTTCTGTGACTATGAATGTGAAAGTTTGGATATTGCCTTCCAATTTTGCAGGGGGGGGATTAATGGCATTCTCTATCCAGAGATGTTGCTTTTTGTTTTCTCTTGTCGGAAAACAGCAGATGGAGCAGCCACATGGCTTAGTGAGGATTGACTGCTTCTCCATGGTGCTGGAGCCAGCTAGTGCGATCATCTAGCTTGCAGGCACCACATGCCAACTCTGGAGATGCACCACAAGTTAAAGCCATTCCAATCCCATCATGTCCATCTGGTATATGGCTGTAGGTAGACACACAAAGCTGGAGTAACTCAGCGGGTCAAGCAGCATCTCTGGAGAAGAGGAATGGGTGATGTTTTTGGTTGAGATCTTTTATCATGAGGCTGTACTTGTTGCATCACGCACATCAATGCTCAGTACACTGACAACAGTCGTGATGCCTTGGTTTTGCAGAAGTCCACCTCAATGATCATAGCAAACTGATGATTGTCTACTGGGCACAAGGGCAATTCACCGATAACATCCTAGATTCTGGTATCTTCACTACCTTGACTACTTTGGAGGACCCAGTCAGATTTATAACTAAAACCAGACCTAATTAAACACTCGCAAGACACCAACTATTGTAATGCTCCTCCGAGTTGCTTTCCAACCTACAACGCTGAGAACTACAGAAGTAGAAACAAGGAATTGCAGGTGCTGGTTTACACAGAAGGACACAAAATTCTGGTGTAACTCAGCGAATCAGGCAGCATTTCTGGAGAACATGGATAGGTGACTTTTCGGGTTGAGATCCGAAACATTACCTATCTATGTTCTCCCGAGATGCTGTGTGACCCGCTGAATTACTCCAGCACTTTGTGTCGTGCTGTAAACTATATTCTGCACTCTCTACCTTCCCCTTTGCCCCATCATATTGTACTTGAGTTTGAAATTATTCCATCTATGTTTTGTATATCTGATCGGTTTGGATGGTATATATGGTGTCGACATTTTGCTCTATCACCTTCCACGTTGACGAAGAATACACATTAATATAACCAGTAAACTGAAGCACAGAATTAGGACTCACTGCACTTTAAAAATGCATTCAGCAGATAAATGCATAATACTGCTGCGAGGTTGCAGACCTGGGCCCATCAGGAGTTGCTGGGCTACAGGTTGAAGCGAATGCAGAAGAGGTACATCATTTTTAGGTTTGTTTAGTTCAGAGATACGGAGCGGAAACAGTCCCGTTGGCCCACCGAGTCCACACCGACCAGCGATCCCCACACATTAACACTATCCTACACACACTAGGGTCAATTTACATTCAAACCCGAAATGTCATCCATTCCTTCTCTCCAGAGATGGTGCATGTGCCGCTGAGTTACTCTAGCATTTTGTGTCTATCTTCTTTCCTACACATCTGTTCAACCCTGATCTTGGGTACTGTACATGTGGAGCCGGCATGTTCTCCCCTTAACTGCAGGTGTTTACCCGGCATGTTCTGGTTTCCTCCCATGTCTCAAAGATGTGTATGTTGGTATGTTAATTGACCACTGTAAATGTCCACTAGTGCGTGACAGAATTGGAAGGAGTTGATGGGCATGTGGGCAGAACAAAATGGGGTTAGTGTGGGGTTAGCATAAGTGGATGTTCAATAGTTGCTGTGGATTCAGTGGGCCACAGGGGGTAGAAGATTGCAACCTTCACGTGGTCCGCCCTGATTCGACTAATGCAATCAACTCGACGTGCACAAACAGAAGATCAAATAGAACAAGTTGTCCTACAACTTTAGGCTGTGCACGCCACATGACAGAAGAAGAAGTGGGCCACAGGGTCTGTTTCGACAGCTGTATGACTATATTTGTACAATGGTTTTACAAATAAATTTATCCTATTGTGCTTCAGATAAAGCAACCTACCTTCCATAGACTCCATTTATTCCTCATGGTACCTTGGCAAGGCCTCCAGCCTCCAGCATAATCAAGGATGAATCGCACCCTGGCCACTCCCTCTTCTCCACATCTCCCACCAGGCAAAAGGTACAGAAGTGTGAAAACGCACATCTCCAGATTCAGGGACCGTTTCTTCCCATCAGTAATCAGGCAACTGAACCATCCTCCCAACGACTAGCGAGCAGTCCTGAACTACTATCTACCTCATTGGAGACCCTCGGAATATCTTTGATCGGACTTTACCGGCTTTATCTTGCACTAAATGCCTTTCAAATTCCCTTTATCATGTATCTGTACACTGAGAATGGCTCGACTGTAATCATGAATTAACCTTCCGCTGACTGGTTAGCATGCAACAAAAGCTTTTCACTGTACCTCAGTACGCATGACTATAGACTGAACTAAAATAATGTGGGACTAACAGCCTTCAATGTTATTATGGAAACAAGATGAAATGAAAAAAGGAAAACTAGTCCAAGCTCCCCTGCTGCTTTATTGTTTCCATTCTAACAGTTGAAAGACCGACATTAAAACCCGTACAATGGCATGAAGTACCTGTACTTCCCAGCTAAATGCTCCAGTAAACATTAGGGCTGATGCGTTCAAGGGCTCTTCATTTTTAAATGGTTGATTTGTGTTGTATTTACAGGTAACAGGTTTGGTGGCACTGAAAATTCTATTTTCGCCGTTGAAGATGATTTTGATCTGATTTAACCATTGTTGGATTTTTTTCAAAAATACTGCCTTGTTCCTAGTAATTCCAGCATTTTTCTGCTTTTGTTTTTAGCACTCACAGATCATGTTTTTTAAGTCATGTTAATGAGCCCCAGCTGGTAAAATGTTGTACAATGGCCCTCTAAAGCGCAAGTCTAAACAAAAGAGACTAATGACAAGATTTCTGCATTCGCTTCAGAGCCCCTCTATGCAAGAACACAGAAATAAGCAGGTTCTACTTCAGAGAGAAGAGCCCACACTGTGGGGGTGGCAACGCGAAGCAAGAGGAAGGTCTGATTTCTGTACCAAAGGTTACTATCACATAATAGTACAAAAATGCAGGATGAGGGTTGAGGGTTGAGAATCCACTGAATAGTTCCCTTTGATGAAACAGAATTAAAAATAGTTGATTTGGCTCTTTGCTGCCAAACTCTTTCCTTCTGCCCTGTGGTCACATATATACAGTTGAAAAGCGTGAGCAAAATATCAAAGTAAACTAGCACCATTTTCAACTGCTAACAATGGGCCCACTCTGTGAAAATCTATGGCAGCTGCTAAGGACGAATTCATAGATCCCCCTCCCCCAAACACCTTGACACACACATTCTGCGCTGTGCTTTTCATTTGTTCTCTTTGTGTGAGTGCCGATGCTTGGAGATTGAAGCATCTATTATTAACCTCAAGATTCCCAGATTTTATGTGCCTCAGATAGATGCGGAATAAATGCAAGTCTGCTTTTCTCCCCACCCCCCGCATGTTTTTGTTTCTCTTTTCCGACACAACCATTTTAAGTCTGCCAGACTGCATTAAATGGTAGGTCAGTAATGCCCCATATGCAGCGGGTTTGCAAAAAATGAATAGGAATAAGGATAGGGCTCATCGCTGCGGAGGAGGACCTAGGGAGAACGGAGACGTTCGGTAGCCATCGAGCTCGGCCTCGAAGACAGAAGAGCTGAGGAGGAGGGAAGCGCTGATGACGGCGGACGTGAGGCGTAGGAGAGGGACCGACCGGTGTCTGCAAGGACGGCAGCAGGGGACACCACTGGTTGTGGGACGTATCACTGATGGGGACGAGTCAGAGCGATCGACGGACTGACCAAATGGTGCCAGCACAATAACCTGGCCCTCAACACCAGCAAAACCAGGGAACTGATTGTGGACTTTGGAAGGGGTAGGATGGGGACCCACAGTCCGGTTTATATCAACGGGTCGATGGTGGAGAGGGTCAAGAGCTTCAAATTCCTGTGCGTGCATATTTCTGAAGATCTCTCCTGGTCCGTGAACACTGATGCAATTATAAAGAAAGCACATCAGCGCCTCTACTTCTCTCTAGGACTCTCTCTAACTTCTACAGGTGCACACTAGAGAGCATGCTGGCTTGGTTCGGCAACTTGAGTGCCCAGGAGCGGAAAATACTTCAAAAAGTAGTAAACACTAGCCCAGTCCATTATCGGCTCTGACCTCCCCACCATCGAGGAGATCTATCGCAGTTCTGCGTCAAAACGGCTGCCAGCATCATCAAGGACCCACGCCATCCTGTCCACACACTCATCTCCCTGCTACCTTCAGGTAGAAGGTACATGAGCCTGAGGACTGCAACGTCCAGGTCCAGGAATAGCTGCTTCCCCACAGCCATCAGGCTATTAAAGTCAACAGAAACAAAACTCTGAACATTAATAGACCATTATCTGTTTATTTGAACTTTATCTGCTTATTTATTCAAGTCTGTATATATTTATATAATGGTATATGGACACATTGATCTGTTCTGTCGTCATGCCTACTATATTCTGTTGTCCTGAAGCAAAGCAAGAATTTCATTGTCCTATCTGGGACACATGACAATAAACTCTCTTGAATCTTGGTCGAGGGCAACGTAGGAGGCCCTGCAGCAGCCTAGGCCTTACCTGGATCGGGAGTCGCTCCAGCATATAGAGCGTGTCGGACGGACTTTGGACTTTTGCAAATGGAGCTAAAATATGGCGACCCGTGCATGTGTAAGCTGCGCAAAAAAAATTCACTGTGCAGTGCACGTGTGACAATAAAGAACTACTGAACCATTAAACCACTGAGGTCAAACTATAAAATAAATTCTCGAGACAAGCTCCGGATCAGCAAAAAGGGAGGAAGTTCCACCTGTTGTATGAACACCAACAACTTAGTTTAGTTTAGTTTAGAGATGCCGCGCGGAAACAAGCTCTTTGGCCCACCGTGTCCATACCGACCAGCGATCCCCGCACATTAACACTACCCTACACACACTATGGATCATTTTACATTTATACCAAGCCAATTAACCTACAAACGTGTACGTCTTTGGAGTGTGGGAGGAAACCGAAGATCTCGGAGAAAACCCACGCAGGTCACAGGGAGAACGTACAAACTCCATACAGACAGCACCGATAGTCAGGATCGAACCCGGGTCTCTGGCGCTGCAAGGCAGTGGCTCTACCGCTATGCACCGTGCCACCCGTGACAGCTAACGGACAGTTCCAGGTTGCCTCCCCCTCCTTCAAAGCAGCAATATTTCACTACAGGATTGATGTTCCTGTGTGGCAAACAGTGCCAGTCTTTTCCACATCAACAACTTTCATTTATCCGCTCCCTTCAATGTAATGAAACAACTCTTGACACTTCACAAGAGCATTGTCAATAATAATTTGACACCAAGCCACAGTAGAAGTTATTAGGACAGATCATCAAAACATTGTTGAGATAGTCTTTGTGTGTTTTTTTTAAAAAGGAGCAAAGCAAGAGAAAAAAAGATATTCACAGTGGATGATGCCCCAAAGCGCTTTATCATTAATGATGTACTTTCATGCGGCCATTATCTCAGTATCTCCTTTATTAACTATCTAAGATCCTGTAATGTGGTAAGACATTGAATTAAAAACAAGGCTATGTAATGAAAGAAAGAGTGTACATTGCCAACCACCATCTCGAACTGGGGCTTCCTTCAAAACAAGTGACCTGCCTTCGATCTTTCAAACATGCACTGTTGTAAGATGTGATGCAATCCTTAGAGTCGACAGCATTAACGCAATCGTGGACGGCACGGTGCTGCGGCAGTAGAGTTGCTACCTTACAGCGCTGGAGAACCGGTTTCGATCCCGACTACGGGTGGTGTCTGTACGTTCTCCCCGTGACCGCGTGGGTTTCCTCATAAATCTTCCATTTCCTCCCACACTCCAAAGACGTCCAGGTGTGTAGGTTAATTGGCTTGGTGTATGTGTAAATTGTCCCTAAAGTGTGCAGGATAGTGTTAACGTGCGGGGATCACTGGTCGGTACAGACTCGGTGGGCCAAAGGGCCTGTTTCCGCGCTGTATCTCTAAACTAAACTAAAATAACTGTTGTCAGCCTGACATACGCATGCTCACAAAATGATACCCTCCGGACAATGTACCTGACTCCTCCATCACAACCTATCCTACCAGAAATGGTTGTACAGTGGGAAATAAGATGGCGGATCCTCCAAATCAACTCTGGATCTAATGAATCTCATGGCATCAAATAGAATATGGGTAAGAAAGTCTCCTGCTGATTGCCACCTGCTCTCCTCTCTCCCTTGCAAATATTAATCTGGAACTGAACACCTCTGCAACAAAAATGGACCCTTGGTTAGATACAGGTCCACCACTGATTTTCCAGCACATGGTGGTCAGGCACCTCCATTATTCCAGACAAAGTTACGACAGCGTTGTGTGTGGCCCACTTTCCTTTGGGTCGAGTGCCTCCATGCTGAAAGAGTTCATTGTTAACTTGTTTGTTAATTGTTAATCCTCTGTGTCTCCCCGTTGGATTGCAACCTTGTCGTGGTCGGGGAGCTTGAGTGTCTCAGTGACCCCTGGAGCTACGCCAGCGGGAGATTCGTCTCCTGTTAGGGTCTCCCATGCTGGACAGGTCAAAGGGTAGAGGCGAGACGAAGAGCGATCCACTGGTCCTCCAGGTTAGAGGTTGAGCACAGGGCTCACAACCATGTCTCGTAAAACAAATATGTTACGGAAACGGCGACTGAAGGAATCAACACTACTGAGTGGAGGACCTTCGTTGCTGCCCTACATGCCAGGAGGCAGAATAGGCAGTAAGTAAGTAAGTAAGTAAGTATCCTTTATTTAGGTTTCTAGCAGCCAATGTGCATAAAAGACACGGGAGAGGTACAATTAGTTAGTGGGTCAGATTGTTGAATTATTATTACGTGACCTCTGTTGGTCCAACAAAATGGAGCGTCCGGCAAGGCTCTGGAACCAAGGGTGTGGGAAAATCCATGGTGTACCGGTACCCATATTTTATACAAAGAGAGACTTGCAGGACATACAAAGCTCATTGCATCATGCATTGTTGTACTGTAAATTGGAAAGAGTCTAATGGAAGGGAAGGGAATGAAAAGCAAGGAATTTCTCTGTCTGAAAAATCTTTGAAGAGGGTGCAAACAAATAACACATTATAAAGCAAGAACAAGTCTAAGTATAGACCTTGTATAGTATGAAGTGTGTATGACTCAGAAGTGACAAAGAATCAGGAAAAAAAGCACAAAAATAGAACAACAATCTCCGATTGGAAACTCTGTACCTTAGCCCATACCTCACCAGGCGACTAAAATTAAAATGGTAATTAATGTAAGAAACTTGGTGAATTAATTCATTTCCACTAGCTAGCTTTCATGGCCAAGAATGCTCGAAAAAAAAGGTTTGGTGTTCAATAAAAATAGGTTGTTAAAAAGAGCACAGAGGCATGCTGTACTGAACACTTAATCTTTTGAACATGACAATGAAATGCCTTGAATTATGATCCAGAGATTACAGATGCATTTATTCAGTTGCTACATGGAGAATCCAACCAAGCAGTACTTTGTTTATGGTCTCTGGCTCCAACTTACATTCTCAGGCCAAGGATAGATCACTGAATGCATGGTTATGCTCGTTTATTCCTTGTCTAACCCAAGAAATGCCTTAAGCCATTTGTCGGAACATATAGGCAGAGAGTTATAGTCATATAGTGATACAGTTTAGAAACAGGCCCTTCGGCCCAACATGCCCACACCGCACAACATGTCCCTACAACTGAAGAAGGGTTTCGGCCCGAAACATTGCCTATTTCCTTCGCTCCATAGATGCTGCTGCACCCGCTGAGTTTCTCCAGCACTTTTGTCTATGTCCCTACAACACTAGTCCCACCTGCCCGCATTTGATCCATATCTCATCAACCCCGACCTATCCATGTACCCGTCTAACTATTTCTTAAATGTTGGTATAGTCCCTGCCTCAACTACCTCCTCTGCAGCTTGTTCCATACACCCACCACTCTTTGTGTGAAAAAGTTACCCCTCAGGTTCCTATTAAGTCTTTCCCCTTCTCCTCAAAATGATGTCCTCTGGTCTTCGATTCACTTACTCTAGCTAAGAAACTCAATGTATCTACCCGATCTATTCCTCTCATGATTTTATACACCTCTATAAGATCACACCTCATCGTCCTGCTCTCCAAGGAATAGAGTCCAAGCCTACTCAACCTCTCCTTATAGCTCAGGCCCTCCAGTCATGGCAACATCCTAGTAAATCTTCTCTGTACCCTTTCCAGCTTGACAACATCTTCCCTATTGTATAGTACCCAGAACTGCACACAATACTCTAAATGTGTCCTCACCAAAGTCTTATACAACTGCAACATGACCTCCCAACTTCTATACTCACATATACTCAGAATAATTAACCTGAAAAACAACTTGTAGCAAAAGAAAAAAAGAAAAACATAGCTTTCATGAAGCAAAATATAATTTAAAAGTATGCCTTTACAAACAAGTAATAACATTAAATTACACCAGCCCGAAGAAGGGACCCAAAGCAAACATCATCTATCCATGCTCTCCAGAGATGCTGCCTGACCCACTGAGTTGCTCTAACACTCTTTTTTTTTTACAGCATTATAATATTGTACTCTGTAAAACGATCAGAACATGCTCATCTTAAAGTGGCACATCTATACCAAGAAAAAAAATTAAAGTGCTGGAGTAACTTAGCGGGTCAGGCAGTATCTCTGGAGTACATGGATAGGTGATGTTTCGGGCCACTGTGTTATTCCAGTACTTTGTGTTTTTTCCTGTCAATAAGCAACTGTAGTTTCTTGTGTCCGCACTTATACCTTGCTTTTTATTTGGTGGGTCGATCAGGATATGCCTACATGAGGTTTGCTGGTGTAAAGGAAATTGTTTCAAAATTGAGGAAGTTTGTTTTTTACCAGGAAGCCTCAACATTTTCATGTATTAAACATCTTGATGTAAGCTTTTTCTTGAAATTAATTCTCTTAGTCAGGTCCAAATAAAGACTGTGACCTATTGTTGAGGGCATGCACTTGTTCCTCTCAGATGCTCAATTACACAAGTGCTTGATTTGCAAGATTCAAACGACTGGACAACCACACTTCATTCCAACCATGGATCGACTGGGCTTGTATTCTCTGGAATTTAGAAGGATGAAAGGGGATCTTATAGAAACATATATTCTTAAGCGATTGGACAGGCCAGATGCAGGAAACATGTTCCAAATGTTGGGACAGTCCAAAACCAGGGGTCACAGTTTAAGAATAGGGGATAGGCCGTTTAGGACTGAGATGAGGAAACATTTTTTCACCCAGATAGTTGTGAATCTGTGGAATTCTCTGCCACAGAAGGCAGTGGAAGCCAATTCACTGGATGTATTCAAGAAAGAGTTAGATATAGCTCTTAGGGCTAACGGAATCAAGAGATATGGGGAGAAAGCAGGAACGGGGTACTGATTTTGGTTGATCAGCCATGATCATATTGAATGGCAGTGCTGACTCGAAGGGCCGAATGGCCTATTCCTGCACCTATTTTCTATTTCTATGTAACCACATTCATTCACTTAAAGCAGCAAAACATGGAGGCCATTTGCAGAGCCCTATTGCATGCAGCACAGTCACGCAGCAGTAGTACTGCTGCATACACGCTTGAGACCAGGTTCGGTTGTCTGTTCCGCGTTTGCACGTTCTCCCTGTGACTGCATGTGTTTTCTCCGGGTGCTCCAGTTTCCTCCCACTTGGCCAAGGCGTGTAGGTTTGTAGGTTAATTTGCTTTTGGAAGTTGTCCCCAATGTGTAGCATAGCACTAATGCATGGGGGATTGCTGGTCGGTGCGGACTTGGTGGGCTGAAGGGGCTAACCTAAACTATTGGTTTTTTTAAAAAATAGTTCCACAAGTTTGATAATCAGACTGCTGTAGATATCACCTTTATTTAAATAAATCATGATTGATATATCTCACAGAGAGCTATTTGTCATACTCTTTGTGAAATTCAGTCCTGAAATTTTCAATTGAAAAAACTTAACAGCTTTTTGGACGGGTTGAACAGCCTAATTTATAGTTATGTGCTGAATATTCTTAATTTCTGGCAGGGGAAACGTGCTCTCTCTAACTATGCTTTCAAACCCTATAACTCAGAGGCTTTCAACATTTGTTAATTTACACATTCTAAAAATGTTCAAATGGAGAAGCAAATTGCTTTGGAAACATATCACAAGAACACAAAAAAAAGCTCAGTGGCTCAAGTAGCATCCGTGGGGACGGAAGCAGAGACAACGTTTCCAGTTAAGAAGCTTTTATCACAGCAGGCAAAGCGAGAAAGCAAGTGTGATTTAAGCTGTTTAGGAGGGGGATGTGGAGAGAACCAAGGAAATGCCTGTGGTAGTAGGGTGAAGAGTAGCGTTATCAAAGTACTCTAACATTAAAAACTGGCAGCTGGAGACAAAAAAAATTAAAAAAACATCAAAATAGAAACATTCACACACCAGTGAGGAGAGGAAAATAAAGTATGTCGACTTTCTTTGTCTTGGCTCCCTTATTATTTCCCCGTTTTTCTCTCTTACAGCTCCCTCCATCCTTCTCCTTCCCACGTGTGACCTCTCAGCTTTGACCCTTCACTCTCACACTCCTTCCATTTTTTTCCCTTCAATTTTTCATTCATCTTCCCCTTCCCCTTCCCTCTCTCGCTTGTGCCCACTTCCACTTCTCGTCACTTCCTCGGCTCTTTCTCTCTGTCCTCTGCGTCCCCACAGCCCACCCCACTCACATCCCCAACAACCCACTTGGCACCCTCTGTCCCTCAGGATTTGTTCTGTTTCTTCAAGTGGCCGTTCATAAGGCCCTCCCAGTTTGGTTATCAACATCTCATGTGGAAGCTTATACAGTTAGTTCAGTTTAGTATATTGTCACATGGATCTAGGTACAGTGAAAAGCTTTTGTTGCGTGCTAAATCACGAGAGTCTTTTACCCAGAGTAGGGGAATGGAGGACCAGAGGACATAGGTTCAAGGTGAAGGGGAAAAGATTTAATAGGAATCCAAGGGGTAACTTTTTCCACACAGAGGGTGGTGGGTGAATGAAACAAGCTGCCAGAGGAGGTAGTTGAGGCTGGGACTATCCCATCGTTTAAGAAACAGTCGGACAGGTACATGGATAAGACAGGTTTGGAGGGTTATGGACCTAGCGCAGGCAAATGGGACTAGTGTAGCTGGGACATTGTTGGCCGGTGTGGGCGAGTTGTGCCGAATGGCCTGCTTCTACACTATATCACTCTATAACCAGTCAGCAAATGTATCATCCTTAGAAAAATGTTCATGTACTACGTTAGTTATTGCTTTAAAAAAATCAGCTAATTTCGTTAAGCTTGACTTGACATTTACATATCAATGTTGATACTCTAACCTGCTCACATTTTCCAAGCAATGAGATTCAGGGGAAAAAGTTTGCATACTTTGCTTACATTGAGAGTGGTGAGGACAGCGGAAAAAATCATCGGGACCTCGCTCCCCTCAATCGGGGATATTGCGACCAAACGTTGTGTGCCTAAGGCCAGCAGTATTATAAAAGACCCCACACATCTCCATCACGGACTGTTCACTCTGCTGCCCTCGGGCAAAAAATATCGTAGCATAAGGAGCAGAACATCAAGGTTCTGCAGCAGCTTCTTCCCACGAGCCATCAGACTCCTGAATGCTATGTAATGGGCTGCCACCATTGTCTATTTATCCTTTTATCCATTTTATCCATGTTTATCCTTCTGTTAATTATCGTGTTGCACAGGGAGCCAAATGCAACGGAATTTCGTTTGGAACTGCATATATCGATGTATTTCTAAATGACAATAAAGTTTGTTTGACTTTGACTTGACTTGACTTCTTATTGTTTTCCTAATAATATTAATAGCTAAACTGAAATAATACTGAGAAACTGTAGATTCTCTTTTCTTTTAGGTGTTAATTGTCATTGCATCAATTCCCGAGCCGATGCATTTTGTTATACATTTTGCACTTTATTTGTGTATTTTATTTGCATTCATACAAAGTTTACTAAAGAGGAAGTTATTCACCCACCTTTCTTGGAACCACCTATCACTAGCTCTTGCCCCATCCCTTTCCCTCACCTCTCTCTACAACCAACCTCCCTCTACTCCATCAGCCTGAAGAAGGGTGCAGACCCAAACATGGATAGGTGATGTCTCAAGTTTCGGGTCGGCACCCTTCCTCAGACTGATTGTAAGGGGGGGGAGGGGTGTAAAGCTGGGGGAGAGGAGGGGGCAGGCCAAAGAGTGCCATCCCGAAATGTCGCCTTCCCATGCCCTTCAGAGATGTTTCCTACCGCACTGAGTTACTCCATCACTTTGTGTTTTCTTTGGTAAACCAACATCTGCAGTTCCTGTACATGGTGCTGCTCATACAACGATACACATTACATTGTTTTAGTGTTCACACCTTTGATTACTGAGGTGAAATTCCGAAGGTTCGAATGTCAGTCTTGTGGTATCCATACTTCAATCAGAACAAATTATATACATAGATGTTCAAATAATATAAGCTCATACCATGGCTATTTTGAATCCAAGTCCTGGTTCACCCAATAAATTTTCCCGAGGAAGTCTGCAGTCTTCAAAAATCAGGTTTGCAGTGGAGGATGCTCGAATTCCCAATTTATCTTCTTTCTTTCCCAAGGAGAGCCCTGGTGTGGGCATTGGAACCAAGAAAGCACTTATTCCCTGTAAACGTATTGCAAGAAAAACACTTCAGGTACAACAACATATGAAAACTGAATAGGTAACATTTGTTTTCAATTTCTTGTTCACAATAATCTGCAGCACACAATGTTTGGTGGCACAGTGGAGCAGTGTAGAGCTGCTGCCTTACTGCACCAGGAACCAGGGTTTGATCCTGACTATGGGAGCTGTCTGTACGGAGTTTATACCTTTTTTATCTGCGGGTGCTCTGGTTTCCTCCCACACTCCAAAGACGTACAGGGCCGTACTTTATTTTTTTGATATAATGGTAAATATGTCCCTAGTGTGTTAGTGTACAGGACAGGGATAATTGGTCGGTGTCAACTCGGTGGGCCGAAGGGCCTATTTCTGCTTGTATTTCTAAGATCTAAAGTACAGTCTTATTCGCCCTTATCGCTCCTTCCCCTTTAATACCAATCTCCTCTGCCGCCATAAGCATCTCAAAATACCTTTTAATCTAATCGCTTGCTTGACAGAGCTGGATATTTATTCAGTACGTGTGGAAGGCCCACCCTGGGCAAGTTTATTCATCAGTTTCTCGCAGGCAGGATCAGAGGTTGGCTATTCATAACTGATGCAAAGGTTGTTAACGAGAACCACAATAAACAAATCGCAAGAATATTGATTGCGATCGATTTACGACGTCCAGTGGATGTGACAATGTATCAATAATATATGAAAGAAGAAAATTAATAAACGTAAACAATGGACATAACCTGAAATTGTCTTTGGTCATAATCTACGATTAGCGCCCAGCTGCAATGCCGAGGATAGTTAAAGGGCAATCTTTAACTAAACAATGTCAAAATCCAAGCAGCGATGTGTTATTCTGAGTCAAACAAAAAAAACTGGGTTGAAACTGTGCCATTGCACTTTATGTAAGGACATCATTTATTGGTTTAAGATGCATTCAAACCAGTCTTTTTGAGGTGGAAAAATATATGCTGATAAATATCTCAGAAATGATAAAGGGAAGGATGCTAACCAGTCCATCAGCCTGTTCTGAAACGATTTACTTTAATCCACCTCAGCTGTGTATGCATTTTTTCATTTTCACATACTTCACAAATTCGATTTGAAACATTGTTGAATTGAACAGCTCTAGAAAATGTTCAGCGGAATCAAATGTGCAATTGGGCTGCCTACTTACCATCCTGATTGCAGCATCCAGTATGCCTGACTGCCTTTAGTGAATATCCAGAGGCCCACTGTTATGAGCGGCTTGCATTAGTTTAAGCCAGTTTATGGCAGGCTGCACCTCCAAAATGGGAGATGAGCTACAGCTGGAACAAGTCATGGCAGTCAAGAGAATCAGAGTGTATTTTATCGTCATACGTTCCAAAACGGTACAATTAAATTGCTGCAGCAGCACAAAACACTGTACTCCGTAGATAACACCACAAACTAACAAAAAAAGTTCAATAATAAAAAATGATATGGTGCTAAATCAAAACAAAGTCAAAGTCCCCAGTGCAATCCAGGCAGCTCTTGTTTATTTGGGAGTTTATAGTGTTCAATAGCCTGATGGTTGCTGGAAAGAAACAGCTCCTCAACCTGGCATTACAGTTTTCAGATTCCTATACTTTCTTCCCGATGGCAGGAATGAAATGAGACATTGTCAGGATGGGTAGGTCAGTATCGATGGCGGACTGGGCAGCATTCTTCACAATTTATTTTGTTCCTGGGCATTGAAGTTGCTGAACCAGGCCATGATGCAACCAGTCAATATGCTTACGACCATACACCTGTTGATGTTCAAGAGAGTATTTGTCGATCTTCAAAGGGAGTAGAGTGGTGGATGGGCATTCAATAGTCATTGAGGCACATCATCTTACTCTTCTTGGGCACCGGTATTATAGATGCCTTTTTAAAGCAGGTGAGAACCTCAGGCGTCAGTAATGAGAGGTTGAAGGTGTCTGCAAAAACACCAGCCAGTTGGTCCGCATAGGTATTGAGAACGCGACCAGGTACACCATCAGGTCCAGACACTTCATGAGGGAGTTACTCAAGAGATCCAGATATCAGTGCAGATCAATGTCAGAAGTTCAGTCCCAAGGACCTGGATGCAGGCTACACTTGAAACTTGATAACCGAGCATATGCACAATCAACATCAAGAAATGGATCTTCAGATGTCATGTCTGGCAAGCCAAGCTAAGACTAACTTTTTTCAAACATATCGGACTTGAAGGGAATAAGAAGGCGCCAAAACATGGCGACTCTTGTGTGCTGACTTGGTGTGGTCTACTACCTTACTTAGTGTGATTCTGCCTCATATATAGCAGGATTGTCACTGAACTGTATGCAAAATAAATAATAATTTCACTGCACTTAGGTACACGTGACAATAAAATACCATTGAGACATTTATATGTTCCTTTAGATCTCTTCCCGCTCCACTAATGTTCATTCTCCACCTACGTGATCCGAAATCCTCAAACTTATATTGAAACATGCAATGGATGGGAAACCAAATTGCTACTGTTCTGTATGCCTTTTGTGTTAATTTAACCAAGTGAAACTAATGTAAAATCATTACCAGCCGGTACCGACTAAAGCTTGGTATCATGGAAAAGGCATTACAGATAATGACCTTAAGGACTAACTGACTGTTACAGCACATTAAGCAGATCGACCCTAGCAAACACACTATAACAATAAAAGGACCAGTTAACCAAGCTGGAGTCCTTCATGAAGCGTGCATGTAATCAGAATCCTCTACCCTGTCCATTTATTTTCGAGAGGGAATGTCCTATCTGCCTAGCAATTAAATTGCACAGTTTTCTGAATCTGCTAATCTCGCATTTAGACTTTAGACTTAGACAATAGATAATAGGTGCAGGAGTAGGTCATTCGGCCTTTCGAGCCAGCACCGCCATTCAATGTGATCATGGCTGATCATCCCCAATCAGTACCCCGTTCCTGCCGTCTCCCCATATCCCCTGACTCCGCTATTTTTAAGAGCCCTATCTAGCTCTCTCTTGAAAGCATCCAGAGAACCTGCCTCCACCGCCCTCTGAGGCAGAGAATTCCACAGACTCACCACTCTCTGTGAGAAAAAGTGTTTCCTCGTCTCCGTTCTAAGATTTCAGAGATACAGTGCAGAAACAGACCTTTCGGCCTACCAAGTCTGCACCGACCGGCGATGACCCTGTACAGGAAGGATCTCCACCCGAATCACCACCTATTACTTTTCTCCAGAGATGCTGCCTGGCCGACCGGGTCTGCGCCGACCAGCGATCCCCACATATTTACACCCTCCTACACACACTAGGGACAATTTTTACATTTACCAAGCCAATTTACCTACATACCTGTACGTCTTTAGCGTGTGGGAGGAAACCGAAGATCTCGGAGAAAACTCACGCAGGTCACGGGGAGAACATACAAACTCCATACTGACACCACCTTTAGTCGGGATCGAACCCGGGTCTCTGGCGTTGCAAGCGCTGTAAGGCAGCAACTCTACCGCTGCACCACCGTGCCGCTCAAGGCCTCTCTCTTTGAAATAAATGCAATTGAATCCAACAGTCCTTGCTCCCTGTCATGCTGTTATCTGTCTTGTCTACTGAACTTGCTGTTGTTGGGTTCTAGATCAACTTCCAGCCTCTCATCTGCCTCACTACTGCTTTGGATCCCACACAATTGTCAATTTAATTAAAACCCTCCCGAGTAGCACTAACAAATTTTGCCTGCCAGGATATTAGTCCCCCTCTAATTCATCTGCAACCCGTCCTCCTTGTATAGGTCACCCCTGCCCCAGATGAGATTTCAAAGTTCCAGAATGTTGAACTCCTCAGTCATGCAATCATCTGTCCTATTCCTACCCTCACTAGTACGTGGAACTGGGAGTAACCCTAATGCACCTGCACTCTCGGTCCTGATTTTTAACCTTTTGCCTAACTCCCTATATTCACTTTGCAGGACCTCACCCCTTGTCCTACCTATGGAATGGAATATTTTATTACCACGTCACACGGCACAGTGTAATTCTTGGCTTGTATACCCAAGGTATGCAAATAGTGGCCACCTACGGCACTGACAATGTTACAACATACGCCGGCTCTTTCTTTGCTCCCGCCCACTCCCCCACACACCGGGTCCTCTGTTGTCCATTGTTCTTCCCCCTCCCTCACGGCGGTGACCTGTCTCATTTATGCACAACAATTTCCGCCTGCTCACCCTTTAGAATGTCCTGCAGCCGCTCAGAGACATCCTCGACCCTGGCACAAGGGAGGCAACACACAACTCTGAAGAAGGGTCTCGACCAGAAACGTCGCCCGTTTCTTCTCTCCAGAGACGCTGCCTGTCCAGCTGAGTTTCTCCAGCATTTTGTGTCTATCTTTGGTTTAAACCAGCATTTGCAGTTCCTTCCTACACGCCGCTCTGGAGTCCTGTTTGCGGCCACAGAATCTCCTATCTGTTCTCCTATCGAGGCATTTGCCAATCAGTGAGCGGGCACCGCAATATTTTGAGAAGGTTGCAAACAGTTGTACGATGCACCCGATTCTAACTTATCCACATCGTTGATCTTCCTATTGTTGCAAGAGTTATATCACTTTGAGGGCTACGAAGTAATTCAAAAGCATCTTGTTCTTTGTCCGAGTAATTGTTAATCTACTTCTAACTTGACCTATAATGATATTGAATCCTCCAGGAAGACAAAGCTGCAAAAGGTCGCGTCACCCTTTCACCGCAACTTTTGATTCCCATACTGATTAGACTAAATTCTTGTTCTGCCGGAAACACCAGTTTGCATTTAAACATTTAGGTTAATTTAAGATGAATGTCTCATGCGATATTAAATGAAAACTTTACAGAAATGTTTTTGATTTTTGAAGATTATGGAGTTTGAATAACACTTTAATTGGGCACATCTAAGGGCAAACTTATCTGTTGAACAAATGATACATCTTCATTTCTACTGTGATAAAACTAAACATGCTATTATTCATCACGTCTTTCAAGCTGATCCTCTGAGCCTCTCTGTCTGGACAATAAAAATGAGCAAAGGATTTTGTAAAAACAATTAGCAATCGCTCCACCTCAACAAAAAATGTCGGCGCGGACTCGATGGGCCGAAGGGCCTGTTCCCGCGCTGGATCTCTAAAGTAAAGTCTGAAGTAAAGAAAATACAGATTATACTGTGTGAAGCACTAAAATAAACGATTGTTGCTACTATCTAACCCTTTTCCTATTTTTTTTTATTTGGCTCGTTGAGAATAAAAACCTGTCAGAGTGTGCCATCTGCTGGTTTTATTTATATAACCTCTGTTGGATTCAGCAATGGATTGGTCTCGGACTAATCTACAATTTAACAGTGAAGGGACACCCCGTCTATCAGGGCCACCAATGATGCATCATGATTACATATATCGAAGGTGAGAGTGAGGAAAAATAGTCATGAACAACTATTTCGAGATTTTAAAAAGGGAGACTTTGAAGGAACAAGTCAGAAAATAACCACAGTGTAACGGTTAACAGGTAAAAGTAGAGATGATAGCATTAACAGAACCATCTGGTAGAATACATGCTATGTACAAAATCCTAGCAGAGAAGTGCTCTACTTGGCTTACAAGGCAACTTAACTCATCTGGAGATGCGATACAAAGTGGGAAATGAAAATAAAAGGGGAGGGTGGTGTGTGTGTGTGTGTGTGTGTGTGTGTGTGGATGTGTATGTGTGTGTATGTGTGTGTATGTGTGTGTATGTGTATGTGTGGGTGTGTGTGTGGGTGTGTGTGTGGGTGTGTGTGTGTGGGTGTGTGTGTGTGTGTGTGTGTGTGGGTGTGTGTGTGTGTGTGTGTGGCTGCGTGTGTGTGTGGCTGTGTGTGTGTGTGGCTGTGTGTGTGTGTGTTTGTGTGTGTGTGTGTATGTGTGTGTGTGGCTGTGTGTGTGTGTGTGGCTGTGTGTGTGTGTGTGTGTGTGTGTGTGTGTGTGTGTGTGTGTATGTGTGTGTGTGTATATATTCATATATATTCTGTGTTATGTTATATATCTTTTGGCAAAGTATATAAAACACAGCTGAGAACTACAAAGCTTCTATCAGAGCTGCAGAAAGAGAACACAAGAAAATGGCGGTGTTGGCTCGAAGGGCCGAATGGCCTCCTCCTGCACCTATTTTCTATTTTCTAAAAAGTATCCAAAAAAAGTAATTCTCAAAAGAACGATTAAGAACCTCATATCATTGGATAGATTAGCAGCTGTCTGCGCACAAAATCGGTCTTTAAAGGAATTTAAACTGCAATGCATTGCCATAGTAATTGCAGTAGCGAAATTGTACACATCTGGACATATTCTGGGCACCTCTATGCACAATTTACAGTCATGCACGTGTCCACAGCCTAAATACTATGCCCTGTGATTCACGTAGTTATCCAGATGAATAAGTAGATGAAAATAAGTAAATGAATGGCAGATGAAAAGTTGAAGGTGCTACGAAGAGTTCATGAAAATGAAACGTAAATCAAGGCAAGAAAGTTACTGAACTTAATATGCAGATGAATATAAGCAGAGAAAATAATGTCTAAATACAGACAAGTCTCCAAGGCCTTATGATAGCCTCAGGTTAGAAAGTAATCCAGATCAAGGATGGGTGCTAAGTGAGTTGAGTTCAGTATTAAATACAATTTTAGATTAAATATTAGTTGAGTGCTAAATATTACAATATAAATCCACTGGTCTAATATCTGTTTTTTTTGGCATTTTTTAGAATCTGGAATTGGATCAAAATATATGAGAACTTGGCTAAATAGGAATTGGACATATTTTGGAGCGGGAATGATCAGCCAAGATCACATTGAATGGCGGTGATGACTCGGAGGGGCAAATCACAGAATCATAGAAATCATAGAAATAGGTGCAGGAGTAGGCCATTCGGCCCTTCGAGCCTGCACCGCCATTCAATATGATCATGGCTGATCATCCAACTCAGTATCCTGTACCTGCCTTCTCTCCATACCCCCTGATCCCTTTAGCCACAAGGGCCACATCTAACTCCCTCTTAAATATAGCCAATGAACTGGCCTCTACCTTCTGTGGCAGAGAATTCCACCAACTCACCACTCTCTGTGTGAAAAATGATCTTCTCATCTCGGTCCTAAAAGACTTCCCCCTTATCCTTAAACTGTGACCCCTTGTTCTGGAGTTCTCCAACATCAGGAACAATCTTCCTGCATCCAGCCTGTCCAACCCCTTAAGAATTTTGTAAGTCTCTATAAGATCTCCCCTCAATCTCCTAAATTCCAGCGAGTACAAGCAAGTACAAGCATGTGACTCTAACCATGCTTAAAGCTTCTAATATATATAAATATAAAACACTAGTCAGCCGACCAATGCTCCAACAAAAACATTAACATCAAATGGCCTACTCCTGCACCTATTGTCTATTGTCACTACTGCAAATGATAAAAGTAGAGTCTATGTCTATTAATTGCGTGAGCTTAAAGAATATGTGGCGGCACATTAGCACAGCAGTCGAGTTGCTGCGTTACGGTGCCAGGGACCTGGGTTCGATCCTGACTACAGATGGTATCTGCACGGAGTTTGTATGTTCTCCCTGTGACCTCGTGGGTTTTTTCTGAGTGCTCTGATTTCCACCCACATTCCAAAGACGTGCAGGTTTGTGGGTTAATTGTTTTTTGTAAATTGTCCCGAGTGTGGCCCGATATGTATGGGTGATCGCTGGCGAGCGTGGACTTGGTGGGCTGAAGGGCCTGTTTCCATTCTGTAACACTAAACTGAAATGGTTGACAACGTTCAAGATGAGAGGATGTCCATGAGCACGAGGCTACATTAAATTGCAAGCTGTCTATTGAGAAGGCCAGGGAACTAGTTGGGAGGTATGAGGCAGGGCTAATTGTTATGTACTCAAATTGACAGAATGTGACGAATGATATTCCCTTCTGTGATTTTAATACACTGAGTACAGACAGGAACAAAACTCTGTAAATCAATTTCACAATTTACAAGTTCTTGTGGTCACTGAATCTTTAACTGTTACACAGCAACAAACCACATCATAAGCCATATATGATGATTGTCTACTTTTAGTTTAGAGGTTCAGCATGGAAACAAGCCATTCGGCCCACTGAGTCCATGCCGGCCATCAATCACGTGTACACTAGTTCTATGTTATCCCACTTTTGCATCCTACACACTAAGGGCAATTTACAGAAGCCAATTAACCTACAAACCTGCACGTCTTTAGAGTGTGCGAGGAAAACCGGATCACCCGGAGAAATCCCATGCAGTCACAGGGAGTACATACAAACTCCGCCCTTACTCAGGATTTAACTTGGGTCTAGTTTTTAGTTTAGTTTAGAGATACAGCGGGGAAACAGGCCCTTCAGCACACCAAGTCCGCAACGACCAGCGATCCCCGCACATTAACACTATACTACACACACAATTTACACGCACACCAAGCCAACTGGCCTACAAACCTGTACGTCTTCGGAGTGTGGGAGGAAACCGAAGATCTCGGAGAAAACCCACGCAGTCACAGGGAGAACGTACAAACTCTGTACAGACAAGCACCCGTAGTCGGGATCAAACCCGGGTTTCGGGTGCTGCAAGCTCTGTAAGGCAGCAACTCTACCGCTGTGACGCCGTGGCCACCAGGGTCTCTGGCACTGTGAGGCACAATGCACAGCTTAATCGCGGCACCACTGTGACACGGGCTCAAGGACTGCTAGGTTCCCACTCTCTTTCTGCAACATTCCCCAGTATATTTGCCCTGTTTATTATCTCCTGCATAATTAATTTATTTTTAAGACTTGTTTTGATTCCAATCTTGCTTATTTTTTTCCCAATCACAATTTCGCTTCACTGAAATAATCTGTAAACAATAGGCAATGATGCTAATGTTTCAAAAGTCACTTTTGCCAACACTGTCAGTCCCATTTTCTGGGAACATAGACCAATAGAATAGTTTTCAAAAGGCAATAAGACAACTTAAAACATGTACGGCACTAATTAGTGAAGTATAGGATGAAGAAGACAAGCCTTGCCACTTTAGTTTCCTTTACCGCTTCTGAATAAGTTGTGTGGAGGTTTAGAGATACAGCTGGAAACAGGCCCTTCGGCCGGCCGGGTCCGTGCCAACTAGCGATTCCCGCATGCTTACACTATCCTACACACACGAGGGACACTTTACAATTATACCAAACCAATTAACCAACAAATCTCCATGTCTTTGAACTAAGGGAAGACACTGGGACACCTGGAGAAAACCCACGCAGGTCACAGGAAGGACGTACAAACTCCGTACAGCCAGCACCCGTAGTCAGGATCGAACCCGGGTCCCTGGAAGGCAGCAATTCTATCGCAGCGCCACCGTGCCACACATGATCAACAAATTCCCTATGATCACTTCTTGACGAAGCAAACTTATAATTCCGTGTCTGTCTTTTTAGAAAGAAAAACGTAAGGATGGTCAGGCATCACTTCCAGATCTTCATTGGCTTCCTGCATGTGGACATTAAATCAATAATATGAATTGATATAAATTCATTGATATAAATTATTGATATAATTTATATCAATATAAATCAATAATCAATTATTAAATAAATAATGCAAACTTTAATTGTTTCTAATCCTTTGGCTTTTACCTTCACACAAGGAAAATATGTATTGAAAAATATATCAGAAAATGAAAGCGAAATTGGATATTTTTTAAGCAATGGGATGAGACGAGTAATGCGACAGAATTAATGGAGCTGCAGAATCTTTGGAAGATGTTGAGCTACTTCCCAGGGGATGAGAACCAAGCAACACTTCCGAAGGGGTGGTTTTTAGAGAACAATGCAACCTCCGAGATCAGTCATCATTTTTCAGATCCTTGATCAGTCAGCAACTGATAAAAGGCTCAGACTCACAGCTGGCAACTTAAATCTCGACTTCAACCTTTTTAAGGAATGTCTCAACTGACTTTTCATCTATTTGATCTGAGAAATGGGTTTAAAAAATGTCATGAAAATGTTCAAATGACACCAGTAATTTTAATTGGCTGTTCCACATCATTAAGCAATCAGGCGTATAATATACGCATATATTATTGGTACATCTATAAGGGCCTGTCCTACAAGCATGCAACTCCATGCGATTAGCGCGACCTAACGTGGTCGCTTGAGCCGTCCGGCGTCGCAGGGCCGGTCCCACTTCGATCGCCGGAGCCGTGCGGAATTGTGCGGAGTTCATCCCGACACCACGCGGGGCTCCGAAAAACGGACTATGTCCAAAAATTCCACGTGGCAACGGTTTGTCGGCTCGCAGTCGCCTCGACGCATTACACACCGCCCCGACATCGTGCCTCCGTGAACCTATCTGTAGGTGCCTCCGTGACCCTCTATGTGTGTGGCTCCGTGGCCCTCTGTGTGTGTGTGCCTCTGTGCCCCTCTCTCTGTGCCCCTCTCTGTCCTGGCGAACTTACCTTAGACTTCGCTCCAAGTTCGCCTCACACTCACCCGACCTCCGCGCGGCCCCTACTGCCGGTTTGGTTGCGCTTGCCACATGCAGGCGCATGCTGGTGGGAACGGCCCTGTACAAGGGATCACCCGACCTCCGCGCGCCCCCCGCTTCTAGTTTGATCGCGTTCATCGCATAGAGTTGCATGCTTGTAGGGCAGGCCCTATAGAATAACTATTCAGACTGTGCACCAACAGTATACCCGTGTACAGTCACATGTACTATCTCTAATGTGTACTAACTATGGTGTAGGAAGGAACTTCATTTCAAGAGTTAAAAGATATCTATGGATTGCACCCAAATAACTTGTTTAGGTATTTACAAATTAGAGACTGTATCAAGTCAAACATGCAAGACTATAAGAATAGAGAACCAGGATTACTGGATGAATGGCTTAACAAGCATCCAAATACAGAAAAACTAATAGCGTACATATATAACTCTTTTGGATAGGGAAGTCCCAACAACAGAATCACACCGACAGATATGGGAAAATGAAATAGGTCTATCTATAATGAAAGACACTTGGGAAGAGAGTGCTCTTTATACACCGATGCTCATTAAATGCCAGACATACCTTGATACAATTTAAAGTATTACATAGATTACACTACTCAAAAACGAAAATTAATAGAATTTTTCCTAACATTTCTTCTATTTGCGATAAATGTCAGAATTTAGAAGCTAACTTAAGGCATAGTTTTGTAACATGCATAAAACTTAATAGTTATTGGGCTGATATTTTTAGAATCATTTCTGAAGTTCTTAAAACTAAATTGGATCCCAATCTAAAGTTAATAATATTAGGAGTTCCTGATTCAAGCCTAATATTAACAGTAAGTCAAAGAAAATTTCTTGATTACTGTTTGATAATTGGAAAAAAATTAATATTAAAATTCTGGAAGGGAACATTATCCCCCACAACCAAAATGTGGACAGCGGAAATGTCGGAGACGTTGCATTTGGAGAGAATTAGGTTTGTCCTAATGGACAAATACGAACTTTTTGAACAAATATGGTCTCCATTGATTGATTATTTAAAGGGGTAGCTGAGCTCAGCATTGTAACTCAATAAGTACCCTGGTGGTAGGATTAGATGAAAAGATGTATTCTGGGATTTGTATACACGTCTCTATAGATATTGTTATGTGAAATTGCTCCATTCATTGTTAAGATGTATACTTAATTTTTTTATTATATAATTTAAAAAAAATTCTTATTTGTTTATTTTTATTTTTTTTTTTACTTTTATTTTTATTCTTGTTTATTTTTCTAATTTTTTTTTCTTATATAATCATTATTATTTAATCACCATCTCTTGATTATTGATCTATACTTTTACTTCTTTTACCACTCTACTTTTCAAAAAAAAACACAGAAGCATACATAAATTATTCCGTAACATCTGTACAATTTTTGTAACAAGTTTAATTTGTATTTGAAGAATTGTTATACTTTAGACAATATGAATTGCTTCTAATAAAAATATTTAAAAACATGTTTTTAAAAGGAAGGAACTGTCGATGCTGGTTTACACGGAAGATCAAGATACAAAATGCTGGAGTAACTCAGTGGGTCAGGCAGCATCTCTGGAGAGAAGGAATGAGTGACTTTTTGGGTCAGTCTGAAGAAGGGCCTCCACCCGGAACATCACCCATTCCTTCTCTCCAGAAATGTTGCCTGTCCTGCTGAGTCACTCCAGCATTTTGCGTCTATCTTCAATGTACTAACTATGGGTTACTTACGCACAGGTTTCTCTATTTCTTAACCGGTGCCATTCAACACGCGTCTACCTACTGGGCAGGGACACCAGCTGTATGTTATTCCTATCACTTTAAAGTTGCACACAATCTTGTTCATCCAATATCATCATTCCGGAGTCAAAACATAGGAAACTCCCAGCCCTGCGACACTCTCAGATGGTCCAGACAATATGGACTACAATGGTTCAACAAAGACTGCAAGTGACTGAAGAACACAAGGCAGCGCAGTGGCGCAGCGGTAAACTTGCTCCCTTACACCTCCAGAGACCTGGGTTCAATCCTGACAACGGGTGTTGTCTGTACGGAGTTTGTTCGTTCTCCCTGTGGCCGTCTGGGTTTTCTGGTTTCCTCCCACATTCTACACACGTGTAGGTTTGTAGGTTAATAATTGGCTTCTGTAAATTGCTCCCAATGTGTAGGATGTGAAACTATGAGTGATCGTTGGTCAGCACAGACCCGATGGGCCAAAGAGCCTATTTCCACGCTGTATCTCTAAACTGAATATCGGGGGATACTGGTCTTGTTCGTGATGCGTTCATAGAAAAATATCTTTGAAATTATCCATACCCAAATATGCAACTGCCTATACAAAAGGTTACTTCAATCAAAATACAAATATTTGGAAAGTTCTCATTATACATTATCCACACACGCCATTGCACTTGTCCTACTCTTAGCTACAACTGCAATTTAATTCTCTATATAAAGAACAAGGTTAACCACAAAACAACATTATTTTTCTACTTCCTCAGTATTTAGTATTTTGTTTGCAAATATATGCTCCTTACAATGCGCTATCAACAAAAAATACTGGGCTATTTCAAGATAGTAAAAAATATATAGGAAATGGTCGACAACATTTTCACAGAAAGCACCCCAAAACGCAGGGGAATTCTTGCTGGCATGTGTAGAATTAAAAATAAATGACATTATTTTTTTAAAAAGTCACTTCCTCGTGCAACTTCCTGACGCTGTGCACACTGCCAACATTAACCTGTAAAGTAATATACAAGTTCAGTCATAAATCCAGCCCAGCAATAGGTTTATTTTTAAACTGTGTGCACCATCGTTAGACCAATGCCACATCCAAATAGCCCCTGCACTGGGGAATCTGCTACCACATGTCGCATCCACTTACCTTGTGTTTCAGTGCTTTGTCTGTGGTGGCAAAGATAATGGCAGCAGAGGCATCCCAGCTATTAGTGATCCAGGCCTTGGTGCCATTTACAATCCAGCTGTCGCCATCTAGCCTGGCAGTGGCCGAGGCTGCTCCAGCATCACTTCCATTCCCTGAAAGCACAGGGCCACAGTGTTGTAAGGCTCTGTCCGCCTCCAATAACCATTCCATGGATTCAATTAAGTATTCATTTGCACATTGTACCTACATTTACCTTTTGGCCAATTTAAAGAATACTTTAAACTTAGCAACTGGATTTCATTTTTTTTTAAAGTCAGGTTGTATCTTCAGCACAAAATTCTTCGAAGTAAACATGTCCCTAAGCTAAAAAGCACCAGTTCCAAGTCTATCATATTATTTGGTTGAAGCAATTCAGTGACCTCTGTGAACTTATTATGTAGCCTCTTCATGAAAGGACATTTAGCTGGACTGTGCACTTTTTCTCTCAAAATCGATTTTCTCTTTTGTTGAGTTCGAGGGTCTCCAATGAGGTAGATAATAGCTCAGGACTGCTCTCTAGTTGTGGTAGGATGGTTCAGTTGCCTGATAACTGAGAAGAAACTGTCCCTGAATCTGGAGGTGTGCCTTTTCATACTTCTATACTTTTTGCCCGATGGCGGAGGGGAGAAGAGGGAGTGGCTGGGGTGCGACTCGTCCTTGATTGTGCTGATGGCCTTGCCGAGGCAGCGTGAAGTATAAATTGAGTCAATGGAAGGGAGGTTGGTTTGTGTGATGGTCTGGGCTGCGTCCACAATTCTTTGCAATTTTTTGTGGTCTTGGATGGATTTTGTTCCCAAACCATGTAGTGATGATTAAGAATCTTTCCAGGGATGCAGGACTCCCTCTACAAGAGTATACTGAAGATACAGGGATAGTTCACCTTAGTGTAACAAAGGTTGCTTTAAGATTTGTTCGAAGCATACAAGACCATGATGGGTTCAGGTAGAATAAATGGAGCGGAGCTGTTCCCAATCACAGATTCATGAACCAGGGAATTTAAGTTCAACGGGCAAAATATACAGGAGTAGGCTTGAATTTGTTTTCAAGATACAGAGAAAGCTTATTGTATGGAACTTTCAACCTGTAACAGTGATGGAAATAATCAATGAGGCTTTTTTTTTAAAGTTGGAAGAGTTGCTGCCTCACAGCACCAGAGACCCGGGTTCAATCCTGACCTCAACTGTGTGTGTGGAGTTTGCACGTTCTCAATATGGCCCCGTGTGTTTCCTTTGCGTGCTCTGGTTTCCTCTCACATCCCGAAATCATGTGGCTTTGGAGGGCCATTGGCTTCTGTAAATGACCCTTGGTAAGGTGTGAATGGAAAAGTGGGGTAACATAGCACTATTGTGAAGGGTGATCGATGGTCGGCGTGGACTCGGTGGGCTGAAGGGCCTGTTTCCATGCTGTACCTCCAAAACTAAAACTAAACCGATTGGCCCGTTGAGATAAAATAATCTGCAGGACCATGGGAAGCGTAAACATAACAATCCATACTGGATTGCTTCATAGGGAACGAACAATAGATCTAATAGACTGAATTGTTTCTTTCTAGCCAGAACGGTCCTGTGATTTGACATACTTTACAGCTAAATCCACATGCACAACACCACAACTGTTCAGTTCATTCCCTAATGCATTCGGATATGCCTTAGTCAACTTCCTAATACCGCACATTGTTCTATTTTGTAGAATCAAGGAAGTGCAAATGCTGGTTTAATGCACAAAAGAACATTCAGTGCTGCGGTAAATCAGTGGGTCAGGTGGCATCTCTGGAGAACATGGATAGATGCTGTTTTGGGTCAGGGTGGGGAAGGGCCCTGACCCGAAACGTCACCAATCTTTGCATCATTTTATTTTCCTTGGTAAAAAACGAGTTTGGTAAATGCAAGGAATCATGGGATTTGTCAAAGGTCAAATGCTATAAATAAAAATCAAACAAAACACAGTGAGTTTGGGTCCGATTTCTGGTCTTTTTTCAAGCTTGTATTTGTCAGGGGACTGATAGAGGGGGCAGATGCGAGTGGGAGATGGGGGGGGGGGGGGGGGAGACTGGACCGGTGGAGAGACATTCTCGGCAGCTGCACGCACACAGACCCGCGCCTCATCCGCAGCCAGGAACGAACCCGGGTCCCCGGCGCCACAAGGGCTGACGAACTGCCACTGGGCCGTCCCCGTCCCCCCCGGTCCGGACCGACAGGACCAGCGGCCCACAGCCAGCAAGGAGAAGCGCCAACCCCAGCTCACCTCCGCCTTTCCCGCCAGGCCAACCGACAGCCCCCGTCCGACGACACCAGCGGCCCCAGGCCCACAGCCAGTGTGGAGAACAAGTGCCAACTCCGGCCCAACCCCGCTCCAACTCCAGAGGAACCCACACCACGATGGGCCGCTAAGGCGACAAGTGCCAGTTCGCCCACGGCCTGGCCGAGCTGTGCTCCCTCAACCGCCACTCCCCTAGTACAAGATGGAGCCGTGCTGCACCTTGCAATCCACCGGCTTCTGTCCCAGCGGTCCCCGCTGCCACTTCATTCACAACCCCGAGGAGGAGCGAGGGCCCCGGCCTCACCTGCGCCAGAGAGCCAGCCTGGGCCCGGCCTCCTCTGGCCCAGCGCTCGACTGGGTCGCTCTGCGGGCGGCCTTCAGCCCTGACCTGGAGTTGGAGCTGGCCAAGGGAGGGGGAGAAGGTTGCTGCTGCCGCCAGCACCACCATCACCAACAGCTCCAGCAGCTCCAGTGGGCGCCCGGCCTGCCCATGGCCGGCAGGAACCCGTCCGCAGCGGCGGTTCCGAGTCGCCCGTCTCCGAGCAGGGCCGGCGGCTGCCCATCTTCAGCAGGATCTCGGTGTCGGATTGAGGGGAGTGGGGTGGAGGTGGAGGGCTGCCAGTCAACCAGGCAGAACAGGCAGAGTCGCGTTGGAGCCAGCAGCTGCAGCGCTGGCTTCAAGTCCAGGGCCGTCCCGCCAGCCCAGAGCCACCTCGGACACCTCCGGACAGGGACGGGACATACATGTATTGACTTAATGCACCTGTGCACATGCATACACTGCGACCTACCTGGCTCGCTCAGGCCAAAGCAGCCAATATTGGTTCCATCTGTGAATGGGGTTACCCACTTGCGCTTTTGCTCTTCTGAACCAAATTTCATAAGTGGGCCTAAATACAATGACTGGAAAAAGAGAAAATCATGGATTTTAATGCATTTTCAGCAAATAACATAACAGCAAGCTGAACATAAATGGCAAAATGGTCGGGAAAAAAATAAAGAGGAGCAGCATGAGGGGTAGTACGGTTACGAGGCATAAGATGGCTCGGAAACTATCCAAAGGAGCACATGAAGAATCTAACGGGGAGTAGAAACGAGCAGAAGATGAACAGTTTTAAGTTTTAAAAATACTTTGCGGCATCAAGTATCTGGGAAACACCACCCAGCAAGGGCTTGAAGCTCACAAGAGAGGTTGGGAAGAAATTCTGAAAAACTTAACCAAAACTAAATCTGCATTGCATGACTTGACCTTGGCTTCAACTCTTCATTTGAGTTGGCGTGCAGGTACGGCAGGCAGTGAAGAAAGCTCATGGAATGTTGGCCTTCATAACAGAAGAATTTCAGTATAGGGGTAAAGAGGTTCTTCTGCAGTTGTATAGGGCTCTGGTGAGACCACATCTGGAGTATTGTGTACAGTTTTGGTCTCCTAATTTGAGGAAGGACTTCCTTGTGATTGAGGCAGTGCAACATAGGTTCACAAGATTGATCCCTGGGATGGCGGGACTGTCATATGAGGAAAGATTGAAAAAACTAGGCTTGTATTCACTAGTTTAGAAGGATGAGGGGGATCTTATAGAAACATATAAAATTATAAAAGGACTGGACGAGCTAGATGCAGGAAAAATGTTCCCAATGTTGGGCGAGTCCAGAACCAGGGGCCACAGTCTTAGAATAAGGGGAGGTCATTTAAGACTGAGGTGAGAAAAATCATTTTCACCCAGAGAGTTGTGAATTTATGGAATTTCCTGCCACAGAGGACAGTGGAGGCTAAATCACTGGATGGATTTGAAAGAGAGTCAGATAGAGCTCTAGGGACTAGTGGAGTCAAGGGATATGGGGAGAAGACAGGCATTATTGATAGGGGACAATCAGCCATGATCACAATGTATGGCGGTGCTGGCTCGATGGGGCCGAATGGCCTCCTCCTGCACCTATTTTCTATGTTTCTATGTAGCCTGTCCAACTCCTTAAGAATGTTGTAAGTTTCTATAAGATCCCCCCTCAATCTTCTAAATTCTAGCGAGTACAAGTCGAGTCTATCCAGTCTTTCTTCATATGAAAGTCCTGACATCCCAGCTCTAGGTGTTTAGAACTTACAAGCCTAACATGTTTAAAATTTGCCAGCCACCTCTCCCCCCCCCCTTATTGCAACCTCTTCCAAACAATGGTACTCATACCAATTACAACATATATTCTGCCTTGCTGAGTTGCTCAGGTGCTCTAACCTTCTCACCTGAAATCATCAACAATGTTTAGACCGGTTAACTTCTGTAACTTTGCCGGCACCAAAACATGGCGACACTTGTGTACTGCCAAGGTGAGGTCGGCTGCCTGATTTTACCAGGTTGAATTCAAAACAAATATTCGGGGGAGAGGAGGCTGGCGAATTTAAAACATGTTAGGCTTCACTGTACTTAGGTCCATGTAACAATATTGAATCATTGAATCATCATTATTGACACTAACATTTCTTAGCTTCTGTGGCTTTGCTCCTCACATTAACCAAGTGAGGGAAGTTAAAATAAAAATCTTTCAAAACAGTATCAGAAATACATCAATAATTGTGAAATATTCAAAATTTAGTTGGACTAAAGGGTGGTGAGTGTATGGAACAAGCTGCCAGAGGAGGTAGTTGAGGCAGGGACTATGGCAACATTTAAGAAACTGTTAGACAGGTACATGAATAGGACAGGTTTGGAGGGATGTGGATCAAACGCAGGCAGGTGGGACTAGTGTAGCTGGGACACGTTGGACAGTGTCGGCAAGTTGGGCTGAAGGGCCTGCTTCCACACTGTATCACTATGACTATATGACTCTAAATTATTAGTGACTAGTGTTCATTAAGAAAGTCCTGTGCTGAATCAATCCTTTGATTATGATTTTTGCTTAATATACATGGTGAACTCACGTTATTCACACTCATGATGGTGCCAGTGGAAGCACAGCCTCGGCTTATCTCTTCCATGGCAATGGCATATGCCAGATAATCCAATCCTGCTCCACCGTATTTCTCCGGCACAGCCATTGCCAAAAGCCCAAGTCCTCCCATCTTCTTTACCTGAGGAGAGCATTGTGAAAAGGTTCTTAGGATTGCAAAACCACAACGCATTCAAAATTCATGGGTCATTCACAGCAGGGGCAACTTGTTCAAGTCAAGTCAACTTTATTGTGATAAACACACATACGGGAGGTAAAGGTACAATGAAAAACGTCAGCAGCAACATGGATCACTTAGTCCAACTTACTGTACAATGGAATTGTTTCCACTTCTGTTAAAACAAATAGCATTATAGGCCACCTTTCCGAACATCTGGTCATCCCAGAAGCACTTTTCACACAGATAATTGTTTTGAAGGACAAGTATTGTTGCAGTGTGTTTCATACATCCTTTATCAATACTACGTTTTGAAATGCATCCTATTGAATCACTTGCTCCAGTACACCCTTTCACGTCCACAGGAAATGTTCTGCCATGAATATTTAAACAATCATTATTATAAGACTACCTATGGCCTTCCAAGCAGCATCACAGAAAAGTGTGCAAACTATGTTTGCTGGGAGTGAGATGTACTTTAAAGCATGGTGTGGCAGTTGTTGCAATGTCATGTGGTAAATGGATTTATGATAGTCTCCTTAAATTATTGGGTCATAGAGTCATATAGCACGGGAACAGGCCCTTCAGCCCAACTCATCCATGCCGCCCAAGTGCATCTGTGGAGGAAATGGATAGGCAACATTTCGGGTGGGGACCATTCGTCATCTGATGGAGTGGGGGGAGAAAGCTGGGATATAAGTTGGGGTGGGACAAAGGGTGGTGAGTGATAGGTGGACACAGGGGGGTTTAGATAGGCAGATTAAGTGGACAAAGATTAGAAATGAAAAGGAGACTAAAGGGCGTCAGATATGAAAGAAGAGGAGTGAAATGTAAAGCCAAAGGCAAGGGTATAGGTGGAAGGGGACATGGGGAGAGGGCGGGATAGTGGGTGAAATTAGTGCATAAAGGGGTGGAAGGGCAGCACAGAAAAGAGGAGAGGGTAAAAGACGGGGGTTACCTAAAATTGGAAGAATCAATGTACATGCTGTTGGGTTTCAAGCTATGCAAGCGGAATATGAGGCTCCGTCCCTCCAGTTTGGAGGAGAGACAGGACAGAAAGGTCGGCATGGGAATAGGAAAAGGAGTTAAAATGGTTAGCAACCAGGAGCTCCAGCAGGCATGGCAGACCTAGCGCAAAATTCGCCAAGTCTCTGTAAAGAAGGCCACAATGAGCGCACCAAATCCAGTAAATGAGGTTAGAGGAGGAGCATGCAAACCTCAGTCAGGTATATATAAGCTGGTATAAACATAGAATTCCCAATTCCATGAAGAGTTTATTATTTCGTTAAAAAGATAATTTAATATTTGCCTGAGGAGGAGTATTAAAGGGATTTGAGCATTGATTTTTTTAATGTTTATGCATTGTACTTTCTAATGGCACAGCAATAACTGATATAATTTGGCTTTGTCAACTGGGACTCCTTATAAATTCTCTAGAGAGGACATTCCAACAACCTTACCACGGCATATAAAATCATGCAACGGAAGTTATTGACATGGTTTACACACATTGCTCTCAAATCAGCCATGTTTCACCATCACCCTCCATGCTGGCTTCATGATCATTGTAAACATCCGTAACATCTTGGCTCCTAAGGCCCTGCAGGAGTTGTTACTGCAATAATTACACCGTAGGTTGTGAATGGCAACTAAACCACAGGTATACGAAAGTCAAGCACTCGTGGGAGGCACGGTGGCGCAGTGATTCAGTTGCTGCCTTAGAGGGCCAGAGACCTGGGATCAATCCTAACTACAGGTGACCACGTGGGTTTTCCCCGGGTGCTCCGGTTTCCTTCCACACACCAAATATGTACAGATTTGAAGGTTAGTCGGCTTGGTATAATTGTAAATTGTCCCTAGTGTGTATAGGGTGGTGTAAATGTGCGGGGATCATTGGTTGGCACAGACTCCATTGTCCAAAGGGCCTGTTTCCGCGATGTATCTTTAAACTAAACTAAAATCAGTTGAAATTCCTTCCCTATTCTATTACGCGAAACGTTGGGTGTTTGCACATGGATCCCCAATGAGGATATGATCAGAGTCCACTCTAAAGCTTCTTGTTGTTATATATGAGCTTAAGATGCATGGCAGTCCCTTTAACAGAGTGCAAAACCAGACCAAGTATTTAGCGTAAAGAGACTATGGAAGTTCCACAAGCTTCTGCTTATTGCTCTTAATCTGACCACAGAAAAAGAGCTGCAAAAATAGTTGGCTTTTTAAATTATTAATGGTGTAAAGACAATATCTGACCAAATATACCCCCATTTATATAAATAACCAATTTCAAAAACTGCACTTGGTAGGATACTGGTATCTATGCTTCATTTTCTTAACCTCTTCCACACAGCATATTGTTCACACTTGTGAAAAAAATCTTTTAATTCAATTCATGTGGAGATTTCTTAAGCTTTCTATCCCTCTTTGGGTGATTCTATTTTTGTGCACAATTAAGACAAGGATTATAGTAAAGAGGATTTCCCTGTTGCAGTTTCCTTCTCAGGGTCATAAATCCACAGGGAGTGTCTCGGCGAGACGGTGCATGTACCATTTTCCCAAGCTGTTTATAAATTCATTGTTCTCTATTGAGATTAAGGAAGAAGCCAAGGCTATTACTCGCTCCACGCACAAAGGCCAAGAACCAATTTTCAAAGTCAATTTTGGCAACTGGCCAACTGTTCAATGTCCGTGACCTGTTATCTGCTCCTTGCTCTCAATCAGCTTTCTCTATGTACTGCTAGATTTGTGTCATGAAGGAAAGGAACATTCATTGTGTGTTTGACACACACATTTAATTACATAAGACCTGTCTGTGCACCCCATGCATATTTAATTCACGCAAGTGTTTTGATCCCATGAAAAGGCATCGTGTAAATGAACTTTTCTTCCTGGCACATTTTGCTCTGGGTATTAAAAAGTTATGCTTGGAAAAAATCAAATTTCTGACCTAATATTCAGTAGAGTATAAGAATATATTAGGGCATATATCTAGAAATATAGAAACATAGAAAGCAGGTGCAGGAGTAGGCCATTAGGCCCTTCGAGCCAGCACTGCCATTCAATGGCTGACCATCCAAAATCAGTACCCCGTTCCTGCTTTCTCCCCATATCTCTTGATTCCGTTAGCCCTAAGAGCTAAATCTAACTCTCTCTTGAAAACATCCAGTGTATTGGCCTCCACTGCCTTCTGTGGCAGAGAATTCCACAGATGCACAACTCCCTGGATGAAAACGTTTTTCCTCGTCTCAGTCTTAAATGGCCTACCCCTTATTCTTAAACTGTGACCCCTGGTTCTGGACTCCCCCAACATCGGGAACATTTTCCCTGCATCTGACCTGTCCAATCCCCAAATAATTTTAGATGTTTCTATAAGATCCCGTCTCATCTTTCTAAATTCCAGTGATTACAAGCCTAGTTGACCCATCTCTGCTGGTCACCAGTTGTGTCCACTGCGTATCTCTGCATCATCTCTGCGGGTGACCAAGATCACCAGTTGTGTCTTCAACCGCTGATCATGGTCTCACAGCACGGAAGCAGGCCAGTGGAAACAGGGAGTAGCATGGAAACTCTGGGAAAGTTGAGGACAGAAATAAGTGGTAGTGTGCACCACTGGGAATGATTTAACGGAGCCATCCTTCCAGAGAAGGAGAGAAACGTAATGAAGAGAGAAATTAAGTTCCAATTTAGCCAACAACAAATGTACTGAATTTTGAGAAATAGCTGTGACGTGTAAAACTCTTAAATAGCATTGTGAGGAATGTCTCTGGCAGATCATTGAGTCTGATCTGCTAATGATATGCCATTACCCACAAGATTTCTATCTGATGGAATGATATATTAAAGAAAGAAAAACAACTGTGCAAAAGGTGCAACGTGGAACATTTCAAGTCATAGAATCATACAGCAAGGAAACAGGCCCTTTGGCCCAACTCACACATGCTGACCAAGATGCCCCGTCTAACCTCATCCTATTTGCCTCCGTTCGTCCAATATCTCCAAACTTTCCCTACCCTTGTACCTGTCCAAGTGTCTTTTAAATGCTGTTATAGAAGTCATTGCAAATATCTCCTCTGGCTGCTCTTTCCATTGATTCGACACTCTCTGAGTGGACAAATTGCCCATTAGGTTCCTATTAAATCTTTCCCCTCTCATCTTAAACCTATGTCCTCTGGCTTTTGATTCCCCTACCTTAGGATAATGACTCAGCGCATTCACTCCATCTATTCCTCTCATGATTTTATGTACATGATTTTATTCTAATGTTATTATATCAGATGTTATATGCAGCACCTTCAATATTACACCACTATGTATTCACCTCTGTGACCTGGTATTGTCCAACTGAAGCCTGATACTCCTTCAGACTGGACAGTCTCGAGAAGCGCCCTGACCCGACCAAAGATGCTGTCTAACCCACTGAGTTACTCCAGCATTTTTCTGCACACTACCATCTGTAGTTCCTCGTTCCTACAAGCCCAATACTACAAGCTGTCCCCAAGTAATGGAACGGGGTAACGATTAACAGGCCTCCATGTACTAATTTTATCCGTAAGTCGGAAAATCACTCGGCTGGGTACCATTCATCCACAGTAATGTAACAAGTGGCATCAAAAGGACAATTCTAATTTTCCTTTTTCAAATCTATCGCAGATTAAACCACCAGGTCCACTCTCTCTATCTCTTCTTCTATTTGATTGGAAGACTTGGTTTTCACCAATGCAACATACATTTTTAGCTGAACGAACAAAATGTTACCCCATGATTGTGAGAAATACAAAATGTTAACATGTACCACGTTAAGCAGCATCTGATAAGTGATTAGATTAGTAATCGAGGTAGAGTTGGTCCAAGGTTCAAATGGAACTTAAATGTCCATTTCCTTCCTGCTTTTATTTCAGATTTGCACCTTTGAGGTTTTTCTATTCACCTCAACATCAGCTTTTACAGTATTTTGCTGCTTTTAATATCCTCCCGATCCTAGTGGAAGAATTTTGAAGTTATGAACTGTAGGTTCAGGGCAGCATGGTGACGCAGCGGTAGAGTTGCCGACTTCCAACGCCAGAGACCCAGGTTCGATCCTGACAACGGGTGCTCTCTGTACGGGGTTTGTATGATCTCCCCATGACCATGTGGGTTTTCTCCAGGGAACTCCGGTTTCCTCCCACACTCCAAAGACATACAGGTTTGTAGGTTAATTGGCTTCTGTAAATTGTAAATTGTCCCTGGTGTGTAGGATAGTGCTGGTGAACGGGGATCCCTGCTCGGCGCGGACCTGGTGGGCCAAAGGGCCTGTTTCTGCGCTGTGTCTCTAAACGAAACTAAACTAAGTTCGCTAGGGAAGTTAAAGAACAGTGCCAGCAATGGGCTCGCTATAATCTGTGAATGATTGAAGTCTGCCTTACAGATGATGTTGGTGTGTTGTTCAATCTTAATTATTGGAAAAGACGGGAAGATCGGTATCTCTGTGGACAATACCAACTTGTTGAGGAAAAATTAGACAGTGATTTAATAAATGAGAAAATCAATTGCTCCCAGCTAAATCAATCATGGACAGTAAACAGTTTACGACATCTATGGAACAGTAATCCAAAGATTTTAACGCTGCAATTAAATAGCTTTCAAATAAATCAGTCAATGCAGCGCGGTATTAAACTAAACAGTCCATTTCTTCCTCACATCAATCCAAAGGCATGTGCTGGGTCAACAATGGGTTAAAGAAAAAATCTTTGTCCTGGCTAGAAATTTGAAAAAGTAAAAATCTCTTTAACTATTCATAAAGTATGAGTAATTTGACCCTGCTGGAATTTAATGCATCTGGAATCATATCTCTATTCTGCTGAGAATGAATTTAAATCCTTTGATTGAAATAACTCAGTTTATTCTGTGTCTGTTCATTTTAATCGGCCATTTATATCTTATTAAAAATCCTGGCTTAAAACCTTATTATGCTCAGAAACTGGTGCATTGAGGTGAGGACATGTACCCCTTTGCATGTAATATTTATCATTATAAACCTATACCTGTACAGTTAACTTTACAGCCAGCCACTGAATTCAATGTTATTTGATGAAATTACCAGATATCAGGCATCTTTGAAACTACTTAAGGCCATCGATTACCCAATTCTGGATTCAGAACAATGGGGGGGGGGGGGGGGGAATCAGTTACAGTGAAACAGTGGTAATAATCTCTGAAGAAAAAAAAAAGAGATTGCAGATGCAGGAATCTGGAACGAGAAAACAAACTGCCAAGGAACTCAGCAGGTCAAGCTCGATCTCTGTCGTTGTTTCAGGTCGAGTGTGCATCTGAACGCAAACTGGGAAAGTGGACCAAGGAATAGCAGATGGAATTTAACTCAGAAAACTTTTTTTTTTCACCTTCCATCACAGTGAGGAATGTGGAGGAGTCACTGTGGTGGATGTTTATGTTAAAATGGATTTAGTGTGTATTTTCACTTTTTATTGGCATGACTGTATGGCAGATTAAATTCCTCGTATGTTGCAAAACATACTTGGCTAATAAAGTATGATTATGATTATTGTGATTATGAATATGAAAACGGAATAGTGTTTCCATCTTGGGAGGAAGATTCTGGCTGTCTACCCTATCTATAGCTCTCTTAATTGGATACACTTCTATCAGGTTTTCCATGCAACCTCTGACATTCCACGTTGGGGAGAAGACGGCAGGAGAAAAGTTGGGGAGGGAAGCAGAAGTCAGAAGATCATTCTGAGAGAATGGAGTGGCTGGGCTTGTATACTGGAGTTTAGAAGGATGAGAGGGGATCTTATTGAAACATAGAAGATTATTAAGTGTTTGGACACGCTAGAGGCAGGAAACATTTTCCCAAAGTTGGGGGAGTCTAGAGCCAGGGGCCACAGTTTAAGGATAAGGGGTAAGCCATTTAGAACGGAGATGAGGAAACACTTTTTCACACAGAGAGTTGTGAATCTGTGGATGTTTTCATGAGGGAGTTAGATTTAGCTCTTAGGGCTAACGGAATCAAGGGATATGGGGAAAAAGCAGGAACGGGGTACTGTGAAATTCTCTGCTTCTGAGGATGGTGCAGGCCGGTTCTCTGGATGCTTTCAAGAGAGATCTAGATAAGGCTCTTAAAGATAGGGGATATGGGGAGAAGGCAGGAACAGAGGTACTGATTGGGGATGATTTAACGGAGCCATCCTTCCAGAGAAGGAGAGAAACATAATTATGAGAGAAATTAAGTTCCAATTTAGCCAAGAACAAATGTACTGAATTTTGAAAAATAGCTGTGATGTGTAAAACTCTTAAATAGCATTGTGAGTAATGTCTCTGGCAGATCGTTGAGTCTGATCTGCTAATGATATGCCATTACCCACAAGATTTCTATCTGATAGAATGATATATTAAAGAAAGGGGTGAAAAACAACTGTGCAAAAGGTGCAACGTGGAAAATCTCAAGTCATAGAATCATACAGCAAGGAAACAGGCCGTTTGGCCCAACTCACACATGCTGACCAAGATGCCCCGTCTAACCTCATCCTATTTGCCTCCGTTTGTCCAATATCTCTAAACCATGATCACATTGAATGGCGGTGCTGGCTCAAAGGGCCGAATGGCCTACTCCTGTCTATTGTCTATTCACCATCATCTATTTATGATACTGTAAGTAAGTTGTAAAATACATATTTTGCTGATATCATTCTCTCCAGACCCCTTTCATGTTTAGAAATACAGACATCAAATGAGGATGTGGGTTGACGGGGAAGGGAGAGCAAGGGAGACACAGATACTAATGGTGGTGGTGTGGGAAGGATTCCATCCTTCAGTTTCCGTAAGTATCCATGGGTTGTTTTCAGAGATCGCTACCTGTTCCGCGGGAAATTTGTGTTCTCTGTCGAGCTGCGCAGCAACGGGAGCAAGTTCCTTTTCTGCAAAGCCTCTGCAGGTGTCCCTCAATAACTGATGGGTTTCTGGGAGCTCAGCCATCTGGTAGACAGTGTGTAGTCGGCGTAAACATATTGGTTTCACGGCTGGAAGGAGGAAAGAGAACACACAACATTACAAGAAACAGCAGGTAAAATGTGCATTGCCATCTCACAGCAAAATCATGAATATTCTGAAATTGTCCGATTAAATCATCCATGTTATGGTTATCGGGACGATGATGGATGAAGATCAAGTATGGTTTCCACCGTCCTCTGAGGCAGACCATTCCAAGACTTGTATACCACTGAGAGAAAACAATGGCATTGTCCATCTTAAATCGCCAGCTCATTTTATGAACCCAATGCTGTGTTGATCTAGGTAAACCTACATGAGGAAACATGTCCTCCTTGTCAACACTGTCAATATCTCTAAGGATCTTATGTTTCAATCAAATGCTATGTTTCATAGCAAAAGGATTTGAGTACAAGAGCAGGGAGGTTCTACTGCAGTTGTACAGGGTCTTGGTGAGGCCACACCTGGAGTATTGTGTACAGTTTTGGTCTCCTAATGTGAGGAAAGACATTCTTGCCATAGAGGGACTACAGAGAAGGTTCACCAGACTGATTCCTGGGATGGCAGGACTTCCATATGAAGAAAGGCTCGATAGACTTGGCTTGCACTCGCTGGAATTTAGAAGATTGAGGGGGGATCTTATACAGACTTACAAAATTCTTAAGGGGTTGGACAGGCTAGATGCAGGAAGATTTTTCCCGATGTTGGGGAAGTCCAGAACAAGGGGTCACAGTTTAAGGATAAGGGGGAACTCTTTTAGGACCGAGATGAGAAAATCATTTTTCACACAGAGAGTGGTGAATCTGTGGAATTCTCTGCCACAGAAGGTAGTTGAGGCCAGTTCATTGGCTATATTTAAGAGGGAGTTAGATGTGGCCCTTGTGGCTAAAGGGATTAGGGGGTATGGAGAGAAGGCAGGTACAGGATACTGAGTTGGATGATCAGACATGATCATATTGAATGGCGGTGCAGGCTCAAAGGGCCGAATGGCCGACTCCTGCACCTATTTTCTATGTTTCTAATTGTGTTTCGTCTCATTCTTCTAAAGTATGCCATTACAAGCTTAACCTGCCCAACCTAAGCTCAGAGGTAACCTTCACTTTCCAGGTTATAGTCTAATAAACCTCTATGCCCTGTTTCCAGCACATCAACATTCTTCCTTAAATAAGGAGACCAACACCAATCACGGTGTTCACCCACACCAATGTGTTCTCACCAATGCCCATGACTGGAGCATAACCTCCCCTACTTAATCTCACTATTCAATTGCTTGAGCAATAAACAAAGTCTGAAGAAGGATTTCGACCCGGAACGTTGCCTATTTCCTTCGCTCCATAGATGCTGCCTCACCCGCTGAGTTTCTCCAGCATTTACGTCCACCTTCGATTTTCCAGCATCTGCAGTTCCTTCTTAAACAAATTCTATTTTGCTAATTACCCACTAAATCTGCGAGCTAACCTTTTGCTACAGCAAATCATGCATTCTAATATTTGGGAAATATTTTCAAGGGAAAGTGCTTAGTCCTGTGGCATTGGATTGCCAATCACAGTGAGCAGTGAAGATCAGGCCACTTTTGCCCAACTGATCTTAGGATGCAAAGGTATCATTCTTGAGCCATATGGCTAAAATTTCCACAGGTAACAAAATGTGAGCATGGCTGCAAGAGGCCCCTGTTGCCTAAATTCATGCAAGGGAAACATGTCACAAAGTGCAGGAGCAACTCAGGAGGTCAGGCAGCATCTCTGGAGAACACGGATTGGTGACCTTTCGGATCGAAACGTCACATATCCGTGTTCTCAGAAGTTTACAAGTTATAGGAGTAGAATTAGGCCATTCGGCCCAACGAGTCTACTCAGCCATTCAATCATGGCTGATCTCTGTCTCCTAATCCTATTTTCCTGCCTTCTCCTCATAACCCTTGACACCCGTTCTAATCAAGAAATTGTCTATCTCTGCCTTAAAAATATCCACTGACTTCGCCTCCACAGCCCTCTGTGGCAATGAGTTCTGCAGATCAACTACCCTCTGGCTAAAGAAGTTCCTCCTCACTAAACGAGCGCCCTTTAATTCTGAGGCTATGACCTCTGGTCCCAGACTCTCCTACCAGTGGAAACATCCTTTCCACATCCATTCTATCCGTGACTCTCATAATTCTGTTAGTTTCAATGAGTTCCCCCCTCAATCTTCTAAATTCCAGCGAGTAAAGGCCCAGTGCTGTCAAGCACTCATCATATGTTAACCCACTGATTCCTGGAATCATTCTTGTAAACCTCCTCTGGACCCTCTCGAGAGTCAGCACATCCTTCCTCAGATATGGGGCCTCCATTTGCTCATAATACTCCAAATGCAGCCTGATCAATGCCTGATCTCTGCTTTTGTATTCCAGTCCTCGTGATATAAATGCTAGCATTGAATTTGCCTTCCTTACTACCGATTCAACTTGCAAATTAACTTTTTGGGAGTCCTACATCAACACTCCCTAATCCCTTGGCATCTCCGATTTCTGGATTATCTCTCCATTTAGAAAGTAATCTACACCTTTATTCTTATTACCAAGATGCATGACTCCGCACTTTGCTACACTGAATTTCATCTGCCACTTCTCTGCCCACTCTCTTAACCTGTCCAAGTCCTTCTGCAGACTCCTTGCTTCCTCTACACTGCCTGCCCCTCCACCTGTCTCAGAATCATCTGCAAACTTGGCCACAAAGCCTTCTATCCCCTTATCCAAATCATTAATGCACAATGTGAAGAGAAGCATTGTATATTACTGACGCCAACCTGAAATGCTGCCTGATCCGCTGAGTTACTCCAGCACTTTTAGAGTCTCTATTTGTAAACCAGCATCTGCAGTTCCTTGTATCTACATGGAGAAATGTCATTAATATGTAATTCACTCTTTTATCGTGCAATCTTTATTCTTACTTTCTCAGCGAGAAAACATAGCAGCAAAAAAATGGAAAGAGAAAATAGAAGTAAATGGGTTAATTTGGATTCAGAGCTGTGACTAGTAGGTGCTGCATGGATAAGTGATGAGTCCCAACAGTCCCTCATCTATATCAATGATTTAGATGATGGGACCAAGTATATATCCAAGTTTGTTCTTGATACAAAGGCAAAGGCACAGCCTGCGAGGGGGGGTGCAGGGAGAGGCCTCAGTGAGAATACACACTTCCAGTTATGATCGGCCCTTGCACACTAGACATATGCCCAGCAGGAGGTGTGTACATACCTATTGACTTCAATTGTCATGCAATGTTAGTTTTAACCTGCATCGACATAAATTGAAAAACAAATGCTCCAGACAACAGAAACAAAATACTCACAGGAGCTCAACACATCACTCCAAAGATGTACTGGTTTGCACGCTAATTTGCTTGGCAAATTTGTAAATTGTCCTTAACATTGCATGACAATTAAAGTCAATAGGTACATACACACCTCCTGCCGGGCATATGTCTAGTGTGCTAGGGCCGATCATGACTGGCCCTAGCACACTAACATACACTGTTGTTAAAAAACTGTCAGGGACACGTGGTGCAGCTTCTAGCTGTCCATCTGCCTTTTCAGGTAACACTGCTGGCAGCACTCTGTTACTGAACATCCCAGAATAGGTATCGTCAGAAACACAGAGTCAAACAGAATGAAAACAGGCCCATCGGCCCAACACCAGGATGCCCAATCTAAACTAATCCCACCTACCTGCGTTTAGCCAATATCCTTCTAAACCTTTCCTGTCCATGCATCTGTATGCAGGCCAGAAGTCACAGAAATGACCATTTGCCCAAAGCCTATAATCAAAAAATCTTCAGTGACACCATTTTCTAAACAGACCTTCTGATCAGTAATGCGTGCATAGACTCAAATTTTCTAAGACTATAATTACATGACATGAGAATTAAGGGACAGAAGTTTAGGGGTAACATGAGGGGGAACTTCTTTACTCAGAGAGTGGTGGCTGTGTGGAATGATCTTCCAGCAGAAGTGGTGGAGCCAGGATCGATTTTAACATTTAAAAGTAAAGTGGATAGGTATATGGACGGGAAAGGAATGGAGGGGTATGGTCTGATTGCAGGTAGATGGGACTAGGGGAAAATAAATGGTCGGCACGGACTGGAAGGGCCGAGAAGGCCTGTTTCCGTGCTGTATTTCCTTATATGGTTATATGGTTAATAACAATGATTGGGTGCATTGAATGTAGACAAAAAATGCTAGAGAAACTCAGCGGGTGAGGCAGCATCTATGGAGCGAAGGAAATAGGCGACGTTTCGGGTCGAGGCCCTTCTTCAGACATTGAATAGTTGACTTTCAGCCACAACCTCGAGCATGGACTATTGTCTCTGTTTACCTTAATTTATTGTCATGTGTATTGAGGTACCGTGAAAAGTTCTTGGTTGCGTGCTACCAGTCAGCGGAAAGACTATACATGGTTACAATCCAGCATCCACCGTGTACCGATACATGATAAAGGGAATAACGTCTAATGCAAGATAAAGTCCGATTAAAGATAGTCCGAGGGTATATAGTAGCTCAGGACTGCTTTCTGGTTGTTGATAGGATGATTCCGGTGCCTGATAACAGCTGGGAAGAAACTGATCCTGGAACTGACGCTGGAAGTTTGCTTTTTCACACTTGTAGCTTTTGCCTGATGGGAGAGGGGAGAAGGGGAGTTGACCGGGGTGAGACTCGTCCTTGATTATGCTGGTGGGCTTGTCGAGGTAGCGTGAAGTGAAGCACATGTTATGGTAACTCTCAACCTCCTGGCTATTTGATCAATTAAGGCAATCATTTAGACTTTAGAGATACAACGTGGAAACAGACCCTATGGCTCACTGAGCACGCCAACCAGCTATCACCCCGTACACTAGCATTATCGTACATCCTAGGGACAATTTACAGAAGCCAATTAACTTGCGTCTTTAGAGTTTGGGAGGAAACTGGAGCGCCCGGAGAAAACCCACATGATAATAGGGAGCATATTATCGGGTTACACCATGGCCTTTTTCGGCAACTTACAGTAAATGCCCAGGAGCGAAGAAGTGGTGAACACGGCCCAGTCCATCACAGGTACTGACCTCCCCACCATTGCAGGCATTTACAGGAGTCGCTGCCTCAAAAAGGCAGCCAGCATAATCAGAGACTAATACCACCCTGGCCACATTCTCATTTCACTCTAGCCATTGGGAAGAAGATATAAGAGCCTGAAAACTTTAATATCCAGGTTCAGGAGCAACTTCTACAACCATCAGGCTATTAACATTATAACCTCCAAATAAGCTCTGAACTACATAGTCTGGGGGCATTGGCTTTGTATTTTTGAAGTATTATTGTTTGTTTGTTTGATGTGTATGTACGTGTAGATATGTATATATATATATATATATATATATATGTGTGTGTGGGTGTATATATATGTGTGTGTATACGCGAATGTATGTATAGGAACTGCAGATGCTGGTTTAAACCGAAGATAGATATAAAGCTGGAGTGACTCAGGTGGTCAGACAGCATCTCTGGCGAAAAAGACCAGTTGACGTTTCGAATCGGTTCTGAAAAAGGGTCCCAACTCAAAATGTCTAATATTCCTTTTCTCCAGAGATGCTGTCTGACCCAATGGGTTATTCCAGCTTTTTGTGTCTATCATTGTGTAGGTGCGTGTATGTGTATGTATAAAAAAGAACTGTAGATGCTGGTTTAAATCGAAGGTAGACACAAAATGCTGGAGTAACTCAGCGGGACAGGCAGCATCTCCAGAGAGAAAGAGTGGGTGATGTTTCGGGTCGAGACAGTCTCGACCCGAAACGTCACCCCAGTGACAGTCCTTCTCTCCAGTGTTGCTGCCTGGCCCGCTGAGTTACTCCAGCATTTTGTGTCTACCTTTGTATGTATGTATGTATGTATGTATATATATATGAAATCAGGAGGTTTCATGTTATATATATATATATATATATATATATATATATATAAGAAACCTCCTGATTTGATAAATTAGGGCAATCAGCACTGATTTAGACTTTTGAGATACACACGCACACACACATGTATGTGTTTGTACGTGTGTGTGTGTGTATATATATATATATGTGTGTGTGTTCAACAACGTACCTCGGTGACTGCCAATCACCCCCCCCCCCCCCCCCCCCCGGACACTTATTGTTATTTATTCAAATCATTTGCTGTGTCGCTCTTCCAGGGAGATGCTAAATGCATTTCGTTGTCTCTGTACTGTACACTGACAATGACAATTAAAATTGAATCTGAATCTGAATCTGTGTGTGTGTGTATACATATATCTGGTGTGTGTATATATGTGTGTGTGTGTGTGTGTGTGTGTGTGTGTGTGTGAGAGAGAGAGAGTTTGAATTCTGATCTATTTTTAAAATTATTATATTGTTTGCAGACAACTTTGTTTACTGTCGTGCTGCTCATTGTTTTGTTTGGGACATATGACACTAAAACACAGTTGACCTGAAGCGTGAGCAGTGTTTCTCGCTCCACAGACGCTGCCAGACCGGCTGAGCGTTTTCCAGCGTTTCTGCTTTGACCTTTCATGGCCAGGCCCTGGACAGAAACTGCTCGCCAGCTCTCGCTTCCATCCAATGCTATCCGCCATTACCGACCCGACCCGACCCGACCTTCCCGCGTCCCGGCCTCCCGCGTCCTTTAATGAAAGTCGGCTCCGTGTGTCAGACTCACTGGCGGCAGCGGCGGCGGCGGCAGCGGCGGCGGCGACTCTCCACAAGACTGAAGCCATTGTGCCGGGCCGGGCCGGGCCTGGTGCATCCAGCCGCGCGTCCCCGTCTCACTCCGCGCCCGGGCCCTGCGTTCCGCTCACAAACACTCGGCCTGAAACCCTTGGTCCCTCTAGAGTTGAGGAGTATCGCGGTTATTGACTGGTTAGTGACGCAAACCAGTTCTGATTTCTTCAACTTCAAGTGACCTTTGATTTCCCAACCCCCACCCTAGTTCTCCCGCTATTGGTCGCATCCAGGTTCAGGAGCAACTTCTCACTGTCCTTCTGATTATTTTTTCTGTTTGTATGCCGGGTTGTCACCCCCTCAGCCAACAATGAACCATTCAAAAAATGTCCATGAGCATCGTCTGCTTTGATCTGTCGTTTTCACACCTCACCCTTCCATATCTCTAGTCTCCCCCTCCCGACTCTCAATCTGAAGAAACATAGAAACATAGAAAATAGGTGCAGGAGTAGGCCATTCGGCCCTTCGAGCCTGCACCGCCATTCAATGTGATCATGGCTGATCATCCAACTCAGTATCCCGTACCTGCCTTCTCTCCATACCCCCTGATCCCTTTAGCCACAAGTGCCACATCTAATGCCCTCTTAAATATAGCCAATGAACTGGCCTCAACTACCTTCTGTGGCAGAGAATTCCAGAGACTCACCACTCTCTGTGTAAAGAATGTTTTCCTCATTTCGGTCCTAAAGGAATTCCCCCTTATCCTTAGACTGTGACCCCTTGTTCTGGACTCCCCCAACATCGGGAACAATCTTCCAGCATCTAGCTTGTCCAACCCCTTAAGAATTTTGTAGGTTTCTATAAGATCCCCCCTCAATCTTCTAAATTCCATCGAGTACAAACCGAGTCTATCCAATCTTTCCTCATATGAAAGTCCTGACATCCCAGGAATCAGTCTGGTGAATCTTCTCTGTACCCCCTCTATGGCAAGGATGTCTTTCCTCAGATTTGGAGACCAAAACTGTACGCAGTACTCCAGGTGTGGCCTCACCAAAACCCTGTACAACTGCAGTAGAACCTCCCTGCTCCTATACTCAAATCCTTTCGCTATGAATGCTAACATACCATTTGCAACATACCATACCACATACATAACATACCATACCAAGAAGGGTCTCGACCTGAAATGTCACCCATTCCTTCTCTCCAGAGATGCTGCCTGACCCGCTGAGTTACTCCAGTATTGTGTCTTCTTCTCCAGAGATGCTGCCTGACCCGCTGAGTTACTCCAGTATTGTGTCTTCTTCTCCAGAGATGCTGCCTGACCCGCTGAGTTACTCCAGTATTGTGTCTTCTTCTCCAGAGATGCTGCCTGACGCGCTGAGTTACTCCAAAATGTTTTATTTAAACCAGCATCTGCAGTTCTTTCTTACACGTCTACAGTACCTTCCTACACTTTACTATGCGTTGCTTTGTGAAAAGGAGGGTCAGATAATATCTCCAGAACTGGTGTTGTAAAGCGAAAACAAAAAATGTCCTACATGGATAGAACATGTTTAGAGGGAAATGGGCCAAATGCAGGTGTGGGATAATGGAAAATAAATCTATCCTCTGCTGATGTGAATGTCTCATTTATAGATACATAGAAAATAAGTGTAGGAGGAGGCCATTTGCCCTTCGATTGTGATCAGCCATTCATTGTGGTCATGGCTGATCATCCACAATCAGTAACCCATGCCTGCCTTCTCCCCATATCCCTTGATTCCCCTAGCCCCTAATAGATAATTCTCTTTTAGATTAGAAAATTGGATAATTCTCATTGAATCAGAAAGCATTTGATAAGGTCCAACATAGGAGATTAGTGGGCAAAATTAGTGCATTCATATAATACTTTTAATCCATTACTCACCTCACCTTTCACATCGATTCCTATTCCTTGACCATACTCTTCTATACCTTTGTGAGCTTTCTTCCCCGTTAATTTTGGTGTCTTTCTTAACTTCTCCTATACTCTCTTTCACCTTTATCTCCATCCTTGTATTTTCAATTTGTTCACTTCCCCCCCCCCCCCCCACTATTTAGTTTAAACCCACCCGTGTAGCAGTGGCAAACCTGCCTGCCAGAATTATGGTCCCCCGCCTGTTAAGGAACAACCCATCCCTTTTGTACAATTCACCCTTAACCCAAGACGGATCCCAGTGGTCTAAGAATCTAAATCCCTGTCCCCTGCACCAACTCCTTAGCCACACATTCAGATCCCCTATCTCCCTGTTCCTGCCCTCACCAGCACGAGGAACTGGAATCAAACCTGAGATAACCACCCTGGAGGTCTTGATTTTCAGCCTTCTTCCGAGCTCTCTTAAGTCACACTGCAAAATCTCTTTCCTCTTCTTCTCGACGTCATTTGTGCCGACATGCACTACCACTTCTGCCTGCCCACCTTTACCCTTGAGGATGCCCTGCAATTGGTCCGTGACGTCCTGGATCCTGGCACCATCCTTGAATCCCGCCTGTTGCCGCAGAAACCCGTCCCCAAGCTTCCTTCCCTTCCTCATCGTCACCCACCTTCTCTCTTCCGGTATCTTCAGTGTAACGATCGCGCTGTAGGTCCTGATCATGAAACTTTTGTTTTCCTGGATATTCCCAAGGTCATCCAGTTGCCTCTCCAGTGCCCCAACACAGTCCTTCTGGAGCTGAACCTGGACACACTTTCCACAGTTGTAGCAGCCAGAGGCACCATCAATGTCCCTGACCTCCCACATCCTGCAAGCATCACACTGAATCAGCTTCCCTTCTTCACTGCGCCTCACCCTCTGCAACTTTTGGCGTAGTCTACTCCCTCAGCCTCCTCGCCGAAGACTCTTGAGCCAAAGACTCGCACTTTTCTCACTAGACTTTCAAACCAAAAACTCGCACTTTCCTCACAAGGCAGCTCCCGTAGAGCAAACTTTGCTTAAATGAGCTGATAAATTAACTAATTTGCTAACTTACCGGTTTGCAAATTAAATTCCTCAGCCAAATACCGCACTCACTCCTACACCTGCCACTCCTCTGCACAGCATTTAAAGTTTTATAAATTGTTTCTGCATCCCCTCCAGTGTCTCTTTCTTAAACAGGAGTATAACTGCAGAGAATAGTCTGCAAGTGTGGTCTTACTTAAGTTTTTAACCCCTGCTCTCTTTACGTTTCAAAGCGAGTTAGTATTCTACTCTGTCACATCTCCCATTTCGCTTACTCTGGCCTTATTTATTAATGCATTATTGGGTAGCTTTACGCACACTTATGACAATTTGGAAACATTATTATCTTTCAAAAATGTAATAAGGTTAGTCAAACAATATTTCATCTTTTGACATCTATGTTGAAAATTTATTATCATAATTTTCACCCTTCTATTTTCTTTTATAAGGATTCCATTATTTTTTTCTGCCACCATTACTACACAGATTGTTCTGTAAATCCCTAGACGTGTTCTGTCAGCCTTCCTAAATATAAGAATTGTATTTGCTATCTGCCAATCCTCTGGCACAACACCTTTTACTGATGAATTATTAAATATGTATAGTATTACCTCCGTGCTATTTTCCCTAGATTCTTCTAAAAAGCATGAATGCAATCTATCTGGACAAAGTGATTTATTCTGCAAGTTTGATTAGTTTATTAAATACGTCCCTTTTCTCTATTGAAAATGCACAATTTCATTATTTATCTCATCTTCCAATGTCACGATTGCCTATTTAACTCCCTGGCAAACATAAAAGCAAAATGATTTAATGTCCGTCATCTTCCTGTGGTTATCTGTGGCATTGTGCTATCTGTCTTCAAATGGCCCCATTCCCATAACTATCTCTCTTCAATGTGCTTGGAAAATATTTTATTATTCCATGTTTCTTGATAATATAATTTTACAGTTCGTGAGCCCTCCCTAATATTATTTTACTTCTCCCTTACTCTTTTCATCTTATCTATCATCCACTCCTGCTTTTGACATACTCGATGTGAACCTCTTTCCATATGCCAAAATTTTCCCGTGTGTTTATTCATCCATTGAGCCTTGCGTTGAATCTCAACATGTTTTTCCATAGTCAGAAAACATCTTTTCTGCATTCAGTTGAAAACTTTTTTTAAATGCTTCCCACTGTTAAGTATGATTGATTGCCTACACGGTTGTCATCATCAAGTTCCTCTTCATGAGTATTTAATACATTTGGGATTAGATATTGCATTTAATGTCCAATCTGGATTTTTATTCAGCAGGTAGACACAAAATGCTGGAGTAACTCAGCGGGACAGGCAGCATCTCTGGAGAGAAGGAATGGGTGATGTTTCAGGTCGAGACCCTTCTTCAGACTGGTGTCAGGGGAGTGGGCGGGACGGAGATAGAATGTGGTCGGAGACAGTTAGACTGGTGGGAGATCGGAGAAGGGGGAAGAGGATGGAGAGAGAGGGAAAGCAAGGGCTATTTGAAATTAGAGAAGTCAATGTTCATACTGTTAAAGAAGGAACTGCAGATGCTGGAGAATCGAGGGTTACACAAAAAGCTGGAGAAACTCAGCGGGTGCAGCAGCATCCAAGGAGCGAAGGAGATAGGCGACGTTTCGGGTCGAGACCCTTCTTCATACTGCTGGGGTGTAAGCTACCCAGGTGATATATGAGGTGCTGTTCCTCAAATTTTCGCTGGGCCTCACTCTGACAATGAAGGAGGCCCAGGATAGAAAGGTCAGATTGGGAATGGGAGGGAGAGTTAAACTGCTGAGCAACCGGGAGATTAGGTAGGTTGAGGCTGACTGAGCGGAGGTGTTCAGCGAAACGATCGCCGAGCCTGCGCTTGGTCTCGCCGATATACAAGAGTTGACACCTGGAACAGCGGATATGGTAGATGATGTTGGAGGAGGTGCAAGTGAACATCTGCGTCACATGAAAAGACTGTCAGGGTCCTTGGATGGAGTTGAGGTAAAGGGACAGGTGTTGCATCTCCTGTGGTTGCAGGGGAAAGTACCTGGGGAGGGGGTGGTTTGGGTGGGAAGGGACGAGCTAACCAGGGAGTTGCGGCGGGAACGATCTCTGCGGAAAGCAAAAATGGGTGGAGATGGGAAGATGTGGCCAGTAGTGGGATCCCATTTTTGGTAAAAATGTTGGAGGATTATATGCTGCATGCGACGGCTGATGGGGTGGAATGTGAGGACAATGGGGACTCTGTCCTTGCTACAAATGGGGGTAGAGGGTCAAGAGCGTAGCTGCAGGTTATCGAGGAGATCCTAGTGAGAGCCTCATCTATAATGGAAGAGGGAAACTCCCGTTCCCTAAAGAATGAGGACATCTTCGGTGAGCTGGTATGGAAAACCTCATCTTGGGCGCAGATGCGGCATAGACGGAGGAATTAGAAGTAGGGGATAGAGTCTTTACAGGAAACAGGGTGGGAAGAAGTGTAGTGTAGATTGCTAGGGGAGTTTGTGGGTTTGTAACAGATATCAGTCAAAAGTCTGTCTCTTGGAGATGGTGAGATCTAGAAACAGTAGGGAGATGTCAGAGATGGTCCAAGTGAATTTGAGTGCAGGATGGAAATTAGTCATGAAGTTGTTGAAGTCAGTGAGTTCTGCATGGGTGCAGGAGGTAGCACTGATGCAGTCATCAATGTAGCGGAGGTAGAGTTCAAGGATAGGGCCAGTGTACGTCTGGAAGAGTGATTGGCAGGCCCCATGCGAGTGCCCATAGCTACACCTTGGAATTGGAGAAAGTGGGAGAAATCATAAGAGAAGTTGCTAGTGTTAGTAGACGGAAATTGGCTGGTTCTGCAGTCGAGGAAGAAAGGGAGGGCCTTAAGACCTTTCTGGTGGGGGATGGAGGTGTAGAGAGACTGGACATCCAGAGTAAAGATGAGGGAGTGGGGGCCTGGAAAATAGAAGTCATTGAAGAGACGATGACCGTGTGAGGTGTCTTGGACATAGTTGGGAGGGATTGGATCGGGGCGGGGGGGGGGGGGGGGGGGGAGAGAGATAGGATGGAGTTGAGGTATGTGATAATTAATTCAGTGGGACATGAACAAGCAGAAACAATGAGTCTGCCAGGACAGTTTGTTTTTTGGATTTTGTGGAGAAGGTAAAATTGGGCCACGCGGGGCTGGGGAATGATAAGGTTGGAGGCTTTAGAAGGCAGAGAGCCGGAAGTAATGAAATGTTTTAATGGGGGGGGGGGGGGGGGGAGCAAGAGCAGTGGGATTTTGATTCTGCGGGATTGGTTAATAGGTTTATGCTCACAATGTTAACTTGAATCTTCAATATCTCATCAATATTTTAAAAAAGGTGCATTGTTCGGGTCTCCCAAATGATTGTTTTTCATGATGAGATCTTATCAAGCCTTCCATCCTGTGGTATAGATAAGGTATGAGGAATTTGCAGAGATCTGTGATGTGCTTTTTAATGTCTGGGAAAAGTGATGTTATGGGAGTGCAAAACTTCGTAGAGAAGCAGACCAAGACAACAACAGCTGCTCAGATGGTCTTTACTCCTGCATCCCAAATGGGTAATACAAGTTTCTGCAGAAGTTGTCAGGGATATCACTTGCATGGTTTTTAAATCTAAAAGTAGATTAGAATTATATTCAGTCAGAAATCTCCAATGGCTATTATCACATAACTAGCAAATGCAAAGTTGAAAATGAAAAATCTTTATTACTACTCTGTTGTGACAAAATAACATTTTATACAAACAAGCCACCTATCACTTTAAAACATGAAAAAATTGATGACGATGTTACAAAATACAGTTCAACATTCTAATGCAATTACAAAGCATTCAGTCACAGATGTGAATTTATGCATCTTACATTTCCTGTGAAAATATTAAACAAATTATCATTCAAAAATATAATATTTACTCAGCAACATTTATTACCCTTCATAAAAGCCCCCAAAATACATTTCACATCACCAATTCAATTTGGTACCAATGTGGAATGGGCGAAGTTTTGATGAAACAGTGGAACAATTAAAAAATAAACTGTGTTAAGATACAAGTGAAACACTAAACATATCAGGGATACATTTTGAAAATACAAGAACCATTACATCAAGCAAATTTCCAAACTGCCTTATTTTTCATGCATTCCCAATTAGTTTTAGCTTTAGCGACTTGTTCAAATGAACATTTTAGATTCTGTGAAGTTTTGGTGTAAATAGCCCATGGGAAACAAAAACGAGTTTTCAGTTTATATGTATAGTTTGAACAGCTTGAACCTCATTGCAGAGAATCAGACAAATGAGCGATAAATGTTAACTGCTCTCACTTGCTGTATTGAATCTCATCTATATTCTGTCAGCACTTGCCCACTTGCCAAGGAAGAAGAAATATACAACAGATATTTGTACTCTTACAAACTGTTTCACCAACATAAACAGCTCCACTTAATGTATATAGGATTGCACCCCTCCATAAACAGAAGCCAATGCATACAGAGTCAACAATGCAACTGCAATTCAAATAGGCTAATGGTCACACCTGGACATTTCAGGCACACATTCAGCTAGCCTCTGGAAATCTAGTCAATTGCGGTTGAAACATAGTGGATATAATAGAAATTAAAACAGGCAGCCCGATTTCATGTTGCATTATAATATCAGACCCATGCAGAAAGAAGCCAGGAAACAACATATGAAGGTTAAATCATCCAAAGTTTCAGTCTTCCAAAGTCAGTAAACATATTCATTCTGATGCCCATACTAGATGTATGCATACATTCTTGCGGACAAGAAAGCAATCATGTTTTTTTTCTGAATGTGGACTTAATTTTTACTGGTTTATGCCATTTTGAATCGACTCCTTTGGTAATATAGCTTTGAAGCAGCAAAGTAGAAAATCTTGTACAACACATTCGTTTCACTGGAATGCTAAACGCAATTACCTTCCCTGTGCGGGTTAACCGATTTGGAAAAAGTCAACTAAAAGATGAAAAGTACATCAAATCAAAAGGTCAAGATTAAATGTATTCGATGACATTTCTTAATCTGTGGTAAATAATCAACTATTTTCCTTCCACGGTTAAATGTTTTTTCGTCCCCTGTAGAACAAAACATATGAACTGTCCTAGGCTTTTTGTGATCTTGTCTTAAGATAGAAAAAAAGTATTCAGAATTAAGTGGCAGGCATTAGTCCTCTAGGGGATTAGGATATATTAATCTCTAAGAAATTCATGCGCCAAGTACACTGCAAGTATCTCCACCTCATTTCCACTCTCTCAACATTAAAGTAAAAATTACATAGCTTTCCTATTGCAAATAAAGCACCAAGTCATTTTTACGCCTTGAAATCGTAACAAATGTCTTTAAAGAGTAAAGCAAAACTATTATCTGATGGTCTATAATTAAAAGAATTGTAATGCTTAATTGAAGACAAAATTCCACTGCAATGGTTGTGGAACAGATATAACTGTTCTGGGATAAAGTGAATAAATCACATAAAGGGAATTCATCGCAAAGAATTGCAATGCATCAATGCAATTACAGAAAATAATACACCCCCCCCATATCACTGAATGTTATAATTACTGCAGATGTTAAATTAATATAATTTGAAAAGAGCGACTGGTCTACTCCATGACTCCAACTGCATCGCTGACCATACTACCTTTTCCGATTCTTGTCAGAACAAATTTTTTTATTTTTAGATTAATCTTTCTGAAAATAAGACAAATGCTGTTAACTAATGGCAACATATGTACAGAAAAACAACATTCATTTCCCACCAGCTGAAAAAAACTGCTTAATGCTGTTCATGTTATAATTTCAATTGCTGCTGACAATATCTTTGCAATTAAACAATTTCATAAGCTCAGGCTAAAAAAAAAAACACTGGAATTTATTTTTCGCCCTTTACTTACTTGTAAGACAATATTAGAACGCAAAGGGCAAAAAAGCTGTTCCAGTGAGGAATCCATTTAATTCATGATGGGGAATAAAGTATCAAATGGCACCAATTCAAGTCTCTCAACATGGAAACATTCACATAAAGGTGAACAAAGGGCCAAAAATTTCATTTATAGTAGCAACTTGGTGGAACTATACAAAAAACCCAATATCCACATTGGAAATATTAATAAATTGTTTAATAACTTGCATCAAGCTTACATTTGGAGGGAAAATTGAGTGAAAATGGAGAAAAAGATTCCAAACTGAGGAAAACTTCTTTAGGAAGCCTGTCCAATACTTCCAAATGAAAAACTGCAACTGAAAAGGTATCAGGTGAAGGAAGATACTCAATTGCTACTCTGGAATGTGTATAAAGGGATCGTGGCATTTCAATTTTGCGTAAATATGTCAAAAGTTAAATAATGACATGGACAAATAGGTGAAACACAACCAAATCACACACATTGAATTTTATTATACAAAACAGCCAAAAGTAAAAATAAAGCCCCTAATGCATTTCCTACTGATTTCTGGCAATGCCAGGTACAGCCCAGAAATACTAGCAATATCCACAAATGTTCTTGCCAGAGGTAGATGAGAAATCAGAAGTATACAGTAAAAAATATAAAAAAGTGCAAAACTACCACAGTGCACCAGCTGTCACAATAATAATGTTCTTGATAAACTATGGAAAAGATTTTCTAAGTTTCCTTACCTGTCTAAACAAAATGTGTGATCAAACCAAAATAAACTGCGGGCTTCTGCACAAAATTTGTTTCTCATGGGAATTGTTATTTGGTGCTCCGAGACCTGGTGCTACTAGTAGATCGGTACAAGGAGCCATGACATTCAATCCTGTCCTAGGTTAGAGAAGCTATTGAACAAATTCAATGGAAAATTTAAATTTTCCAATCTTTTAAACTAAACTTATTTCCTTCAGCCCGTCATCAATTTCAAAAAAGCAGCAACCAGCCAGCTTCAACATTTCATGCAGATCAGCAATTCCCCCCAAACCCGTGGTTCAGCAAAAGTTTCAATTATCCACATTCAATGTTTTTTTTAGTGGTGTTGGGTAAATCTCTTGGGAATTTTCTTTTGTTGAATAGTATGGAGAAAAGTCAGCAACAGAAAGATGGAAATATGTGGGCTGTTTGGGTGGGGGGGGGGGGGGGGAAATGTTTTAATGGTTACAAACTGAAATCTTGTCACTTATTTGCCAAGATCAGTCGACCCAAACTACTAAAATGTCTCATTGAACTTGTATTTATATTCAAGGGACATCAACCATTGCGATTCCTGCTGTGCTTACAGAAAATGCAAGTGCCAACAATATCAATGCACTTCTGGCTTCCAAGTATCAGGAAGTCTCAGGAAAATTAGCATAATGCAATGGTGGAAAATGATAACATAAAACCAGTGATGGCATTAAATCACACAGAGAAAGTTCTTAATGTCAATATCTCCAATAATATCAGCTTTCCCTTTTGAAACTAAAATATTTTTTTAATTACCTAGAAATGATTAACATTGTTCCAACCCATCTGTACCTTAACTATTCAATGATTTACCTGATTTTACCTGATGGTAAAATTGCCTATTTAAAATGCAAATGAAATCTGACTGGTGAAAATACTGGGTAGACACAAAATGCTGGAGAAACTCAGTGGGTGAGGCAGCATCTATGGAGAGAAGGAATTGGCGACGTTTCGGGTAGAAATACTGACAGGAATATCGCACTAACATGTTCAGAGATTCACCTTTTAAGTTTAACCAAGTGTGAAACAACCATCCCAATACATTTGACAAAGCCCACAATGACTAGGTATTATCTAAACTTTTTTAAAATAATTGTTCACAGAACAAATGCAAGCAACGCTACATGTGAACTAAGACGAGCATCACTCGGACTCAACTGGCATTCAAAGTAGTCCCAAACAGCCTCTTTCTTCTATTACTGTAAAATTGAGAAATATCAAATTCTGCTCCATTCAGAATATCAGTGCATAGATACTTGTACTAGACCTTTCTGGCACTTGCAGTCTGAAACTTAAACCAGAAGTGGAATACCTTAAATTTCTGCAATTAGTTCTAATAACCCATAGGTTTAGAATTCTCGGTTGCTTCTCACTGCAAGCCAAATCATGAAATATTTAGCTTTAATCAGGTTGTAGTGTTATAAGATGCAAACTGAAATTAACAAATGGGTCTCAAGTTTCAGACAGATATGTTAAAAATATAAAAACTATGCTTGGTGTGCCAAAGATAGCTTTAACAGTTATTTTAATTTAAAGCAGACAGACACTAAGAAATATGAAATTATTTAAGTTTTATCTAAATTGTGCCTTTAATATAAATCACTTACAACATTGGTAAATACATTCAAGTCATGTCAATGGAATTGTATGGAAATCAGTCATAGGCTAAAATAAGTTCATCTTAACACATTTTGACCATATTCTTGTATCCCTTATAACCAACGTTTCTGACTTGTAAACTACGGTACAGAACCTCACGGAATTAGAAGAGAGATTTGCAAGTGATAAAGGAAATTAATGAAGCTAATAAATATTATTATATTTCTGTTTTGAAACTTCAAAGGTTAATCTTGGATTGAGATATTGACTTTCATATAGCACATGCACAAAAATCATTTTCTCGCTGGTTGACGATTGATAACTGATGTGCCAAGTAAGAAAATTAAATAAATCCACAAACCTTTGGTGGCCCACAATGGTTTGGACTATCACAAAACTATATTGCTCAGTAATGCTCTAATTTCTAATAGTGCTCACTTTGTTACTCACATTTAACAATTCATATGAAAAACCATTCATGGACATAAAGGATTAGATCCTTAAAGGAAAATGATATACAATGTCTGATTTGGAAATCAGGACAAGCAAGTTTTGTGAAGATTTTTTTTCTATGTAAAAATAAACAATTTTGCAAAAGTCTTTGCATCTAATTCTTTGAGAAGACTTAAACTCCAGCTGGTGATAAATATGCAACATTCAATGTAAATATTCAAGTTCAGTCCTCGATACTGCTCCATGGAAGATTTGAAGTACTGCAGTGTGGTCACAAAATAAATGGATTATTTTTAGAAAAATGTGCACTGTAACAGAAAGAAGGTGGCTAAGCAGCCTGTAACCATTTTTTGTTGAAATGGAAAATTATTTGGACCTCTAATCAAACTACGTCTGGAATTTTCCACCCATTCTTGAACATAATGCAAGGCCATGTTCAAACTCAGTGGCGTGAATCTTTTACGATAAATACAGAAAAATATAGGTACTTCTCGGATGTGGAGTCTTTCATCACAACTAGGCATTCATTTTAGATATGGGAAACATTACATATACACCAACGGATGGAATTCCCATATCAAAATCTGAATCATCTTAGTAAACTTAACTGAATTATTTCCCTCTGGTGCAGAATGCATAGAAATGACAAAAGATAATTGATTCACACAGCCAAAAAGCCAACCTCTTCATTATCAGTGCAAACAAACTGAATGGGAGGTGTCGCTGCTGAAATATACATTTTGCAGATTCACTATTGTCCTCCATTATATGCATAATCAGCCTTGTTGTGCATGATCAACTTGCCATCAACAAAGTAAAAACTGTCGGATCGTGACTCATAAGGATTGTCCACCATCTCTTGAACTGCAAAGAAAGAGAACGCACACATTAGCAACGTAATAAAAGTTCACTGAAAACATTAAACCTTCAAATGAAAATAATAATATTTTGAACTATTTAGAAAGCAAATACATATTGTATAATAAAAAAGGGTATCGTCCTCTTATTAGCATTTTGCTACAGAGAACCCAGGATCCATCCATTGTCTCTGCACCGTATTGCCATTTTGGGCTGCAGGGTAGCTTTACACTCATAGCTCCAGCAACCCAGGTAAATTCTGACCTCCAGTGAGATGTGTGGAATTTGAATCTTCCTCCTGTCCCCCCTTTGCTTTCCCCATGGGTATTCCAGTTTCCTTCCACATCCCAAAGGTTAACTGGCTGCGGTTAAGTGCGCCTAGTGCAAAGAATATGGACCAGGAATAGTGTGCGGGTTGTAAATGGGCATGCGTGAGGGGATACATTGCAGTGGGAATGGGACTGGTCTGAAAGCCATGATTTTAACCAGTGGATCTACAGCAGACCGAGCTTGAACAGTAGAAGCGCTGATGCATCAAATACACAAAATTCACGAATCGAAGTTACGAAATAATAAAAGTTATTCCAGGTCATTGAGTCTATGTAGCAATGTTACTAAATGTTGAGATTTAAAAAATCAAGTCTGCAATTTATCCCATCAGATAAAGCATAAAAAGAACTTTAATTTGACACCTCATTCACTTTCATATCTTCAGTATTAAAAGAGTTATGGCCATTTTCATACTCAGAAATTAGCATCTTGCTCCCTATTGCTTTTCCATTGACTTAACACAAATGCTGTGATCGAGGACAGTCAAAAGCCCATAACTTTCTTAAAAATTAAGAGAACTTAAATAAATTTTCAGTTATTATAGGTTGAAGCATTCTGAAACAAATATGAAACAATCTTACTTGGATGACCTGAAAGTAAAGCATATAATTAGTAACCCAATTGTAGCTAATTACAAAATTCAATTACTAGATCTAAACATCTATCCATTACTAAAGAAAAGATTAACATTTTTAAATAGCCCAAGTATCCAAATAACATTCACAATATAACATGATTTTTAAATCTCATTGTCATTAATTTATAGGCCAAATGGAAGGAATTTAGTTTTTAATTCCCTTAAATTAATGGGCATTTTAATCATCTTGCGAGTGGGATTTTGTGGAACGCGATCGTTTGGAACGTTGCGGCTGCGGCTAATTTAAACTGATTATCGATAGGAAAAATACTGCCGGTTCATATGGGGCCTAAATCACCTTTTCGCGACGTAAAATTTGGATTAAGGTAATCCTAAGAAGCACGTTTATATGTAAAATAAACGCCTTTCCTTTAGCTGTCCCGTACCTGAAATCTGTCCCCGTTGTCCGCGTTCACGGCATTAGAAGCAAATTTTTAATTTACTCCAGCGCTGAAATTGTCCAGCGATTAAAAATAAAATAATAATTCACAGACCGGCAGTCAGAACAAATCTTCAGCATAAGCTCGCACCCCGAGAAAATAAAACTCCGGCAGGCAGGAGAAAACCGCATTTTAACCCCCCCCCCCCCTCAAAGGCGCCAAAGTCGCGCACACGACCAGTGACAGAACTGCAGCGCCGCTGAAGGTAAGTTTTGTAACATACCTAGTCTATGTACTTGCAACACTGCTGCAAGCAAGACTTACATCGTACCTGTACCTCACTGCACTTATGCATATGTCAATAATCATGACGTGACTTAAAGATTAAAAAACAGTTCTGCGATGAAAATTAATGTCAGATTTTTTTCCCCACAATTTAAGGTCGGAGTAAGATGTCATAACACCACTGAATGCAAATTGGAAGATGAAATTTAAGATAAAAATCTAGTAAAGGTACTGAGTCAAACCATTCGTTATCTTGCCTCAATGAAAGAGGGCGGCATGGTGGTGCAGTGGTAGAGTTGCTGCCTTACAGCGCCGGAGATCCGGGTTCAAACCCGACTACAGGCGTACGGATTTTGTACGTTCTCCCCGTGACAGCATGGATTTTCTCAGAAATCTTCTGTTTCCTCCCATACTCCAAAGACATACAGGTTTGTAAGTTATTTGGCCTGATGTATGTGCAAATTGTCCCTTGTGTGTGTAGGATAGTGTTAAGGTGTGGGGATCGCTGGTCGGCGCCGGAGTCGGTGGGCCGAAGGGCCCGTTTCCACATTGTTTCTCTGAACTAAACCAAGAGATGAATTACCCACATTATAACTTTTTAAAAACCGACACCAGATATTAAAATGTTATCTATAAAACACAGGTAAACCTGGGTAAGCTGCAAATGTTCTTAGAAACTAGGAGTACGTACTGATTTCTTCAGAAAGTTGAGGGAATTCATATATGTGTTCACATGTGTTTCTGCTGTTAGGAATACAGAATCCAAAGTCAAAATCGAAACTCTTCAACAGCTTCTCCCTGAAGTAATGTCTTTCAATCATTCTGAAGCTATTCACAGCCTTATCCCCAACAGTAAATTCTACCCTGTGAAAAAGGATAAAGGCAAAAAAAACATAAGGAATAATAGAACTTTGTAGAAAGCTAAAATGAAACAGTAACTGCGCGTATGTAAACTAAGTTGAAATGCAATACCGTTTTGACCACAAATAGAATTTTCAATACAATTATAATAAATCTGGGGTACAGAAGCTTCAGGGGAGACATGGGTGAGGGAAAAAAGGAGGGGGGGCGTTGCATTATTGGTTAAGGAGAATGTCACGACTGTGCTCAGAGGGGACATTACGAGTGGTTCGTCTCGTGAGGCTATATGGGTGAAGCTGAGGAACAAGAAAGGGATGATCACCTTGTTGGGGGTGTACTACAGACCCCCAAATAGTCAACGGGAATAGGAATAACAAATGTGCCGGGAGATTGCAGACAGCTGCAGGTCAAATAAGGTTGTTGTTGTTGTAGTAGGGGATTTTAACTTTCCCCAATATAGACTGGGAAAATCATCACGTAAAGGGTTCAGATGGGGTGCAATTCCTCAAAAGTGCTCAGGAGAGTTTTCTTAAGCAGTATGTGGAGGCCCCCACACGCGAGAGGGCAATGCTGGATCTAGCATTGGCAAATTGGGAAGGGCAAGTTAATGAAGTGTGTGTGGAGGATCCTTTAGGGACCAGTGACCACAGTTCGGTTATGTTTAAGATAGTTACGGATAGGGACAGAGAAGGTCCACGTGTTTAAAATGCTCACTGGGTAAGGCCAACTTTGAGGGTATGAGAGAAGATCTTGCTCAAGTTGACTGGAGCATGTTATTAGAGGGGAAAGGAACATCGGCCAAATGGGATGTTTTTAAAAGTGTACTGAAGAAAGCTCAGGATGTGTTTGTCCCCGTTAAAGTGAAGGGCAAAGCAGGCAAACGTGAGGAAGCTTGGCTGACGAGGGAAATTGAGATGTTAGTCAAAAACAAGGAGGATGCATGGGATAGGTATAGGCAGCTGGGATCAAGTGCATCCCTGGAGGAGCTTCAGAAACTAAGGAGTAAACTAAAAAAGGAAATCAGAAGGGCAAAAAGGGGCCAGGAGATAGCTCTGGTTGGTAGCATTAAGGCCAATCCCCCAAATTCTATGAATACATAAGGGGAAAAGGGTAACTAGAGAGAGAGTGTGGGACCTCTCTGGAATCAAAGCAGTCACCTCTGTGTGGAGCCACAGGAGATGGGCAAAGTCCTAAATGAGTATTTCTCCTCTATATTTACCGAGGAGAAAGACAGTAGGATGGAGGAAATTGGACCAGTCACTGGAAGTGTCTTGAGAGCAGTCCGGGTTACTGTCAAAGTAGTAATTAAGGTACTGTCGTGTTTGAAGGTAGACAAGTCTCCAGGGCATGATCTGGTATATATGAGGACATTGTGAAAAACTAGAGAGGAAATTGAGGGAGCCCTGGTTGAAATTGAGTCGTCCTTAAATACAGAAGAGGTGCCGGAAGACTGGAGGGTGGAGAATGGTGTACCTCTTTTCAAGAAGGGCTGCAGGTATGTTGTTGGTTCACATGCTTGATCAATGGTGTTTTATCATTAATGTCTTATTATTATTAATGTTTAGTGTTTTATGAGTCATTCGTAACTGTCACTGTATGTCATGTCGTTACTTGTGGGCAGAGCACCAAGGCAAATTCCTTGTATGTGAATACTTGGCCAATAAACGTACTTACTTAGGTAAAATGCTGGGAACTATAGGCCGGTGAGCTTAACATCTGTCGTTGATAAGTTACTGGAGAGTATTCTGTGGGATAGGATATACAGGCATTTGGATGGGCTAGGGCCGATTAGGGATAGTCAGCATGGTTTTGTACGTGGAAGGTCGTGTCTCACAAATCCAAATTTCTTTTTGAAGACGTCACCAAAAAGGTTGATGCGGGCAGAGCTGTAGATGTTGGCCTTCGACAATGTTCCGCATGGTAGGCTGCTCTGGAAGGTTAGATCGCATGGGATCCAAGGAAAGATTGCGGAATGGATAGCAAATTGGCTCCATGGAAGGAAGCAGAGGGTAATGGTGGAAGAATGGTGGAAGTTTGCTTCTCAGACTGGATGCCTGTGACTTGTGGTGTGCCTCAGGGTTTGGTGCTGGGCCCGTTACTGTTTGTCATCTACATCAATTATTTGGTGTAGATGACAATCAGACATACAGGCCAAGATTAGCAAGTTTGCTGATGATACAAAGTTAGTGGCTTTGCAGATAGTGAAGATGGTTGGATTGTTTGAACAGGTGAGTTGAGGAATGGTTGATGAAATTTAATACAGAGAAGCGTGAGGTGTTGAATTTTGGGACATCGAACAAGGGCAGGACCAACACAGCAAATGGTAGGCCTCTGGGGAGTGTTGTAGAGCAGAGGGATCTGAGAGTGCAGGTGCATGGTGCCTTGAAGGTCGAATCGCAGGTAGATAAGGTAGTCAAAAAGGCTTTTGGCACTTTGGCCTTCATCAGTCAGAGTATTGAGTATAAATGTTGGGAGATCATGTGGTAGTTGTACAAGACGTTTGTGAGACCGCATTTAGAATATTGTGTTCAGTACTGGGCACAATTTTATAGGAAAGATATTGTCACGCTTGAAAGGGTTCAGAAAAGATTTACAAGGATGTTGCCAGGACTAGAGGGTGTGAGCTATAGGGAGAGGTTGAGTAGGCTGGGTCTCTATTCAATGGAGCGCAGGAGGATGAGCGGAGATCTTATAGAGGTGTATAAAATCATGAGAGGAATAGATCGGTAGATGTACAGAGTATTTTGTCCAGAGTAGGAGTATCGAGAACTAGAGGATATAGGTTCAAGGTGAAGGGGAAAGATTTAATAGGAATCCGAGGGGTAACTTTTTTACACAAAAGGTGATGGGTGTATGGAGCAAGCTGCCAGAGGAGGTAGTTGAGGCTGGGACTATCCCATTGTTTAAGAAACAGTTCGACGGGTACATGGATATGACAGGTTTGGAGGGATATGGACCAAGTGCAGGCAAGTGGGACTAGTGTAGCTGGGACATTGTTGGCTGGTGTGGGCGAGTTGGGCCGGAGGTGCTGTTTTCACACTGTATCACTCTATGACTCTAACTAATCAGAATGCTTCCTAATTGAGTACCAATATGCTGCACAGGAGCAATACAATCAAAGCATCACCCTTGATTTAATCAAGATTAAGTTTTAATGTGCCCACAACAAATTATACTATATTTTGAAATTAAAGACTTTTTAATATTGAGTGCATATTCTGAGTATCAGGTGGACCAAAATAACTTCAAGTATCCCAGAAGCAGCAATATGAACGACTTTAAGCCTAAATAACACATTGTGCTTCTGGCAGGCAAAGAAGAGGGGTTTGATGTTGTTAGTGGAGAAGACGGGCATTATCCTTGATCTCCATAAATAATATTTGAATAATGGATTGCTTTTGGCAAAGATGTGCAAAGCTTGTTTAATGAACACCAGTCAGATTTAATTATGAATTCAATGCAACACTTGAGAGAAGAGATAAACAGCTTTTTGATTAAATATTTAAAGGGAGACTCTGTGATTAGCACTGTGTATATATCACTATCTTTCAATCTTCAAACATGACATTGACATCTCTCATCTTGTATTTATGTACAGTACTATGTGATCTGTTAGGATAGCTAGCAAAACAAAGCACTTCTCTGTACCTCGGTACATGTGGCAGTAATAAACATCTAGCAGTTCCTGGACCTCCCAAACTAGCTACACCAGAAGAAGCTCACCGTCACTTTGTCTGGGACAATTAGGGATAGGAAATACACGAGAACCTTGCCATCAATGCCTATATTGCAAAACTGAATAAACTCAGCCAATTTGTTTTATTATTTTAGATTTCCAGCATTTACAATCTTTTTTTTTGATTTTCAGACCATGATAAATGGTTGTTTTTACAAATTGGAGGACGGTGTTCCCCAATGGTTAGTGAGTCAGTTCTGGGCATACAGAATGACATTTTAAATTGCCGATGATGCCAAACACAGAGGTAAAGATGATACAAATAAACGGCAACAAAATGCAAAAGCTGTCAGAGCAGTCAGGAACATGGCAAATGAGGCGATGCATTTTGACCAAAGGAATTGGTGTAAAGGTGATACAAACTAAAATGGTGAGGCTCTGTTAAAAGGAGGAAAGCAACGTCACCAATGGCTTAAGTTTGCTGCAAACAGATTTGAACTGGATGTGGCTGGACTACAAAACCTAGATGCAATTGATTGAGAGCTGTTTCATCGTTGTCTGAAACGTGTATTAGCATACCTGTAATTCATGGTGCAGCTTTATCAGTTTTGCAGCTCAGTTTTAGCTTCACTTACCACTGTACACAGCGCATCCCTTTGCACTCCCCATTGAAATAAAACTAGTCCCAAGGTTTGTGGATAATAGCAGAATGATGGATATGCCACACATTACCAATTGGTATGGAAAACAATTTTGTCCCCAGGGTCCAATTCTGAGCTTCCAGTTCTGTTTTAAACCTATTCCATTAAGTATTGCGGCAGTTCCATTCAGCAGAATCATTATTCCCTCAATCTAAAGGCAGGACTGAGCGTGACAATGTATATTATCTTCCATAGTCAGGATTGTGAGGTAAACTCTTCTGCCAAATCTACTTTAGCTGTGTAAGAAGGCATGGTGGGTGAAGTATGCTTTTCCTTCTCTCAACAATAGGCTGGAAAAGGAATACACGTACTCCAAGATGGTACTGGATATTTTCCCTAATCGCTGATAATATCACGCTGCAAACCGTTCAAACACAACTGTATGCATATGTCACAAGTAATTCTGACTCAATCTTAATTGTGCAAATAAAAGTGAACGACTCACGTTGCACCAACTGTTCTCAGTCTCAAGAAGGCAGGAGTGAACTGGTAACGAACAAACCGTCCAGAACTAGAATCCGTTCCGCCATTTTCATCATCCTCATCTTCCAGCTCTGACAAAGTAAATTTGAAGTTCATACAGTACAGTAATATTTTGTAAACGCCCTGCTGCAAATTAAAAAAATCTATGACAAACTGATTATGACAAACTAAAATGTGATACAAGTAGGTCACTGATTTTCCCGCACCCTTTGTTCCTGACCCTTGCCTGACTACCTTCTGAATTTTATAGTCGGCATGGCAGTACTCTGCGTATCGCCAACTTGGACAATTTTTACATTTTTATCAAGCCAATTAATCAATCCAATTAACCTACAAACTGTACGTCCTTGGAGTGTGGGAGGAAACCGAAGATCTTGGAGAAAACCCACGCAGATCACGGGGAGAACGTACAAACTCCATACAGGAAGCACCCATAGTCGGGATTGAACCCGGATCTCTGGCGCTGCATTTTGCTGTAAAGCAGCAACTCTACCGCAGTGCCACCGTGACTGCCCTATTAATCTGTCTTGCTGGAGGTCACATTATAATAATAATTCAACAATATACTTCTAACCCACTAATTATACCCCCCCCCCCCCCCCCCCCCCCGTCTGTAAAGCACCATGAACTGTTAGAAACGTAAATAATTATAATAATGAAAAACAATTAACTCTTTCGATACAGAGGCGGCATGTCTGTAAACTTATTTACAGGTATACGTGAAAGAGCGCATGCCATGTGCAATGTCATCTGTGGTCGCCCAATGAATAAGTCTGGCAGTGGTGGGAATTTAAGTGTGCTCTCGTAATTAAAGGAAGTGCCGGACCACCAATTGGCAGAAAATCGGTGGTGGACCCCTAGTCGTCATTTTCCCTTCGTCGATTTTTAAGTACTATTTCAGAAATACATGAACACTTATCCATAATTTCAAAATGTAGAATTTGTTTTTGCCATTTTCCCTGCAAATGTTAATGTGCTAATTAAAAGCAAAAAAATGTCCTGGTCATAGTAATAGCTGATTCCAGTTGTCTCAACAAAATAGTGATGGCTCTTTGCCAGACAACAAATTGTTTGATTTGTAACAATCAAATCATGACTGTAATCTACAATAAGCCAACCAAAGAAAATTATCCAATTTTTGTGGTTTTTATTGTGATACCAGATCAAGAGTTCCTTTATTTACTGAATTGAGTTTAATTTATTGCCACAGAGCAGTAGAACATTTGCTTTTCCTATTAATTTTCTAAGAGATTAGTTTTACAGATTATAAAAACCTTCCATTGCCAATGTGGGTGGCTGTTGTATGACATTTGAAAACAAATATTTGAGAGCAAGGATTCGACTGAGATGGATAAAAATCAACTATGTCTTCATTGGAAATGTATGCATATTTACTTCAACAAGATGTAATCAGAGCTTTTCTCGCCACCACCCTCTATAAATTTTAAAAACACACGTGTTGAAGCAAATTGTTTTGATTGTATGCAAGTCCCCACACCCCTAAGGGAGAGCAGCACATTTGGAGAAAATTGAACATTAAACTTGTATCATTTCCAGATAACCCAAGGCTACTGGACTTCCTCACTGACAGACCTCAGTCTGTGAGGGTTGGAAATAACACCTCCAATACCATCTCTCTAAGCACCGGCTCCCCTCAGGGCTGTGTCCTGAGTCCACTGCTGTTCACCCTGATGACTCACGACTGTTGTGCCAGGTTTAGTACAAACCACATCATGAAGTACGCAGATGACACAACAGTGGTGGGCCTCATCAGGGACGACAATGAGCTGGCTTACAGGGAGGAGGTGAAACAACTGGTGGACTGGTGCAATACGAACAACCTGATCCTGAATGTCGAGAAAACAAAGGAGATTATCGTCGACTTCAGGAAAACCCGGCACAGTCCCACACCACTTCACATCAATGACAGCGATGTGGAGGTGGTCAGTAGCACAAAGTTCCTGGGGGTGCAGATCACTAACAGTCTGACCTGGTCGACTAACATCTCATCAACTGTTAAGAGAGCGCAGCAGCGGTTGCACTTTCTGCGCCGGATGAGAAGAGCTCATCTCCCCCATCCCATCCTCACTACTTTCTACAGGGGCACCATAGAGAGTATTCTGACCAGCTGTATCTCTGTCTGGTTTGGGGACTGTAGAGCCTCCGACTGGAAGTCTGTGCAGAGAGTGGTGAGGACAGCGGAAAAAATCATCGGGACCCATCTCCCCTCAATCGGGGATATTGCGACCAAACGCTGTGTGTCTAAGGCCAGCAGTATCATAAAGGACCCACACATCTCCATCACGGACTGTTCACTCTGCTGCCCTCGGGAAAAAGATACCGCAGCATAAGGAGCAGAACATCAAGGTTCCACAACAGCTTCTTCCCACGAGCCATCAGACTCCTGAATGCCATGTAAATGGGCTGCCACTATTGTCTATTTATCCTTTTCATACATACCTATCCTTCGGTTAATTTATTGTGTTGCACAGGGAGCCAAATGCAACGTAATTTCGTTTGGAACTGCATATATCAATGTATTTCTAAATGACAATAAAGTTTGTTTGACTTTGACTTGTTTGACTTGACTCTCCGATAATCAGCATAAAAAGCCTCACAATCAAATTAAATTTCACCCATGTTCCAATTGAGGCACTTTATTCCTAGAAATATATAATCCGTCTTCGTAATAGTCTGCTTAAACATTACAAATTGGAGCTGATATAGGCTGTGTGTAGCCCATTGAATCTGCTCCAACATTCTGTCAGTTCATGGTGGACTTGATGGCTGGACATGATTCCACTTTCCTGCCCTATTCCCATAATCAAAGTTTCAGGTCACTGACCTCTCACCAGAGCAGATGAAAGGTCATCAACCAGCAACTTGAACTCTTGCCCTATTCCATGGCTGCAGCCTTACACAGCCTATACTGCATTTTCCAGTTTAATTTAACAGTGTCACATCACTTAAATCTTATTACCATTGATGCATGTAAGATGTACAACACAGAATGAGGCCATTTAAACAACTACATCCACTCCAGTGTAAGATAAAGCTTCCTCACCTCATTCTTCAAGAGAAACGCTTAGTCCATATCGCTTCAATTCTCAACACTTCAAATACACATCCACTTATCTTTTAAATGTAATGAGGACATCTGCACTATAAACCCTTCAGGTCAGAGAGTTCCAAACTCCTACGCCACCCTCTAAGAAATATTCCCTTCCTAATAATCTTTCTACAAATAATTTTAAAACTATGCTCCCTAGTAATATACAATCCATCATTGTGATAGACATGTCTTAAACATTAGAAACTAGAGCCGATACGAGCTGTGTGTATATCTATGGAAAACTGGTTGTTCGTATTTATTCGATCTTGATCCCTCAATTTGTTTTTAAAACACACCCACGTCACCGTTGAAAAAAAAATAGCAATCGATCAAACGTTTCCACACTGCAACAATTTTACAGTCCTGACATCATTGTGCTGGGACTTCCGCTGTTCATGATGATACATATAAAAATGACTTGGATGTAAACGTACACAGGTTGGCTGGTAAGTTTGTAGATGACACCAAGATCACTGGGGTCTTGGACTATGAGGAACGCTGCCAAAGTATACAGCGGTATGTAGATTAGCTACAGAAATGAGTGGAGAAATGGCAGATGGAGTTTAATCCAAGGAAGTATGAGATTATGCAATCCTTTGAATACTATTGGGCACATCTTATCGCTTATAAACTAGCAGAAACTAGGAAGAGGTGGGAAAAAAAATTAAACATTAAGATTGAAAATATCTGTACTAAAATACTAACACATAAGTATATTGAAGGAGAAAAACTGGACATGAAGTGATTATATTTACATATTTAAATAAGATCCAAAATTCAAAGCATATATTACAGCAATCGGATTGCTACCAATTTTCGTACAGTTTTGTTATATTTATTTTTCACCATCAATTTGGCAAAGTAGAACATAAAAACTTTCACCAAAATGTCAAATGTACTGAAGCCAAAAGTGCCATGTATGTAAAGGTGGATAGACACATCATGCAAACAATGAATAAAACTGTAACTATCAAAACTGGCACCATCAAACTCAAATAGTGAATTACATGAAAGAAAGCTATCAACAATCTTTTGGCTTTACAGATTGTAGGAGCGCTCTCACAAGTGTTACATACCAGAGGATGGTGGCTTGGCAATTTCAAACAAAACGGTCCCAGTTTCCATATCTCGAATCTTAAACCGTGTGAAGTCAATACCATAAACGTTGTCGTCGGGCTTGCACAAGTAGGCTGGAAAATAATTTTAGTTGAAAGTTTGTCTGATGTAACAAAGTTACCCGAACTTGCAGCACAAATGAAAAGTATAAAACATTTTGTTAAACCTAATTACTCAGCTCAATTAATTAATAATTGTCAGAGGAATTATTCAAGGCAGGTATAACAACAGCATTTAAAAGACATTTGGACAGGAACATGGATTGCAAAGGTTTAGGGGGACATGGGACAAACAGAACTAACTTGGATGGGGCATGGACGAGTTTGGCTTAAAAGCCTGTTTCCATGTTCTATGACTCTTATAATTAAAATAACTTTGATCATGCACGGCAAATTCAAACCAGTATGTACAGCACCCTGCATAATATTTCGGACAAAGACCCATCATTTATTTATTTGCCTCTGTACTCCACAATTTGAGATTTATAATAGAAAAAAATCACATGTGGTTAAAGTGCACATTGTCAAATTTTAATAAAGGTCATTTTTAAACATTTTGGTTTCATGATGTAGAAATTACAGCAGTGTTTATACATAGTCCCTCATTTCAGCGCACCATAATGTTTGAGACACAGCAATGTCATGTAAATGAAAGTAGTCATGATTAGTATTTTGTTGCATTTCCTTTGCATGCAATGACTGCTTGAAGGCTGCGATTCATGGACATCACCAGTTGCTGGGTGTCTTCTCTGGTGATATTCTGCCAGGCCTGTATTGCAGCCATCTTTAGCTTATTCTTGTTTTGGGGGCTAGTCCCCTTCAGTTTTCTCTTCAGCATATAAAAGGCATGCTCAATTGGGTTCAGATCGGGCGATTGACTTGGCCACTAAAGAATTGACAATTATTTAGCTTTGAAAAACTCCTTTGTTGCTGTAACAGTATGTTTGGAATAATTGTCTTGCTGTAGAATGAACCGCCGGCCATGAGTTAGAGACATTTGTTTGAACTTGAGCAGATGGGATGCGTCTGTCCACTTCAGAATTCATTATGCTGCTTCCACCAGCAGTTGTATCATCAATGAAGATAAGTGAGCCCATACATGCCCAGGCCATAACATCCCCACCACCGTGTTTCACAGATGAGGTGGTATGCTTTGGATCTTGGGCAGTTCCTTCTCTCCTCCATACTTTGCTCTTGCCATCACTCTGATATGTTAATCTTTGTCTCATCAGTCAATAGGCGCTATGTATAAACACTGCTGTAATTTCTACATGGTGAAACCAAAATGTATAAAAATACCCTTTAATAAAATTACACATTAACCACATGTGATTTTTTATATTACAAATCTCAAATTGTGCAGTACAGAGGCAAATAAATAAATGATGGGTCTTTGTCCCAAACATTATGGAGGGTGCTGTACTTCAAACCCTGGATCAGGCTAGAGAAAAATTGCAAAAGCATTATTTAAAAGCTTTGTGCTAACTATGGGAACATTTTTTGTCATTACTATTTTTCTGCAAATTACTTTTGAGGTTGCAGGCTACAAATACGACTGGACTCTTAAATAAAAATGGAATTACTGAATTTTGTAGGGAGGGTGGATAAAAAGTAATCAGCCATGTTGTGCACTTCCGCTACAATGGAATAGATTTGAACAACGACAATTCCTATCATAGGTTTTGTGCAGGAAAATTGTGCTAAAAAAGATTGGCAATGATTTTATTGAATCTTACAGCTGGAAAAGAGGCTTCTATTTCAAATGTTCTAATTTCCCAATAAATAGCAAGGCACTCTTCATGAGTTTCATTCAATTGGGAACACATATTCCCTGCCATCATGTCACTGTGCGCAAACACCCTGGCAGAATTTAGCTCCAAGCTGAGGTGCAATTTTTTTGCATGGTGCAAACTAACCTTTCAACATTCCAACAAGTAAAGCAAGATACTGCAGATGTTAGTCACAAAACAAGCTATAATCTTAATGAATAGAGCAGGCATTTAAGCCGAATAGCCTACTCCCGATTCGCATTCTCCCCTGAATGTCTGTACTGCTAAAACCGTACAAAAAAACAGAAAACGCTGCAGATAGCAGTTCAGGCAATATTTGAGGGAAAACAGAAATAACTGTTTCAGTATGATGTCCTTTCGTAGCTATAAAAAGATGGCTATGCAATGAATTTTAAGATGAAAGCAAACGGAAGAGAGAGTAGAGGGAAGAAACAATGAAGTCTGTGATATGGCTGAGGGTGGGGTTTTCCTCAGGAGCTCCAGTTTCCTCCCACATTCCAAAGACTTGCAGGTTTGTAGGTTAATTGACTTCTGTAAATTGGCCCGAGCGTGTAGGATAGAACTAGTATATGGATGTTCGTGGTCGGCCCAGATTCGATTGGCCAATGGGCTTGTTTCCACACTGTATTTCTAAAACTAAAAAAACATTTTTTTTAAAATTGCAGTAAGGCCATGCTGTTGTTGAGAAAGTCCTATTTATGGTTTAGTATTACAGTCAGTACACAAGTTAACAGTTTCCAGATTCTTTGAGTCATTTCTTGCATAACTCTTCTCACTGTACCCTATGATCCATGCTTAATACTCTCTGAAAGATCTCTCAGCAGCAGTGACTCACTTTTTCAAAGCTGACCTAGTTGCCCATAACACCATTTCACCCTCCACTTTCAGAAGAAAAAAAAAATCCTTTCAAACATCATTTCAACATTTCTAATGCAGACCATTCGCCCCCTTCACTATATACAAAATGTTTCACCTACTAATCTATTATGCTACTATGTACTGCACCATTGGTTCAAACAGCCAACAAATGGTATGGCAGCAAGTAAGTTGACTGATTGGAAAAAGAGAACTCTAAGCAAATGCAAACACAGAGGATGTTATGAGCCCATTTTTACTGACATTTATAACTAGAAAGAAGCATGTGCTCCAAAACTCCTGTCAAAATAATAGGCATTACCAGGCAGTGCACCGACTACAATTAAGCCTTGCCTCCACCCCTTTACAGCAGCTTTAAACTACAATTATACTGCAAGCACCACAAATACATCAATTCCAAAGTGGAAGCCACATATCTTCAGTCAGAGCGATTTGAAGATTGCTTCCACCTGATGACCCCAATTAAGTTTTTACCCCTACCCCCAGTCAAGATAGTAAGAAGGTACCAATTATAGTAGGGGTTGTAATATCAAGTCCTATAAGCTCAACTGAACAGAACTATTGTCTGAATCACATGACAGATTTCTATTGTTAATACATGTTAGTTAGGGGAGCTGAAAATAAACTTCCTGTTGAATGAAATTTCAAAGCTTCACAATTACTGGAAATATTTTGGCACCATTGTAATGATTCAATCTTTTTTTGACGTTACAAGGGATCAAAAGTATCTGAATTCCAATGTGATAATTCCAGCATAATTGAAATCACTGGACTGATTTTTCTTCAATGTATAGATAGAATTCTTGGATGAAATCAATTCACTTTGCATCTGCAATTACATTACATTGCATATAACATTAGAAGGAATATATTAGTTCAATTTTCATGTAAAAACTTACCAAATCCATCTAAAGACTTCACCAGAATATTAATTGTCAGCATTTTCCAGCATGAAAGCTGGTTTATTTTGCTTCAACAGTAAATTTGGATTATAGCGTATGAGCTACCATAATTTGTTATATTGCATACAGGACCATGGTAGAGACACCATTTTTCAAAAGATGATTTAATATTTGATTCCGATGATATTTGTAGAAATCCCAGGAAATATTTTATCATGGAATATACAAATAAACATTAAACTTCAGCTTTAAATATGACTAAACCCATTAATAATTGCCGACACCAGGCTCCCATGCCAAGATATATTAAATGCATTCGACAAAACATGGAAATGCCTTTCTTGGTATATTTCCTGCTTTTCAACGAAATTATTAAATTTCATTTCCTCATCTAACAATCCATCTTACCATTCATGAAAAGCACCACATAAATTCCATTAATATCTTTTTAAATTATTAAAACAGCTTATCATTGCTCAAAAACAATTTACAGTGAGGAAACATAGCTAACAAAATAATATCACCTATAAAATAAGAAAAACTTGCTCCAGTCAATGTTCCAATGAAATTGAATTCTCTTAAATCATGACATAATGTGGCTCACATTGCCTACTTCATTGTGGCGTGTACAGCTCAAAAAATGTATTTTCCGATGCGCAAACCTGTGAATGGGTGATATACATAATTGCACTGCAGGATGCCTTTCAGTTTGTGGAGGCATTCTGTAACCACAATTGTGCTTTACTGAAATTGCACATAAACGACTGGTTTTGTTAACCATTAAATTGTCATTGCCCTAGTCAAGGCTGATTAATATCACAATGGATGACAACATAAGGCACTGAACTGGAGCTTTCTGTTGCCACCCAGCAAGATTGCAGCAGCTATTTGGAGTGACCTCGAACACTGTTACTACAAGGTTATGTTCAGTACTGATAGGGAATCAAGGCTCATCAGACAAAGAGGATTTCTGAAATCCCAATTAATCAGCATCAGGTTTTTAGTTTAGTTACAGCGTGGAAACAGGCCCTTTGGCCCACTGAGTCTGCACCACCCAGTACACTAACTCTATGTTATCCCAGTTTCACATCCTACACACTAGGGGCAATTTACAGAAGCCACTTAACCTATGTACAAATTCTGTACAGACACCACCCATCCCAGGTCTCTGGCACTGTGCAAACATATTACAGGTATTGACTGTACCAAAAATAAAGCTCTGTGATGGATTCAGATACAAGGTTTTGCAAATTTTTGAGCAAGAATTTCAACATAATAGAAATTGACATCAGTTTTCTCTTTCCAACTTTGCCCAATTCATTAAAAGAATACACTACAAACTGAAGTTACTTTGCACAGAGCATTGTTTAAAAAATGTAGAAAAATTTTCTTCAATTCTGTTCGCCGGTGATGCTGTGGCGTTACTCCAACCTTTTGTGTCCTATTGTTTAAAAACAGTTACCTTACCAGTAGACCTTAGCAATCAAAACACTAAAGAGCACAGATGTTGGACATCTGAAATAGTAATGAAAACACTACAAACACTCAGTAGGTCTGCTAGCATTTGACTAAAGGTCTTCAACGTGAAACATTAAGTCTATTTCTCTTTACACTGATATCATCTGACATTGCATTAATATTCCTTTCAAACAGTTAGTTACAAGGATTGATGTACATAGAATGAAAGTAGATTAAAGATAGAAACATTGCAAGTTATTGGTGGCTCGATCACTGAAGCAAATGAAGGATTGTACAACATCTGCAAGCAAGGCCCTTCACCATTAAGATCTTGCTGTACAGTGACAATAACTGGCCTCTGACAATAACTGTTCATGCCAAGACCCTGGAAACAGTCCTCTTCCCATACATCAGGAGCTGTCACTTAGCAAAGGCAGATTCAAATTAGCATACTGTCAAACGTACCATACACACGGTACAATTAAATTCCTTGTTCACACACACCTCACATAGTAAACAGTACACATAAAGTAAAGATAAATACAACAATAAATACAAGTGCAAAACAGCAGAGTATTTCAAGTTTGCAGAGTGAAAAATATTAATGTATAATAATGGAATAACTGAATGAGGTAGAGTTGAGTAAAAGTAAGTGGCAGCTCCTGAGGAAATGGGATGTGAAAGTGGTAATTGGTTCATGAGTTAGATAGCTGTGAGGAGGAAGCTATTCTTTAGATTGATGTCTGGGCTGTTCTGTAATTCTAACTCGGCGCCCTGAAAGTCGTACCGGTATCACATTTGACTTTTTAGTATACTGAAGGTTATTCTTGAAACCTCAGATCTGGACTTTAACAGAGAGAGTGTTTCCCTAATCATCCCAGTTTCTGGTTAAAATTGACCTTAACATACCAAACTGAAGAAAAATTCCTCAATAAGTTGAATTGATACATTTCTTTTGATTTCCAATGAATCCACATATATACCAGACAATAACACATTTAACAAATCAGGCCAGAAAAGGAAACTCAAGCTTCAAATTTTAAAACTTATCTCACAGGTTAAAGTTAATTATTATACGCTATTAAATGCTAAAGGTAAATAGTTAGCTATTTAGGAATGCAGAGCCTATTCATCTGAAACAGATCTTCCTTTCTCTCTCATCCAGATTAATTTCACCTCCCGGTTGCTAATCATTTTACCTCCCCTTCCCATGTTGACTTTTCTGTTCTTGGCCTCTTCATCGCCAGAGCAAGGCCACACGCAAACTGGAAGAACAGCGCCTTGTATTGCGCCTGGGTAGTCCACAACCCAACAATCTGAACATTGAATTCTCCAATTTCAAGTCATTCCCCACCCTCCAAGGAACGCATAGAATTATAAAATGACTGGACAAGCCAGATGCAGGAAAAACGTTCCAAATGTTGGGGGTGTCCAGAAGGGCAGAACCAAAAAGGCAGATCAAAGCCAACAAGATGATCAAGGAAAGGCGGAGCCCACAACTGTTCATTGTGGGCTGTGGGAAAGGTGATAATGAGTAATAACTGGGTTTTGAGTTCATCGTGTTAGCAAAATCACTGAAGGTAAAGTTCACAATTTAAAGATTACATCTGGTAGTAAACCACTTAATGGTTTGGTTGAAACGCAAGAAGCAACTGAGTTATTTTAAACATTGATGCAAATATCAGGCAGGTTCCATTGGTCACTTTAATTTATATTAAGAGCTATTAATGTTTAAAGTGTAATTATGATTTTAAGATATCAATTCTGCCACGTTGGCCAAGATTAGTTCAGAAGAGTTACTCATGTGCAAACTATATTTCAACTGATGCCATCATTTGTGTTGTATAAACATATTTAGGATATCGGCTTACAGAACATAAAGCTGGCTTTCAGTCATTGTGAGGAGCAAAAGCATCCAGATAACCAGACCAATGTTTTGTGGAATAGTTATCATTTACAATGCGAGTTGATTACAGATGTGAATCAATGACTTTTTGAAAAACAAAGAACACTCTGAACCGAAACAGAAAATGCTGGAAATTCACTGGAGGTCAAACCACATCTGTACATAGAAACTATAGAGAAACTGGGTCAACATTTTAATTCAGAGATATTTTGTCTCCAATCTAAAAACATAGATTTTGTTTCTCTTTCCACATGCCTCCTGAACTTGACTCTTTCCGACATTATCTGTTTCCATTTTAGATTTCCAGTAACTGACGTTGTTTTGATTAATGCTCAGAACCAATTGAGAGCTGTCTTAAGTTTTTCTTCCAAAGTCGGTCCACAATTGTGCAAATTTTAAATCCTAAAAATGTTTAATCATGACTTGGTCTTCCACTCAATTCTATCATATGAGCAATTACGAGAGACTGAGCAAGTTGACTATTCTGTGGAGCACAGGAGAATGAGGGCTGATCTTAGAGGTTTTACAAAATCATGAGGAATAGATTGGGTAGACACCCAGAGCAGGGGAATCGGAATCCAGAGGACATTCCCTCAAGGTGAGGGGGGAGAGATGTAATGGGAACCAAGGGATAACCATTTCACACACGGGATAGTGGTTGTATGGAACAAACTGCTGGAGGAGATAGTTGAGGCAGGTACTATCACAACATTTAAGAAACATTTAGACAAGTATATGGATAGGACAGGTTTAGAGGAATATGGGGGGGTTACACAAAAAGCTGGAGAAACTCAGCGGGTGCAGCAGCATCTAAGGAGCGAAGGAGATAGGCGACGTTTCGGGTCGAGACCCTTCTTCAGACTGGTCAGGGATCAGGGAAACAAGAGATATAAACAGTGATGTGGAGAGATAAGGAACAATGAGTGAAAGATATGCAAAAAAGTATTGATGATAAAGGAAGCAGGCCATTGTAAGCTGTTTGTGGTGTGAAAATGAGAAGCTAGTGCGACTGGGGGGGGGGGGGGGGAGATGGAGAAGGAATGTCAGGGCCAGAGGGCTGAGGGAGAGGTGGGGGGGGGGGGGGGGGGAGGCAGTCTGGGTTAACAGAATTGAGAAAATTCAATGTTTAAGCCCAGAGGATGCAGACTCCCCAAGCGGAATATGAGGTGCTGTTCCTCCAACTTGCGGTGTTGATCACTCTGGCCGTGGAGGAGGCCCAGGACCGAGAGGTCGGATACGGAGTGGGAGGGGGAGTTGAAGTGCTGAGCCACCGGGAGGTCGGGTTGGTTATTGCGGACCGAGCGGAGGTGTTCGGCGAAACGATCGCCCAGCCTACGCTTGGTCTCACCGATGTAGATCAGCTGGCATCTGGAGCAACGGATGCAGTAGATGAGGTTGGAGGAGGTGCAGGTGAACCTCTGTCGGACTTGGAATGACTGCTTGGGTCCCTGAAAGGATTGGATGGGGGAGGTGAAGGGACAAGTGTGGCATCTCTTGCGGTTGCAAGGGAAAGTGCCCGGGGAAGGAGTGGAGCGGGAGGGAAGGGAAGAATTGACGAGGGAGTTGCGGAGGGAGCGGTCTTTGCGGAAGGCGGACAGGGGGGGGAGATGGGAAGATGTGGCGAGTGGAGGGGTCACGTTGGAGGTGACGAAACTGGCGGAGGACTATCTGTTGTATGCGCTGGCTGGTGGGGTGAAAGGTGAGGACCAGGGGGACTCGGCCCTTGTTGTGAGTGGGGGAATGGGGAGAGAGGGCAGTGTTGCGGGGTATGGAGGAGACCCTGGTGCGAGCCTCAACTATAGTGGGGGAAGGGAAACCCCGTTCTCTGAAGAACGAGGACATTTGCGATGACCTGGTGTGGAACACGTCATCCTGGGAGCAGATGCGGCGTAGACGGAGGAATTGGGAATAGGGGATGGAGTCCTTACAGGAAGAAGGGTGGGAGGAAGAGTAGTCCAGGTAGCTGTGGGAGTCAGTTGGTTTGTAATGGGTCTGACTATGATTCTGACACTAATAATACACCCACCCATGATGCTCCCTTAGCCAGAGTTCAAATAAATCCAAATCCTGAGATTTATTTGCTCGACGGAATCCGTCTGGGCCATTATAAATATTTACATCGACAAAATTGCAGTTAGAGTTGACACATTTTCTGTCAACTATGCAAATGGTTTGCAGGCTGCAGTTAAAATTGGAAGATACTTCAACAATCACTTACAGATCAGAGTTTAAGTCCTAGCAAAGCAGGTGTGGAATTTGAATAATCTAGAATTCAAAAGAAAATATCTTGAAGTAATGCAAAAGAAACCACCAGCTCGAATTATAATGTCTTCCTGCAGAGTGTGGTTGATCACTGACATGGCTTCACATTTGGGGATGAGCAATAAATGCTGGATTTACCATATTCTGAAAAGTAAATTGTGCGGCTTCCAGAATATAAAAAATACAGAAATATCGAAGTGAGGTGAAATGGTGGAATTGAGGAAAGTTTCCAAGATTGGGTATAAATAATGTCAATGGTGAGATAATCTACAAGCAATTCTCAATACTCTCATTTGCTCTTAGGCAAGCTATATTTCAACTCAGTCATTTATTTTGTATAAACATATTCGGCATATCTGCTTTAATTACCTGAAGTACATAATCTAATTCTGGTGCATTCTATGCTTTATGATCTCTGTCCTTCTGTATAACCTGCTTCATATTCTGCAGGGATAAGCTCAAGTACTCAATTCATGGATTAATAAAAACATGTCTTGCATGGCATTCAACATCAGCATAAAGATCCGTCAAAATTATCTTCTCCAGGTGCTCTGTCCAAGACTGACATATCCAAGACTTGGCATTACATTAACATTCCTCTAGTCATAGTTGCCGTGTAAACTATGTTTACAAGCCATAGCTTGTAATAACCATAAACTACAGTCTCATATGTGCTGTTTAATGGTGAATTTTATAGCCCTGCAGACACTGCTACACATTCAATTGTAGATAAGCATACATTATCACACAGAAGTGAGGCAATAATTTAAGCTTAAGTTCATTGCAATCACTTTGCTGTTGCCTTAATAGCACTGATGTCTTCAAAAGGCTTCACGTGCATTATTATATGCATCTATTCACTGAATCCCAACAATTCATTGCATCAATGGGCTTGTCAGAAGGAATCACGTACCTACAACGAAAAGGATGTCGATGAATAATAAATAGTGTTTTTGAAGCATTTACTGTACATAAGGATATGTAGAGTGAAATACATTTTGCTTCAGCAAGTAATTACACAATGTTAAAGCTGATCCTCCAAAAGCATTCTGGGACTACATTGCCAGTAACACCTCCAAGCTCCTGGACAGATGGGTCTGCCGCAACTTTCTGACCCGCAGACCACAATCAGCGAGGATTGGTGATATCCTTCACAATATTTGCCACCAATGGTACCTCGCAAGGATGCGTTCAGTTTCCAAGTTTTCAGATAACACCACTGTGGTGGCTGGATCATGAACAATGACAAGATGGGGTACAGGAAGGAGATAGGAAACTTAGTAATATAGACATAGAAACATAGAAAATGGGTGCAGGAGGAGGCCTTTCAGCCCTTCGAGCCAGCACAGCCATTCATTGTGATCATGGCTGATCGTCCGCTATCAATAACCTGTGCCTGCCTTCTCCCCATATCCCTTGACTCCACTAGCCCCTAGAGCTCTATCCAACTCTCTCTTAAATCCATCCAGTGATTTGGCCTCCACTGCCTTCTGTGGCAGGGAATTCCATAAATTCACAACTCTCTGGGTAAAAATATGGTGTTGGAAAAACAACATCTCCCTCACTGCCAACGACAAAGGAGCTAATCATCGACTTCATGAACCCCGTTGGAGTACATGCCGATTCAGCATCAATGGTGCAAAGTGGAAATGGTCGAGGACTTCAAGTGCCTTGGTGCAAACATTACCAACAATGTCGTGACAGTCAAAAAGACACACCAACAACTGTACCTCCTCGGGAGTCTGAGGATATATGCCATATCTCCAATAACTCTTATAAACTTTGACAGATGCACTGTAGAAACCATACCTTCAGCTTGCATCACAGCTTGGTTTTTAACAAGCTCTTCCCAAAATTGCAAGAAATTGCAGTGTTGCAGATGTATTACACGTTCTCACACAGACCAAACTCCTGACCATTGACTCCATCTACACTTTACTCTTCCTCGGGAAAACACCCAACATAAAAGACTTCACCAACTCCAGTCATTCCTTCTCATCCCCACTCCCACTGAGCAAAAGGCATAGAAGCTTGAAAGCAAGCAACGCCAGACTCAGGAACTGCTTGTTCCCCTCCGTTTCAGGCTTTTGAGCGGTCCTTCTCTAAACCAGGGTACAGTTCTATTCTCAACCTCTGGGCAGACTGATTCTCTTCTGACTCATTGCGGACCTGGTCTCTGGGACTGTTGCGTTACAACGCTGAGAATTATATTCTGCACTCTGTTTCTTTTCCGTCACTCTACCTAATGTACTTGAATTTAGCTTGATTATATTTATGTGCACTATTTGACTGGATAATAGGCAAAACAAAGATTTTCATTGTACACGTAACAATGATAAATCTAAACTGAGAATATCCACACATCATCCCAGTGTCGGTTTGGATTAGCACCATCAAATCATAGCGTATCTATTCTATTGAAAGGTCATCAGCCTGAAATGATAATCTTGTTCTTCTCTCCACAAATGCTGCCTGATCTGCTCAGTATTTCAAGCATTTTTTGTTTCCTCTCATAATTCTATTACCTATAGTATTTTGTTTGGGGGTTAAAGTTTTAATAGCTTGACAGTAAACCGCGCATATCAAGACGATCAGCAATCGGCCTAGCAAGTCACCAAATTCACTGAATGCTACCAACAAAATTTGCAAACCATGCCAATAGCTGTGCTAGCTATCTTCATACGGTCCAACAGAACACAATACAGATATTTGCTGTGAGTATAACTGCTGTTGTTATGCAGCATTATCACCAGGTATATGTTTTGATAACATAAACCACTGCTGAAATTGCTGTAGTTGCACCTTCTGCAAGAATTTGTGTAAATACTTGATATTAAGAGTTATCTGGTAACCTGCCAACAAATGCAAGCATGTACTGCAAATGAAAGCATGCAAGCTTTCTATTACCTTCAGACTTGCCTGGCATTTTTAAGTACCCTCATCTTCCAATCTTAATCAAAAGCATCTGACGATTCTGAGCCTTTCGAAAGGCCTTCAAAATGCCTGGCTGCTTATGACATTTCCATTAAGCAGCCGCCTCATGTTAAATTTAATTTGCACAATTATTTTGCTCCCTTTAAACAAGTTATCAGGACTGCCATAACTACAAATGAACTTACCACAGAAATTTAAGTGTAAACACACTTCGGCTTTATATTTGTTTAAAACCCATAACTATACATACTTCACACCAATACCAAAATTAAAATCTGTTTTTAATAATTGGTAAAAATTCTCATTTCCTAAACAGGACTACCACCTAGGAAGTTAGGTGCGTGAGGGTTGAAGAATCCTATCAATGAATCAAAGCATATTTGCCACATTAGGCGGCAAAAAAAGGGCTTACTTTTCAATAACCAAATATGAAAAGATAGAACGAGAATTAGAACAAAAATCATAACGGCAGGTTGCGTATGATGTAAGAAACTGCATGGATTGTAGAGTGTTGAGCTGAAAGGACCAATGCTCAAAGAAAAGTACTATAATCAGTCTGTAAGCACAACTTTGTCTTTGGTCTGAAGGCAATGCGTTTCAAGATCATGGTCTCCTGCAGAATTGATTCACTGATTCTGTAACCAATCACACTCCCGCATTTAGCTAAGTTTAGTTGAGCAGTGTTAATTCCATTGTGATTACTGTATGGTTAATTACAACCTGGCTCAGAATATTCGATACCTTGCTATTTTATGGCATTCCAATTCTCTGACATTTAAAAATCCACTTAAATCAATCTCACAGTACTGTTAAATGACAAAATTCATGCTTCAGTGTAAAATATAGCCCATAAATGCACAGTGACTCATTGTGGGTGATATTTCAATTAGCTACCAAATGTCAAGTTAAACTTGTCAGATGCTATCAATGAAAATAAGGCAAAATAAATAAACATTATTTTCTGAAGCCATGGGAAATCTATCACAAGAGCTAATCAATCTACAAAAACATCTGTGTTTAAGAAGGAACTGCAGATGCTGGAAAATCAAAGGTAGACAAAAGTGCTGGAGAAACTCAGCGGGTGCAACAGCATCTATGGAGCGAAGGAAATAGGCAACGTTTCGGTCCGAACCCTTCTTCAGACTGATAGCTTGCTATTCTTCCAACATCTTCCAAGACACGATAATGTGATAATAATGTGATAAAATCTGTAACAAGTCTGTAAGAGCTGACCAGAGATGATATCACATATTATAGGGGTTAGCATTAATCTATCAGAGAAAGCTGCCATATCAAACTCTCACATATAACATTAAACATTATTCCAATAAGCTGCAAACCAAGACTCATCCATCTCAGCATCAGAAACATCAATACAAACTGATTTGTAGCTAACACAGGATTAATACAGAAATTAATCATCAGGACAGCATGGTCAGAAAATATTTTAACCATATAAATTAAAGTTGGTAATCAAATTATCTCAGATGTAATTAGCCTTTTCAATACCAAGACATCAACAAGCAGATTTTTCCCACCAAATCCTAGAAAAATCAAAGAAGGGTCTAGTCAAGAACTGCATTATTTTAATTTAATTTTCTCACCTCTCCCAAAGCTGCAGCATCATGGCAACTCATTATGCATCATCCAACTAACCTTTGTCTGTATGTTTAAGAAAGAACTGCAGACGCTGGAAAAATCGAAGGTAGACAAAAATGCTGGAGAAACTCAGCGGGTGAGGCATACGGATTTGTCTGTATGTAATCCGTGTAGCAATTGTCAATGACTAATTAGCTCATTGGATATATCATCTGACCAAAAGCCTCCATCATACACAAACAGGTATTTTCTACAGGAACAACTGCATTGCAATCAGAAACAGATTTTCCCAATTAACTAAAACACAAGCACACCTCTCCTCAAGATAAGTTTGGTAAACTGAAAGTAGGCCAGCGATGAATCCTAGCCTAAATGTCACAGATTAGGCAGCTCTGGAGAACATGGATAAGCAACATTTCAGGTCGGGACTCTTCTTCATACCGAATCTGCAGGTGCGGGGAGTATTTGATTGGCAAATGGTTGGACAAAGTACAAAGATTTTTAAAACGTGAGAGATTATGGAGTTAGGAAAGATAATGCACAAAATGCGAAGCCACAGCATGGAATGTAGGTGAAAGGGAAAAGGGTGCACATTAAGGTAGAGCACTGGGAAAAGAGGGGGGGGGGGGGGGGAGGGGAAGGGAGGGAGGGTTGTTTGTAGGCCAGTTACCTAAAACTGGAGAATTCAATGATCATACCTTTGGGTTGTAAGCTACCCAAGCGGAATATGAGGAAGTCGAATAACCTAAATATCATTTGTTATCACGCATATTGTATTTTCTAACCACCATTTAGGTACACAGCAACCATTCTACTCACTAAGAAATTTATTTCAGATTCAAAAATTAAAATCGAGATCACAGCAGTTAATCACAAATTGAACTTTTACTCGGTTTTCGAAAGCATAAATGGAGCAAAACGTTTAATTTGCAAAAATAAAAACATTGTTGATCTCCTCCAATTATCACCAAGTAAACTATTGCAAAAGGATAGGCTCAAATTTACTAACATAAATACCAATGAATGGATCACAATTTTTTTTAATTGCTTGGCTTCACACTCTTGCATTTTTTTATAACAAGCAGGTATTACAGGTACAAAACCACTTTCCAAAACTTAACTAATCACAGATGCAAATTTCAACAATACACTGATTTATATTTTTAGCATCATGTCAATATAATTACTTTTGCATATAAATTCCATAAAACAAAAATAAAATATGTTAAGAGTAGGCAGTGTGTACTGTGAATTTTACATCAGTGTACAAGACATTGGTGAGGCCACACTTTGTACAAGACATCGGCAGGGCTACACTTGAATAACGCATTCATTTTTTCTATCCATGTTATAGGAAAGTTGTTAAGCTGGAAAGGGCGCAGAAAAGATTTACAAGGCTGTTGCCAGGACTCGGGGGGGGGGGGGGGGGCTGCGCTATAGGGAGTTTGAACAGACTAGGACTTTATTCCTTGAATCGCAGAAGAATGAAGCGTAATCCAATAATGGTGTACATGATCATAAAAAAATAGACAGGGTAAATGCACAGTCTTTTATCCAGAGTGGGGGGAAATGAGAACCAGAGGACATAGGTTTAAGGTGAAGGAGGTAACATTTAATATGAACCTAAGGGGCAACTTTTTTGTTTACACAAAGGGTGGTAGGTGTACGGAAAAGCTGTCGGCAGAGGTAATTGAGGCAGATACTATCACATGTTTAAGAAACATTTAGACAAGCAAATGGATAGGATAGGTTGAGGAGTATGGGCCAAATACAGGCAGGTGGGACTAGTGTAGGTGGGACATGTTGGCCTGTGCGGGCAAGTTAGGCCAAAGAGCCTGTTTTCACATTGATTTACTAAGTGATTTACTAAGTTTTAGAAAATGGTTCTGCACCAGTAACCATACCTGCTCATTAAAATAAATGCAAAAGTACAAACCAAGGTAATTTATAAAAATAACGGGATCCTTTTTTATTGGATTTAGGTTGTCATATCTGAATATATCCTTTTGCTCTCTCTCTTGTGTTTACTTGATGGCAAGTGGAAATAGATCAGCAATGCCTTTCCTTTTGAAAATTAAGTGTCTTGGTAAAGAAGTTCCAATTGCCTTGCTGATCCCAAAGGCATGCTAGTATGTAGGTTATTTGGTGGGTGCAACGTTAATTGGCATGTGAGACAGAATGGAAAATAAGTATAGGAATGGGGTTAATGGAAGTGTTCAGAAATCCAGTGCACATTTTATGTCCAAATGGTCTTCCTTTAGTATTATTATTTTTTATATTTATTTCTATTTTTTTATTGGGGGAAAATAAAAATAAATATGGATACAGAAAATGTATGTTTAGTTTAGAGATAAAAACTAAAGACTCTGCCCAGAGTCCGGCAGAGGTAATTGAGACAGGTACAATCACATGTTTAAGAATCATTTAGATAAGCAAATGGATAGGATAGGTTTGAAACAAGCCCGTCGGCCCACAGAGTCCATGCCGACCAGCGATCCCCATACACTTTTACTATCCTATACACCAGGGACAATTTACAATGTTTTACCAAAGCCAATTAACCCACATCTTTGAAGTGTGGGAGGAAACGGGAACACCCGGAGAAGATCCACATGGTCATGGCAAGAACGTACAAACTCCGTACCGACAGCACTCGTGGTCAGGATTGTACCCGGGACCCTGGCACTGTAACAAAGCAAATGTGCCGCTGTGCCGCCCCCATGTGAACTTGTGACGCTCCATATCTCTTAATATTTGTTTGTATTTATGTCTAATATGAATAACCTCACATTTGATCTCCATTTGCTTTGACCATTCCATGCATTTATTCATTTATTTATATTTTAATGCTTCCTTTACATTTGCAAATAGGTGCTCGAAGATCAGCATGGACTCAATGGACGAAGATCAGTAGGACTTTACAAATGTATACACTTCTCACAATCACTGAAGTGTTACAGAGTGGAAGGAGACCATTTGGCCTATTGTGTCCATGTCAGCTCTATGCTGGAGCAATCCAGTTTATGTCACTGCCTCACTCTCTCCCAGAGGCCTGCAAATGTTTTCCTTTCAATCACTTTTCCTGCATCCTTAAAAAAAAGTTGATTGATTTCATACATGCAACCTTTCCTTTGCAATTCTTTGCTGATTTTATATACAGCAGAATTTTTTCCAAGAGGTTTAGCCCTTAATTACTGACTTTAATTTCCCAGTAGCAGCAAGTTTAACTGATCTACAATTCCCTGCTTTGCTTTTCTTGTTTCTGAAAACAGGAAAGTGGCATTACACAAACATCTAATAATAAACCAGCGAACAGCGCAGCCCAGGAACAGGCCCTTTGACTCACAATGTCTGTGCCGAACATGATGCCAACATAAACTAATCTCATTTGCCTGTACATGATCTACATCCCTCCATTCCCTGCATATCCATGTGCCTATCCAAAAGCTTCTTACACACTACTATCAAAAGAGAGCTCTAAAGAACTTCAGAAGATTATAAGCTTGGGTGCTTGCAATGTGCTCACTGACCCTAAAAAACTAAAGTATTTATATGCTACTTTTAACATAGCAAAGCATCCCTAGTCTTTTCTAAACAGCATAATCAAAATAACATTCGACAGCAAACCACAAAAATGGCTTGCTTCCCTTATCACCAATACTTTTTTGCATATCTTTCACTCATTGTTCTTGCTTTATCTCTCCATATCACTGTTTATATCTCTCGTTTCCCTGATCCCTGACCAGTCTGAAGAAGGGTCTCGACCCGAAACGTCGCCTATCTCCTTCGCTCCTTAGATGCTGCTGCACCCACTGAGTTTCTCCAGCTTTTTGTGTAACCCACAAAAATGAAAACATGACTAAAAGTGTGGCCAGAAGGGTGACAATTAAGAAACAGCTTAAAGAAAACTACAGGCAGACACAAAATGCTGGAGTAACTCAGCGGGACATGTAGCATCTATGGAGAGAAGGAATGGGTGATGTTTCGGGCTGAGGCCCTTCTTCATAGGAAACTACGGAATCACATTTTTTTAAGATTATGGAAGCTGAATGAAATGCTACCAAGGTGAAACACTTAGGAAAGCTCAGAGGGAGAGAGTTTCAGACAGCCACCTCGGAGATGCATAGTGCTGGAAGAAGGGACGAGCAAATGGAGAGGGCAAAATCATAGTGTTATTTGACGGCAAGTACAAGTATACAATCTTTCTCACTCAGGTAGGAAGATTGTATTCAAGATTATGAATAAATGGAATGATAAATTAAATGAGGCAAGGAAAAGAGGATCATTGATGACATCAAGATGGCTGTGGATAGCGTGAAGGGGGGTGGAAAGAAAACAAAGGAATATAAGGTACCAGTGGTAGATAAGCCGAGGTGAGGTGGTTTCTGGCAAATCAAGTAGGTATGTTACAATACCTACCTTTAGCGGCGCTGCAGTTCTGCCGCTCCCCGTGTGCGTGACTTTGGCGCCTTTCAGAGGGGGGCGGGTATAAAATGCCGTTTTTCCCTAGACAGTCCAGATCGATCCATGTCGGGCGATTTCATCGCTAAAGAGAAATCGCTCCGACATTTCATTCATGAAGCTATTTTTAAACTATGCTAGATTATTTATTAACTAGAGTAGTTTAAAAATCATCTTCTAAAGATCTGAACGCCGACAGCAGAACGAACCTAACGTAGGGGAGAAAATAAAGTGCACAGTTTATTTTTACATTAAAACTTGGTTTTTAGGAAGGCTTTAATCACATTTTCATGTTGCGAAAAGGGGACAAAAAGAATGTATGAACCGGCTGTATTTTTCATACCGACTTCACTGCAAACCGCAACGTTCCAATCCACTGCATTCCACTAAAACCCATTCGCTAGTTGATTTAAATGGCCATTTATTTACGGGAATTAAACACTAAATTCCTTCCATTTGGCCTATAAATTCATGAAAATGAGATTTAAAAATCATGTTATATTGTGGATTATTGTGTGAATGTTATTTGGACACTTAGGCAATTTAAAAAAGTTTATATTTTCTTAAGAAATGGATAGATGTTTAGATCTAGTAATTGAATTTTGTAATTAGCTACAATTAGATAACTAATTATATGCTTTAATTGCAGGTCATCCAAGTGAGATTGTTTCATATTCGTTTCAGAATGCTTCAATCTATAATAACTGAAAATGTCATTGAGTTCCCTTAATTTTTAAGAAAGTTATGGGCTTTTGACTGTTGTAGATCACAGCTTTTGAGTTAAGTCAATGGAAAAGCAATGGGGAACAAGATGCTAATTTCCGAGTATGAAAATGGCCATAACTTTTTTAATATTGAAGATATGAAAGTGAATTGGGTGTCAAATTAAACTTCTTTTTATGCTTTATCTGATGGGATAAATTGCAGACTTGATTTTTTAAATCTCAAAATTTTGTAACATTGCTAAATCAAGGGGATAAAATAAACATACTTATTGATGGTTACACAAAAAGCTGGAGAAACTCAGCGGGTGCAGCAGCATCTAAGGAGCGAAGGAGATAGGCGACGTTTCGGGTCGAGACTCTTCTGAAGAACGTAGAAGGGTCTCGACCCGAAACGTCGCCTATCTCCTTCGCTCCTTAGATGCTGCTGCACCCGCTGAGTTTCTCCAGCTTTTTGTGTAACCCTCGATTCTCCAGCATCTGCAGTTCCTTCTTTAATACTTATTGATGGTGTGGTCCAAAGATCATCTAAATATTCAAGGAGGAAATTTCAGCCCTCACGATTTAGATGCAGCGGATGAATGAGAATGGGGTAGAGATAAGTTAGACAAAAATACTGGAGAAGGTCAGCGGGTGAGGCAGCATCTATGGAGCAAAGGAATAGGTGACCTTTCGGGTCGAGACCCTTCATCAAGGTAGAGATAAGTATTATCAGCAGGTTTGTGAACCATGATAATGTATGTGCTGGATGACTAAGACGGCCACTGTGGCAAAGAATACAAATGGACAAAAAAAGAGCAATATATATCCTGTGACAAACACCGACGTGAGCCAAACCTCAGGCTTACCAAAATCAACTGTTTGGAACATCATTAAGATGATAGAGAGCATCGGTGAGCTTACTAATCGCAAAGGGACTGGCAGGCTAAGGAAGACCTCCACTCATGATGACAGACAAATTCTCTCTATAATAAAGGAAAATCCCCAAACACCTGTCCCACATTCAGAAACACTCTTCAGGAGTCAGGTGTGGAATTCCACATGACCACTGTCCACAGAAGACATCATGAACAGAAATACAGAGAGAAATACAAGATGCAAACCACTGGTTAGTTGCATAAATAGGATGGCCGAGTTAGTTTGCCAAGAAGTAGTTAAAAGAGCAACCACAGTTCTGGAAAAAGGTCTTGTGGACAGATGAGAGATTAATTTATATCAGATTGATGGCAAAAACAAAGTATGGAGGAGAAAAGGAACTGCCCAAGATCCAAAGCATACCACCTCATCTGTGAAACACAGTGGTGGGGGTGTTATGGCCTGGGCATGTATGGCTGCTGAAGGTACTGGCTCACTGATCTTCATTGATATACAACTGCTGATGATAGTAGCATAATGAATTCTGAAGTGCACAGACACATCCTATCTGCTCATGTTCAAACAAATGCCTCAAAACTCATTGGTCCGCAGTTCATTCTACAGCAAGCCAATGAGCCCAAACATACTACTAAAGCACCAAAGGAGTTTTTCAAAGCTAAAAAATCGTCAATTCTTGAGTGGCCAAGTCAATCACCTGATCTGAACCCAATTGAGCATGCCTTTCATATGCTGAAGAGAAAAGTGAAGGGGACTAGCCCCCAAAACAAACATAAGCCAAAGATGGCCGTAATACAGGCCTGGCAGAGCATCACCAGTGAAGCACCCAGCAACTGGTGAAATGTTCATGAATCGCAGACTTCAAGCCGTCATTGCATGCAAAGGATATGCAACAAAATACTAACTATGACTACTTTCATTTACATGACATTGCTGTGTCCTAAACATTATGGTGCCCTGAAAAGGGGGGGGGGGGGGGGGGGGAAGAGTATGTATAAACACTGCTGTAATTTCCACACGGTGAAACCAAAATGTATAAAAATGGCCTTTATTAAAATCTGACAATGTGCACTTTAACCACATGTGATCTTTCTATTACAAATCTCAAATTATGGAGTACAGAGGCAAATAAATAAATGATGGATTTTTGTCCCAAACATTATGGAAGGCACTGTATTAGGTTTAGCGCTGGTGTAATCTTAAAGTTTGATTCAGTATTGGTATCGATGATGCAGACCAAGGGGGAAGTGGCAGAAGCACTTCACATTTAGAGTAAAATAATTCAATTTGGCACTTATTATCGTGATGATTGGGGAATTCAGGTTCAGTGATTCAATAACAATTCTTCCTTTAGGGCCCTAGGATCTGAACCATCTGGTCTGAGATTTGTTTCTTGTGTCATTATTTTCTTTATGACTCTTAAATATTTTAGCAATTTCCTTTTCCTTTTCCAACAGTATTTTCCATGAGATTTTCCTTTATGGAAAGGATAATTGTAATCTAATTATTCAACATGTCTGCCATTTCTTTGTTTTTCAAGAACAACATTACATCATTTATATAGTATTTCTCCCTACTGCTCAATTTCCTCCCACATCCCAAAGACCTGCTGGAGGGTAGGTTAGTTATCTACTATAAATTACTCTTAGTATAGGAGGGTGGCAGGAGAGTTGGTAGATTTGACAGAATATGGGGAAAAAATAGGGGAAACCAGGCCAACAGCAATGCTCCATGAACAGACAGAGATTCAATGGCCTGAATGCCATTCTATGTAATTATGGAGGACCAAACCACCTTTATTTTGTTAACAAAAAATGTTTAAGATCATTGTATTGATTTTGATATCACCAATTTCCCTTTTTTACTTTGATATACATCCTCCGCTTCTTTGTAACTTCCAGGGCCCACATCATATTAAATTGTTTTTTGATTACACAATGCTAATCTGTTTCATGCATTAAGAGTGTTTTAGGGTAAATATGAATGGTCTTTATTCTATCAACTTAGAGTAAATTTTACTGAAATCCACAATCTTAGTACCTATTTTACCTTTACAAACATAAAAGTGAAGCTAATCATGAAGAAGTCAACTTTACCGAGACGCAAAATATTGGTAGCCGTTTTATATTTTGTTTTCAAACACTAACTCCAGGTGCTAACCAGAGAATAAACAATATGCCCAGCTGCTGAAACAACTTGAAAATGTAGTGAGATGCTACAAATGCTGCTTTCATTACTGTGTTAAAGAAGGAACTGCAGATGCTGGAGAATCGAGGGTTACACAAAAAGCTGGAGAAACTCAGCGGGTGCAGCAGCATCTAAGGAGCGAAGGAGATAGGCGACGTTTCGGGTCGAGACCCTTCTTCAGTCTGAAGAAGGGTCTCGACCCGAAACGTCGCCTATCTCCTTCGCTCCTTAGATGCTGCTGCATGCACCCGCTGAGTTTCTCCAGCTTTTTGTGTAACCCCTGCTTTCATTACTGTTTGTTCAAATGTTCATATCACCAACAGCCTGTGGCAGTATTAATAAAAAAAGGACAGTGCTTAAATAACGTGTATTTTAAATGATGTCTAAGTGCAAGTTCTATATTTTATTGAAAAGGGGAGTACAAGAAACCATGCCTTAGCAAGATTCACAATAATTTGGCCGGTTCAAGTTTTGAATATGTACACCACTTTCCAACAGTGAGCATAATACACAAAGGTCACTATATCTTGCATGTTAAACACCAAATTTGCAAATTAGGTTGAAGGTAATTTTGATGTATTGACCAAGGCCAATATTGTTCTTTGATACCATATTCCCTTGCACAATTGCACTTCCAGACTGGAGTCTCTAAACATTTTGTTATAAAATATTTTTAAAGATACTAATTTTTCCACGTTATCCTAGATATCTACTATAGCTTAGAGTGGATGAGTATGATTAGTTACATGCAACGCCAATTTATCAGATAACCTGATGTAGAAATTTAATTAAAAACAAGAAAACCTGTAACGGGCTGATAGTGGGAAGGGGTTGTTGCTTCGTGGGTGTCTTCCAGGACGTTTGTATTACTACCTTCCCGGTAGTCACTGGGATTCACCAAATCCAAACAGAATATGCATGTTGAGCAGCAGCGCGCTTCTTTTCATGGATCGGAATAAATTAATTAATGTGAATGTACATCAAGAGTGCTAAATGGCGAGAAGAACTGCGGCTACGTTACATTTGGCATTGTTGCCGAGTTTTAATGGGGATCTCCCCATGTCCAGGGCCTAATTGGGGATAGTCCTGGACACCCGCACACACCCACCCACCCAGCCAGACACCACCCGCCAGGCTGAAGCCAACTCTTACACTCGGTGGCATTCTGTAGGCACAGTACGTTGATCGGGTTGATGCAGTCCTTCTGCAACAACTCGGCTTCGGTGACCGGAGTCATCACGCCGTCGGGCTCGGGGTTCTTCCTGCTCTTTATCCTATTGAGCACGCTGCCTCCTTGCTTCTTCATCTCGTTATCGTCCGTCTGGTTCTCCGAGTTACTCATCGCGGCGACGGCGGAGGTGGCGGCCCAGGGAGGAGGGGAAAGTAACTTCGAAGCGCTGGCAGCCGACGCTCCGAGCTATCCCCTCCCGGCCCTTCTCCCTCCACGGCGCTCACTGCCCGTCCTGCTGCCCCGTCCAGCGGCCCCGGGAGCCCGACTGCAAAATGGCGGCTGGTCGGTAAGGCTCGGTATCTATGGAGAGGCGGCGCTGGGGTCGCCGAGGGGTCACTCTCGCCCAATCAGGCGCCGATCCCGGCTGGGGCGCAGAGCAAGATAGGCAGTGGGGGACCTGCTGGTTGCACAGGGCATCTGGCACTTTGCATCTTCCCAACACAACGACCTGCCTCTGTGGGGATTATTCTTATTCATTTTACTCTGCTGCCTCAAGAATATACAACAAGCACGAGAGTAGCTAAAGTTGTGGAGAATTCGTTTCAAGAAAGGGGGAAATAACAGAAATGGTAAATAATTATTTTGGATCAGTCTTCTGTGGTGATTATTCTTCTTCATTTTACTCTTAACTTTTACTCTGCTGGCTCAAGAATATACAACAAGCACCAGAGTGGCTAAAATTGTGGAGAATCAGTTACAAGAAAGAGAGAAATGATAGATGTTTTTAAAATAATTAATTTGGATCGGTCTTCTGAAATTCTTATTCTTATTCATTTTACTCTTCATCTTTACTCTTTGGCTCATCAAGCAAGAAAGTAGCTAAAGTATGTGGAAAATTAGTTGCAAGAAAGGGGGAAATGACAGAAATGGTAAATCATTATTTTGGATCAGTCTTCTGTGGTGATTATTCTTATTCATTTTACTCTTAACTTTTACTCTGCTGGCTCAAGAATATACAACAAGCACGAAAGTTGCTAAAGTTGTGGAGAATCAGTTACAGTAGCTAAAGTTGTGGACAATCAGTTACAAGAAAGAGAAATGACAGATTTTTTTAAACATAATTAGTTTGGATCGGTCTTCTGTAATGATTATTCTTATTCATTTTACTCTTAACCTTTACTCTTTGGCTCATCAAGCAAGAAAGTAGCTAAAGTATATGGAGAATTAGTTGCAAGAAAGGGGGAAATGACAGAAATGGCAAATCATTATTTTGGATCAGTCTGTGGTGATTATTCTCCTTTGTTTTACTCTAAACTTTTACTCTACTGGCTCAAGAATATATAACAAACTCGAGAGTAGCTAAAGTGGAGGATGACTGGAAAATTAGTTATGAGAAAGAGAGAAGTGACAGAATATTTAAATAATTACTTTGGATCAGTCTTCTGTAATGATTATTCTTATTCATTTTACTCTTAATCTTTACTCTTTGGCACATCAAGCAAGAAAGTAGCTAAAGTGGTGGACGTATGTGGAGAATTAGTTGAAAGAGGAAAATTACAGACATTTTAAATAATTTTAGATCAGTCGTCTGTGGTGATGATACTTATTCATTTTACTCTTAACCTTTACTCTTTTGGCTCGTCAATATATAACAAGCAAGAGAGTAGCTAAAGTGGTGGATGTGTGTGGAGAATTAGTTATAAGAAAAAGAAATGGCAGAAATTGTAAATAATTATCTTGGATCAACCTTCTGTAATGATTATTCATTTTACTCTTACCTTTTACTATACTGGCTCAAGAATATATAGCAAGCAAGAGAGAAGCTAAAATGTTGGATGAACGTGGAGAATTAAATACGAGAAAGAGCGAAATGGCAGAAATTTGTAATAATTATTTTGGCTCAGTCTTAGTAGAATAAATAAATATATCCCAATAATAATAATAGATTATCAAACCATATGATATGCTTGCCTTCATTGGTCGAGGCTTTCAGTATATGAGTCAGGATGTCATGAAGCAGCTTTACAGGGCTTTTGTTAAGCTGCATTCAGACCATTGTGTGCAGTTCTGATTGCCCCATTTCAGGAAGGATATAGAGAGAGGCTTTGGAGAGTTTGCAGAGGATATTTACCAGATGATATGGAACTCTCGTAGGAGATAGGGCCAAGCGCAGGCTCGGCAATCGTTTCGCTGAACACCTCCGCTCAGTCGACCTAAACCTACAAGATCTCCTGGTTGCTAAACACTTTAACTCCCCCTCCTATTCCCACATTGATCTTTCTGTCCTGAGCCTCATCCATTGTCAGAGTGAGGCCCAGCGCAAATTGGAGGAACACTTCACATTTCGCTTGGGCAGCTTATGAAACAGCGTTACGATTTGGACTTCTCTAACTTCAAGTAACCTTGCTTTCCCTCTCTCCATCCTTCCCCCTCACAGTTCTCTGACCAGTCTGGCTTTCCATGATTACATTTTATCTCTGTTTGCTTTGTTGATGCTGTGATAGGCTATTTGGAACAAACTTCAAACAATTGGGGAATTAGGAGAAAATTACTGGCTAAAAACATTGGGGCAAATGGCCTGGGCTTCCTGGCCTGCATCATTGACACTTAATGTAACTGGCTGCAGAGTTAGTGAATGCATTGGTTGTTACTCAGTCATTATTAAGGACATATAGAAAATCATAACACAATAGTTTTAGCTTTATGACTGATAAATTCTATTTGACAAATTTGCTATAATTATTTGAGGAAGTAGCAAACGGAGTTAGAGGGGAACTAGTAAATGTAGAGTTTGGTTTTGGTTTATAATTGTCACATGTACTGAAATACAGTGAAAAGTTTTGTTTGCACGCTATCTGGTCAAATTATTCCATATGGTGCACATGAATTGGTTCATATGTTTGCAGACAACACCAAATAACAACCCTTCAGACTAATAAAAGCTTATTGTTCTGTAAGTAAATAAGAACTGCCATTATTTTCACCTGTAGGAAAGAATTGCAGATGCTGGTTTAAATTGAAGATAGACACAAAATGCTGCGGTAACTCATGCAGCAACTCTGGAGAGAAGGAATGGGTGACGTTTTGGGTGGAGGCCCTTCATGTAGATTATTTAAACCTAATGAGTTTAGAGATCATGTTGGAGATTAATATTGCATGTGCATTATTTGTGATGCCGCATTTGGAAAAGCTGTGGGGATAAAGATACCAGCATAAACAAAAATCCTACCAAAATATCCAGGTTGAATTTCCTGGTGCGTACTTAGACACCCAGAAATGGATACTATATTGCTGTAATGTGGATTAAGCCGATTTTCAACTGTTCAGCACTGTTTTTAGAATTCTGCAAACGACCCTTTCTATCCACCCGCTCCTCCCTCATCACTGCCAATTTATATTCTATGACAGCAATATATGTGCAATACAAAGTAGCATCTCAATGGGTCTTACATAAAACTGGGAATGTGTCACAATGTTGGTCTAAATTTTCAATCCCAAACTCACCATAGCATGCTGCTGCGCCAATGAATGATACTGCTGGACTATTATCCTATTAGAAGCACTGATTCTGAAATATTTAATTAGTGTTCACCAAATCCAATGCTGTGGTTTCTACTAATAATATTTCAAGCCCCTCCCTCCATAATTTCCCTGGTGGGATGACAAGCAAGTTCCACTCAAACCAGTGGTTTTCATTAACTGCTTGTTTAGAAAAGGCTGGATCATCCCCTCTGGGAGTCCATTATTTAGGTGTTCTTTTTAATAAAAATCCTTAAGTGATTTCAACGCGACACACTGGTCCCTCAGCATCATCCACAACCGACTGTTGTGGTGATCATTCCTAATGCTGATGAGAGTCGCAGCAGGAATAAATATTTTGCTGAACAGCTCTTATTCAAGGTTGTTAATTAAATCACCCAGTCCGAGGATGTTTCTGTCAAAGATGCATTTCCAGGGATTTGGAAGCACAACAAAAGACTAATTAAAGCTATAAATAAAATAATGTTCCAATGCTTAGGTGGTTAATCAGTGGAACATTGTACAGACATGTGAGAGCGACCAGTTATGCATTGGAATAGTCAGTTCGGGATGAAGCTGTGGCCTGCATGGGGGATTTCAACAGCAGATGAGCTAATATAAGGCAGGGATGAGAGTTTAATTTAATTTAGACACAACATGGAAACGGGCCCTTTGGCCAGTTCTCTAAGGATTGACAATAAATGCTGGCTATTCTAACAATTCACACATCCAAAAAGAAAAGTTTAAATGATTAATTATTAATTATTTTCTACAAGCATATATAAAATTATCAGTTTCTCTGATAAATATGTGTATTGACATATTGAATTTACAGAGATAGATAAAATTGTAAGCACATTGTTGAGTGAACATACAAGGTTCAAGCAGCACTGAGCTAAGGAATTATCTTTGGTGATAATCGATAACAAACAACATTGTTTTATATCACTACTTTGTCAAGTATTTTAACAGGTGTTAACTTGATCTCTGTTAAAATAACATACAGAAGAAAGCTGGCGTAATATGTTAGCTGTTCATTCATTGATTCCACCAGCAGCAATCTCTAAATTGATGACAATCTGGTGGTTAGATTGCCTATTGTCAGGTGGAAAGTGGTTTTGTAGGGCATTAGATAATCGGTGGGGTGGAAGACGGGGTGGAAGACTGCAACCTTCACGTGGTCCGCCCTGTTTCGATGAATGCAATCAACCCGGTGTACACAATCAAATAAGATCAAATAGAACAAGTTATCCTACAACTTTAGGCTGTGCTTGCCATATGCAAGAAGAAGAAGAAGATAATCGGTTCAAAGTTTAGTTTTGATATACAGTGTGGAAATAGGCCCGTCGGCCCACCGAGTCCACACCGACGACCGACCCCTGTACACTAGCACTATCCCACACACGAGGGACATTTTACAATCTTTACCAATGTCTAGCAACTAATAAAAAAAGAGTAACGAAAATAATAAAGAAGATAGATTGGGCCATACAGGCTGGAAGATTACGAGCTGGTCCCTCTTCTAGCACTTCATCCGTTGCTCTGCAACTGGTCGCCGACTAATGTACGGGTTACGTCCTGCAGACCTTTGCATAAGACAGATGTTTTGTAAGTCAGAAAGAGAAGTGCTCCTGTGCACACGTAAATGTGTGCATGAACAGAGGTTCTGCTTTAAAACCCCGAGCTCCAGCTTCTACCACTTACCTCAACATAAAGAGGAAGTTACTGAGGCCGATAAACCTACCTTCACATAAGAAACTGGAGAATTTTTGATTTCAGGAAGAAGATACAGGAGCCTGAAAACTGTAACGTTCAGGTTAAGGAACAGCTTCTTCCCTAAACAAGCAGGCTATTAAACATTAAACCTCCAGATAAGCTGAACTACATAGACTTGGGGGCATTGGTTTTGTCTTTTTGCACAATTATTGTTTGATTTTATGGGTGTGTGTGTGTATACCCACTGAACGTTTTCTCATTTATTATATTGTTTACAGACTACTATGTGTGCATAAATTTCTGTTGTGCTGCTGCAAGTAAAAACGTCATTGTTCTATCTGGGGCATATGACAATAAAATACTCTTGACTCTCTAAAACCCATGCAGTCACAGGGAGAGTGTGCACACTCTACGCATACAACACTGGAAGTCAGGAGTGAACCCAGGTCACTGGATTTGGTGTGGCAACAGCTCTATTAGCTGCCGACTGTGCTACCCCAAGCTCAGTTATTCTTTCTCCCTTCGTGTACTTCCAAAATATTTTAACATTTTCTTTAGAATCAAGGAACTGCCGATGTTCGTTCATACCAAAGATGGACACAAAGTGCTGGAGTAACTCGGCGGGTCAGACAGCATCTCTGGAGAAAAAGGATGGGCGACGTTTCGGGTCGGGACCCTTCTCCAGACACAGGCACACAGACTTAGACAAGCAAAAACATAAATTATACTTAAACCACACAGAATTCTGCTTGATAAACGTAGCACTTTTTAACTGTGGGGAAATGGCCTAGAGAAACAGCACCTCATTTTGCTTACGTCTCAGGGGTATGAATATTGATTTCTCTAACTTCAAGTAACCCCTTCATTTGCTCTCTCTCCCCCCCCCCTCCTCCACCCAAATCACACCAGCTTTTCGTTATCACCCAGCAAACAGCTAACAATGGCCTGTTTCCTTTATCATTGTTACTTTTTTGCATTGCTTTCATTTGTTCTATATATCTCTACATCATCGTCTATATCTCTCATTTTCCTTTCCCGTGACTTTCAGTCTGAAGAAGGGTCTCGATCCCAAACAGCACTCATTCCTTCTCTCCTGAGATGCAGCCTGTCCCGCTGCGTTACTCCAGCATTTTATGTCTATCCTTGTATCTACAGAAATATATAATACTCTGGAAACATAATCACTGTTGTAATGTAGCAAACACAACAAACAGAACATTTTGAAAGCAGAAAAAGTACCCCAGAAATAGCAATGACTAATGACCAGATAACGTGTTCAATTTCAGATGACTGAAGGACTAGCAATCTATGATGAACTTGGACAGACTCCAATCCTCCCATTTAAATAGAGCCTTTGCCTCGTTTACATCTGCCTAAGAGAGCAGAGCTGGCTTTGGTAAACAAAAAGTTAGAAATGGGAAATGGCAACTTAATCGGCCTTGGCCCCTTTTGGTTTTAACAGAGGCAGAATGTTGCTACCAATCCATGCACTGTAGTTGGGCCGACTCTTAAAGCCTTTTCATAGAGTCACAGACCCTTTAGGACAAATAGTCCATACAGACCAAGAAGTCTACTTGAGTTAGTCCCATTTGCCTGCATTTGTCCCCGCAAACCTTTCATAGAAACATAGAAAATAGGTGCAGGAGTAGGCCATTCGGCCCTTCGAGCCTGCACCGCCATTCAATATGATCATGGCTGATCATCCAACTCAGTATCCTGTACCTGCCTTCTCTCCATACCCCCTGATCCCTTTAGCCACAAGGGCCACATCTAACTCCCTCTTAAATATAGCCAATGAATTGGCCTCAACTACATTCTGTGACAGAGAATTCCACAGATTCACCACTCTCTGTGTGCAAAATGATTTTCTCACCTCAGTCCTAAAAGACTTCCCTCTTATCCTTAAACTGTGACCCCTTGTTCTGGACTTCCCCAACATCGGGAAAAATCTTCCTGCATCTAGCCTGTCCAACCCCTTAAGAATTTTGTAAGTCTCTATAAGATCCCCCCTCAATCTTCTAAATTCTAGCGAGTACAAGCCGAGTCTAAGCAGTCTTTCATCATATGCAAGACCTGCCATCCCTGGAATCAGTCTGGTGAACCTTCTCTGTACTCCCTCTATGGCAAGAATGTCTTTCCTCAGATTAGGAGACCAAAACTGTACGCAATACTCCAGGTGTGGCCTCACCAAGACCCTGTACAACTGCAGTAGAACCTCCCTGCTCTTGTACAAAACTCCTTTTGCTATGAATGCCAACATACCATTCGCTTTCTTCACTGCCTGCTGCACCTGCATGCCTACTTTCAATGACTGGTGTACCATGACACCCAGGTCTCGTTGCATCTCCCCTTTTCCTAATCGGCCACCATTCAAATAATAGTCTACTTTCCTGTTTTTGCCACCAAAGTGGATAACCTCACATTTATCCACATTATACTGCATCTGCCATGCATTTGCCCACTCACCCAACCTATCCTAGTCACCTTGCAGCCTCCTAGCATCCTCCTCACAGCTAACACTGCCCCCCAGTGTCATCTGCAAACTTGGAGATGTTGTATTCAATTCTCTCATCCAGATCATTAATATATATTGTAAATAGCTGTGGTCCCAGTACTGAGCCTTGCGGAACCCCACTAGTCACTGCCTGCCATTCTGAAAAGGACCCGTCTACTCCTACTCTTTGCTTCCTGTCTGCCAGCCAGTTCTCTTTCCTATACCTGTCCAACTGTCTTTTAAATATTGTAAAGGTACCTGCCTCTAAAGCTTCATCTAGCACCTTGTTCCATATACCCATCACCCTCTGTGTGGTAAAAGCACCTTGATTCCTTTTTAAACTTGTCCCCTCTTACCTTAAATCTATGCCTTTAAGTATTAAATTCCCCTATTCTGGGGGGAAAAGACTGTGACCATTCATTCACTGTCTGTACGTGATTTTATAAACCTCTATAAGGTCGCTCTTCAGCCTCCGACAAAACAGCCCCAGCCTCTGCAGCCTCTTTTTATAACTCAAGCCCTCAACAACTGGTAACATCCTCCTAAGTATTTTTTTGCACTTTGCTACTGCTCAGCGACCATAACTGCACACAGTACTCCAAGTGTGGTCTTGCCAATAACTTTGGCAGTACTATGATGTCCCAAATCCTGTGCACAATCCCTGACTGATTAGGCTCACTTAAAAAAGCCAATTTTAAATAAATGCACAAAATTAGAAACCCTCTAGTCTTCTGCTACCCCCACTCTGTCTAATGATAATGATAATATATCTCCACCAGAGCGTCTGCAATTTCTTCCCTAGCTTCATACAATGTCGGAGGAAACACTTGATCAGGCCCTCGAATTTATCCAGCTTAATATGCCTGAAGATTTTCAGCACGTCCTCTTGTAATGTGGATATGTTCCTAGTTTTGTAGATTCTTTGTCTTTTTTTAACATCGCTTCTATTTTAACACTTGTTAGTCGGTTTTCCAAGTGTTTTGTGGGCCTGAAAGATTAAAATGTATCCTTGTAAATCATAGAATTATTTGCACTCATTTACTTACAGAAATCTCTCTGCTGCTCCATACACCACCACCAACTCCACAACTCCTTTTAGGAAAATTGAAAAACCGTACCAATGGCACATTTGTATATAATTCCTCAATTGAAAACAAAGCCTTGTAAATATCAACGCAGCTACACTCTGTGTCTCACCATATCTGATCTTTTGTGTATTTCTATTATTTTAAAAATATTTTTACAGTATTTAGTTAAATTTGCAGAAAACCTGTACTGTGCTTATATGTACAGAGGCATTTCATAATGTGCTACATCAAAGCCTTTTATGGAAAATAAAGTTCATGGTGTAGGAGGTAACATATTAGTTGAATAGAAGATCAGATGACTAACTGGAAAAGGTGAAGAGGCATAAATGGACCTTTCTTTCTGTGCAGTTTAATTTAGAGATACAATGCAGAAACAGGCTCTTTGGCCCACCAAGTCCACGCTGACCATTGGTCCCCGCACACACTGGGGACAATTTACAATTATACCAAGCCAATTAACCTACAAACGTCTTTGGAGTATGGGAGGAATCCGGAGATCCCAGAGAAAATGCACGCAGGTCATGGGGAGAACGTACAAACTCCGTACAGACAGCACCCGTAGTCAGGATCGAACACTGGTCTCTGGTGCTGTAAGGCAGCAACTCAATGTCTCAATCTAAAACGTTGATGGTCCATTTCACTCCATGGATGCTTCATGACCCCCTGAGTACCTCCAGTAGTTTGTTTTTTTCGCAGAATATTATCCTCTTTTGTTAAGTGAATTGATTAAAAAGGTAGGAAGGCTTTGCTTCGGATATGTCGGGCATTGGTGAGACCATATTTGGAGTACTGCAACACTATTGTTCTCCTTATTTAAGGAAGGATACTAATGATTTTTTCTGCTGTTCAGAGGTTTACTAGACTGATATCTGTAGTTTACAAGACCTAGAGGAGGACGAACGTATGATGAGCCTTTGATGGCACTAGGCCTGTACTCACAGGGGTTTAGAAGGATGAGGGGAGACCACATTGAAACTTGCCATAATAGTGACAGGCCGGGACAGAGTGGATGTGGAGAGGGTGTTTCCACCAGTGGGAACTTCTATGAGGGCACAACCTCAGAATGAGAGGACGTACCATTAGAAAGGAGATGAGGAGGAATTTCTTTAGTCAGAGGGTGGTGAATCTGCAGAATTAATTGCCACAGATGGCTGTGGAGGCCAGGTCTGTCGCTATTTTTAAAGTGGGGATTGACAAATTCTTGATTAGCAAGGTTGTCAAAGGTTATGGTGAGAAGGCAGGAGAATGGGGTTGAGAGGGAAAGATTGAATGGTGGAGGAGACTCGATGGGCCGAATGACATCATTCTGCTCCAATGATTTATGAACTTTATGAAGTTATGAGACTTGACTGAAAGATACGTGATCCTGGGGACATTTGACAAGGTGAAGATATTTCCTCTTGTGGTTAGATTCTAGATCTTGGGGTCACTGGGAGGAAGTAATCAGCGAAAAGGCAGGGATATGTGGACGTTGATCCTCCCACAACAAACAGGATGCTGATTACTATTGCAAGTCGTGGTGAACTGTGACTTCATATCTGTGCGGTTCCACCACATGGTGTTCCCCCTGGGCATCGGCTTAGTTTAGTTTAGAGATACAGAATGGAAACAGGCCCTTCGGCGCTATGAATCCGAACCAACCAGGGGTCCCCGTTCACCAGCACTATTCTACACACTAGGAACAATTTACAATTTGGACTGAAGCCAATTAACCAACAAACCTGTACATCTTTGGAGTGTGGGAGGAAACCGGAGCACCCGGAGAAAACCCACATGGTCACAGGGAGAACTTATCAAACTCCATACAGACAATACCCGTAGTCAGGATTGAACTTGGGTCTCTGGTGCTGCAAGGCAGCAACTCTATCGCTGCGCCACTGCGCTGGCCCATTTAGCTCTGTCATTCTGCTGGCTATGTGGACCTATTAGACCTATCATGTGGGACTAGTACATGACATAACGACAGAAAGGAATATCATCATCATCATAATCATACTTTATTAGCCAAGCATGTTTTGCAACACATGAGGAATTTGATTTGCCCTAATAAAAAGCAACAATACACACAAAATACATTTTAACATAAACATCCACCACAGTGACTCCTCCACATTCCTCGCGGTGATGGAAGGCGAAAAATAAGTTCAATTCTTCTCTTTGTTCTCGCTTCTTTGTTCTCCTGCGGTCGGGGGCCTCGAGCCTTCCGTTGTCAGGGTGATCTTGGCCCCCGTAGCCGGCAGTCGGGCCCTCCGCATCGGGCTGATCAAGCTCCCGTATGGGGAGATCGCAGCTCCCCGCGCCAGGCAACCAGACCCCGGGTCGGGGCTGGTCGAATCATCTGCGACTTTGGAGCTTCCCGCCGTCAGTCTCTAGCCAAGACTGCGAGCTCCTCTGCGTTGGAATCCGCGGGCAGCGGTTGGAACGTCGATCCCAGGCAAGGGATCGCAGGCTCTGACGGTAAGTCCACGGCCCTGCGGTGGGGCTCAAAGTCAGTCTCGACTCTCGAGCAAGGCCGCCAGCTCCATGATGTTAGGCCGCAGAACAACCGGATATATGATCTAAAAGCATTTCCGGCAAGATAAGAGATTGAAAAGAAGTTTTCCCCGACCCTCCTCCCCACCCCCACCCCCCCCCCCCCCCCACATAAAACAAACCAGAGAACATTAACACAAACTTTGTAAAGCGCACTAAAAATAACAAAAAAGACAGACAGACAGGTGAGGCTGTCATCACTGACGGCGCCACCCGGTGGAATATCAGTTAGTGTTTTCGTGAGTAAGGTGTTCTGTTCCATTTTGGGTTTATTTCTGGAGAAAAAGCAATGCCACAGGACCACCACAGAGAGATGCATTTACTGTTGGCAGGTTTCAGTCTGAAGAAGGATCCAGACCCGAAACCTCACTTGTCCATCCCCTCCTCAGATGCAGTGTGACCCGCTGAGTTCCTCCAGCACTTTGTGCTTTGTTTATGTTCAAACAATCTGAGTCGGCAGTAACTCAAGTACACAAATTAATGAGCATGACATTATCCTAGCAAAGTTAGACAAAAATGCTGGAGAAACTCAGCGGGTGAGGCAGCAACTTTACTAGGTATCCTAGCAAAGATACCTTTTACTCTTAAGTCTGCTCTGCAACCTCTGATAAGCAGTGGGGAGGAAGAGTGAAGCGAGTATTTGAACACTTGTGCATAACCGAGGCAGACCACTGACAGTTTAATATCAATTTTGATATTTTAATCAACTGCGAATAGCCAGCTATGATTTTAATGGTAGATTTTAAGACCTTGGATTTTAAGGTTTTAGATGCCAGTTTTCATGGTTTAATTTAAAAACAAAAACTAAATTGTTTTTCGTTTGCTTTTCTCTGACCAAAAGACTTGCTCGCAGTTGCCTCTCACTATTTAGGTCGCTGGGTATCTAGCAAAATAACCTCCAAAACAACTTAACAAGCATCAGACAAAGTGATGACTTCATGAGAGGACGAGGGGTGCTTGAAAAGTAAATATCAGTTCTGATGAAAAAGCATAGATGACTCGGTTGTTAGCGGCAATTCAAATACGGAAGAAACCTTTACTGCTATTAATTTTAATAATATAGTATTGTTTGCTGGTGGGGTAACTATCTGGATTTTCTGATAGAGGTGCAATATTTCAGAACCGCTTGAGTGTAAATAAGGTCTCAATTGCGCAGCCTTTAAGTGGATTATCTATTTTAGTTGACAGGAAAGGCACTGTTTGCGATGTATAAAGTTATGGTCGAAGATTTTGAGTTTACTGGTTGGTCCTGGTACAATAAATAGGAGTGGAAATCCCCAGTGTGAATGAGGTAAAGCTATATCCCTCAAGAAGGAGAAGTTTTGAGCCTAAAGATTCAGTACTTTGGCCCAGCGAGTCCATGCCGACCATTGATCACCCATTCACACTAGTTCTATCTTATTCCACTTTCTCTTCCATTCCCTACATGCATGGCACAATTTACAGAAGCCAATTAGCCTACACACCCACATATCTTTGGGGACATGCGAGGCACGCATGGGAGGAAACTAGAGCACATGGAGGAAAGCCACATGATCAAACTCCACATAGGCAGCACCCAAGGTCATGATAGAACTGGGTCTCTGGTGCTATGAGGCAACAGCACTACCTGCTGCACTGCCATACATTTCAATTCAGTGGCAAAGAGAAGGTTTGCTAGGCAGAGGGATGAATATTTAAAAACACAAAAACAATTGGCAGAGACTAACAGAGCACTAACTAGCCAGGTAATGGGCAATCCTGTTAACATGGATTGTCCTTCAGAGGTCGATATTTTAGAACAATTTTACGAATCTCAATTTATTTTAAGCAATTACCAAGCAGATATTGCTAAGTTTAGCCTCTGTTTAACTCAGGCCAATAAAGAGGATTGATAACACCATGTAATGCTGCCAAGATTGCACTCGTGTTATGAAGCTGGCCTAGATGGTTTAGAATTGGAGGTCATGAAAATCGAATGAGATATTTTAGTGCAGTTTTATTCTTTTTTAGAAGAGAAGACACAAATTGCTGGAGTAACTTGGTGGGTCAAGCAGGAACTCTGAAGAACATGGATAGGTGATGTTTCGGTTCGGAACCCTTTTTTCATACTGATTATGGCGGGGGGGGGGTGGAAGAAGGCTAGAAAAAAAGGAGGGCCAGGACAAAGCCTGACAAGTGATAAGTCATGAGATACAAGTGCGTGTGTGTGTGTGTGTGGGGGGGGGGGGGGGGGGAGGGGGAGGGGTGTTACAGGCTGATGTTTGGACAAAGGCCAGAGATGGAGAGACAACATCTATAAAATAAGGATTGACGAGTTGCAAATTGTGAAGTCAGAAGAAGGAATGGAGGTAGAAAGGGAGGGGGAAATTCAAATTTTAATAATACAATGAATACATACCCAGTTAAAAGTAGTCTTACAGTAAATAACTTCACTGTAAGGACTCCGCAAGGACTTTGTTCCATTCCCACTGTCCCTCCGCCCCTATTGCTTTTGTCCTGATGAGATATTACACACGGGAGCCTCTGAAACATCTTCCTGTTTCTTTAACCGTGTCTTCCTTTCCACCATATTAGACTGACCCCTTGAACTCATCTCACCTCTGCTCTTATCCCTTCTCCCCTTGGACAGAACAATTACAAAGCAACTCTGTTCATTACCTTCCACCCCACCAGGCTCTGCGTTCAACATTTTCATCCTTTATAATTTCCACCAGCTCCAGCACCACTTTGGGCGGCACAGTGGCACCGCAAACAGAGCCGCTGCCTCCCAGAATACAGAGTTCTATCCCGACCTTGGGTGCTGTCTGTCTGTCCCCAGTTTTCACCTTATCCTTGTGACCCCATGCGTTTCCCCCAGGTATTCTGGTTCCCTCCTACGTCCCAAAGATGTGTGAGTTTGTAGGCTAATTGTAAATTGCCTCTGGTGTGAATAGAGTGAATGAGAAAGTGGAATAACATAGAACTAGTGTGAACCAGTGATCGATGGTTGATGTGGACTCAATGGACTGTTGGGACCCAATGTTTCCATGCTGTATCCCTCTAATCAACAGGATTCCACCATTAGACACCTATTAACCTCCTCTCAGGGATTGCTCAGTTTGCAATGTCCTTACCTGTTATTTCATTCCATGCCCACCACTCCCCATCATAGAGTACTTTCAAATGCAACTGCAGGAAGTGCCTCATCAGCCCTTTCACCTCTTCCGTTCTTGCAATCCTGAAACTGAAACAACTATTCACATAGACTTCTTCCAATGTGCTCTACACTACCTTTGGTGTTCTCATTCAAGCTCCTCCATATTGGAGAAGCAAAACACAGGGCTTGGATGTCTTTGATCACTTTGTGGAAAGATAATAGAGCAGCATTGATTGGTGAAACCGTCAGGCTTGAAGGCAAAATGTATCCCTAGGAGTCGAGTATGTTTAAATGTCACATGTGCCGACAACAGAACAATGCAATGTTTACTTGCAGCATCATAACAGGCCTGTAAACACAATACATATAGATAAAATGCAACAAACAAAAATTCAATAAATTGATAACCCCAATACTACTGGAAAAAACCCATAGTCCTCAGTGCAACCAAAGGCAGTCCATAGTTTATAGTTGAGGTTAGTGCTGTATGGTGTTCAAAAGGCTGATGGTTGTGGAAAGAAGCTGTTCTTGAAGCTGGTGGTCACTGTTTTCGGACTCCTATACCTCTTTCCCAATTGCAGGAGTGAAATGAGAGCGTGGCCAGGGCGGTGTGAGTCTGTGGCGAATCCAGTTGCCTTTTTGAGCTAGCAAAAAGCATACACCGAGAAATCAATGAATATGCTCACCTGGATGCTGTCCTTGCACAGCTGTTTGATATTGTTCAGCTATCATTTTCTGGCTTCCTTGCAGTTGCAAGGGGACATGGATTTCATTTGAGCTTCCTTGGTGTCAAGAATTTTAAAGATTTTTTCCTCCAAAGCACCCAGGGCTGCATTAATTGGAACAATAACAATATTACGATATTTCTATGGACACTTGATACATTACTTTCTTCTCTGAAGATAGACACAAAAAGCTGGAGTAACTCAGCGGGACAGGCAGCATCTTTTGAGAGAAGGAAACTAGATCACACGCATGCAGACAGAGAACGTATAAACTCACGATAGTACTCGATACCCTTCATCAGACTTCCTTCACTGTTTTATCACGTTCATTTTAATCTTTAGAATTAAAATGATGATGTTTTGAATTTTTGCAGCCATTGTGATCTTTCAGTTTTATTGTTTCACATTGGTTAATAAAGGTATTTGTTTGTTTTTTTCTCAACACATCAAATGGCAGTATCAAAACTGATGATTGGTTCAAACCCCTCCCCATGAGGTAAGAGGTACAGAAGTGTGAAAATGGACGCCACCAGATTCAGGGACAGTTTCTTCCTAGCTGTTATCAGGCAACTGAACCGTCCTATCACCAACTAGAGAGCGGTCCTGCCCTCCTATCTACCTCTTTGAACGCTTTTGAGCTATATTTAATTGGAGTTTATTTTGCATTAAACATTATTCCCTTTATCCTGTTTCTGTACACTGTGGACACCTTGATTATAACCATGTATAGACTTTTCGCTGACTGGATAGCAGGCAACAAAAATCTTTTCACTGTACCTTTGTACGCATGACAATAATAAACTCAGATAAACGAACCCTCATCTTGGTTGTCGCAGCTCTCTACACTAGAGCTTATGCCGCAAGATTTGATTCTGATGCAAGATCTGCTTGAAGGACCTGTGGAGAAACGACTTAAAAACCTAAACTAGTGTTGTGTTCATATAGAACATAGAATGGTACAGAACAGGAACGGGCCCTTTGGCCCACAATGTTTGTGCCAAACATGACGCCAAGTTAAACTGATCTTGTCTGCCTGTACGTGATCCATATCCCTCTATTCCTTGCACTTCCATGTGCCTATCTAAAAGCCTCTTAAATACCACTGTTGTATCTGCCTCCACCGTCTCCTCTGGCATTGCATTCCAGGGCACCACCACTCTGTGTGAAAAACCTGCCACACACATCTTCATTAAACATTCCCCCTCTCACCTTATAACTAAGCCCTCTAGTGTTGGGCATTTCCACCTCTGGAGAAAGGTTGTGACTTACTATCTATGCCTATCTATCGCTCATAATTTTATATACCTATTAAGTCACCCTGAACCTCTGACATTCTAGAGAAAACAATCAAAGTTTACCAAGATCTCATTGAATTGTGAAGTAGGCTTGAAGGGCCTACTCCTGTAAAATACACATCAATTTTGAATTACAAGTGTTAAAGTTGTTTAAGTCTGGGTGGGTCTACCAGCCAGTCTTGCTCAGACAGAGGAATGTGTAAGGAAATAATAATGTTATGGTTCATGCTCTCACTAAAGTGTACGTTCGACTATTCGGCTCTCTCATTTATTGCCACAAATTTAATATTTCTCATTTACAATTTGGACCCAGTACTCAATCTGAAAATCCATTCTATTTATTAGGAATAATGTTTTCAATTTTGGATAGAATTTAGGAAACATTAAAAATGAAAGTGTCAACCTACATTAGAGGTGAAATAGAGGTTAGGAAAGGGGGAGAGAGAGAGAGTGGGGAAAGGGAGAGAGGGTGGCACAGTCTCCCAGAGCTACTGCCTCACACTTCCAGTGACCCGGGTTCAATTTTGACATCTGGTGCTGTCTGTGAGTTTATACGTTCTCTGTCTGCATGCGTGTGATCTAGTTTCCTCCTACATTCAAAATCATGTGTTAAACTGCCCTTCGTCTGTTGATGAGTGGTAGAATCTAGGAGAGAATTGATGGGAACCTGGAGAGAATAAACATAGAAACATAGAGATTAGGTGCAGGAGTAGGCCATTCGGCCCTTCAAGCCTGCACCGCCATTCAATATGAGCATGGCTGATCATCCAACTCAGTATCCCGTACCTGTCTTCTCTCCATACCCCCTGATCCCCTTAGTCACAAGGGCCACATCTAACTCCCTCTTAAATATAGCCAATGAACTGGCCTCAACTACCCTCCAGAGACCCACCACTCTCTGTGTGAAAAAGGTCCTTCTCATCTCGGTCCTAAAGGATTTCCCCCTTATCCTTAAGCTGTGACCCCTTGTCCTGGACCTCCCCAACATCGGGAACAATGTTGGGTCAGTGTATAAAGATTCAACAGCCAAAGGTCTGTAGCCTCCTTTTGCTCTGGTACTTTATTTCATTCTTCACGTGTTTAAATTATAACGTTTTATTTTTAATTGTCTACTGTATATCGTGTTGTTACTTACGAGCAAAGCACCAAGGCAAATTTCTTGTATGTATACATACTTGGCTAATAAAATGTATTCAATTCAATTCAATTCAATATGAGGGCGTGATAGTTGATGTGGGCTCAATGGGCTGCATCACTCTTTAACTATTAATACAAAACAGTCTCCAGTTGGTGATTTAAACATTCTTGTTGGTTATATTACATAGATTAATCCTTTCTATGGTATCCTACATGCACATTCCTTGATTACATTTCCAAATCTAATTATCGCTGCTGTGTAACCATTATACGACTTTCATCTGCAGACAGATAGAAAGTCGTTTTCCTCATACATGTCAAACATAGAACAGCTTCCCATTTTCCATTTATCTTTACAGTTAAGTATAGCCTTTCGTGTGTGTCAGTATCTTTTACACCTCATCATGGTATTCAGTGCTTGCTGGCAAGAATACGTTTATAGTGTATCTGATTTCTACGGGTATCGTTTCAAAAATGTATTGACTTTATTCCTCCAGAGCAAACCTTCAGTGTTTTGCACCCAGCTGGTTCTCTAGGGTTTGTCCAAGATTAAGTTACTATTACTTGCACACAGACTCAGCAGAAATTCCTGACTTAAGTCAGAAGTGACTCAGCTGGCAACAATCCTCCCTCTAGTTCAGAAGGTCAAGAAAAGTCTGTCTCACTTCAAAAATGTTTGGAAGAGTTCCACTAATATTTGAAGAGGAGCGGGAGTTCTCCTTGCCTTAAACAAAGGTAAACCTTCAGATAACATCCAAATTGAATCATTTGAACACGTGCTGTCTGTGGGGGCTTGCATTGCACAAAATGATGGCCGTGTCTCTTAAAGGGAAAAGTAGTAAGTAGAGGTCAGCACGGTGACACAGCGGTAGAGTTGCTGCCTTCCAGCGCCAGAGACACGGGTTCGATCCTGACTACGGGTGCTGTCTGTATGGAGTTCGTACATTCTCCCTATGGCTGCGTGGGTTTCTTTGGGTGTTCCTACACTCCAAACATATGCAGATTTGTAGGTTTATTGGCTTTGGTAAGTAATAAAATAGTTGCTAGTGTGTGTAGGTTAATGTTGTGTAGGTGATCGCCGGTCCGCGTGGACTTGGTAGGCCAAAGAGCTGTTTCTGCACAGTATGTCTAAAGTAAAGTCAAAATATACATCTGAAGAAGGGTCCCGAACTGAAATGTCACATATCCATGTTCTTTAGGAATGCTGCCTGACCCGCTGAGCCACTCCAGCACTCCAGTGATTTTTTTTCATCAAAAGACATTGCTGGCTCGAAGGGCCGAATGGCCTATTCCTGCACCTATTGTCTTTTATCCATTGTTGGGAAACATTCCGAATGGATCAGGATCTGGTATCAGAACCGGGTTTTCCCGCAATCGATCCAATCTACCTGCCCTGTCCCATCCCATGCATCCTCCTTCCACATTCCATCAATAGCCAATCCACGGTGATTAACTGCGTAGGAAGGAACTGCAGATGTCGGTTTATACCGAAGATAGACACAAAGGGCTGGAGTAACTCAGCGGGTCAGGCAGCATCAATTGTAAGTGATTAACTGGAAGCTTCGCCCCGTATCATACTCTCTACTTCTGGGATGAGACACCCTCTGCCACACACACCACACCCACCAGTATCACATTCACATCACATCCAGGCGCCGACTTATACGAGCCCCACACCTCATTCCGCCATGTTAGCACTGACCCAGTTACAGGATCCCTGCATAAATCTGCGCTGGAGCCTCCGCCACTGGGATCTCCAGTGTCAGGAAGACAAACTATTATTACCTATGGACTGTGCCTTATTTGCACGATGGACTTTGTATTTTTGTGCTATTATGGTCACCTACTCTTAAAGTTATTGATTTATTGTATTTTTGATTATTGTATATTATCTGTGAGTATTGAGTTTAAGGGCCTGTGATCAGCAAGTGAGAATTTCATTGTTAATACCTATGGCAGTTAAAGTCTCCTGACGCTTGAATATGTTTGTAAGACTGCCTGCTAGCCAGGGGAAAAAGCTGGGGAAATATTACATGCTATAACATTGGATTTGGGCTTCTAGGTATTAACATTCCTTAATATATGATATACATTGCTGACATTTGTCAAGATCAGCCATATTTAATTTTCTCAATAACTGTACAATTAGCATAATGCATGTTAATAAGGATGAGGTTCATTCTTTAGTTTACTTTACTTTAGAGAAACAGTGTGAAACAGGCCCTTCGGCCCATTGTGCCCACGCCCACCAGCGATCACCCCATAATCCTACACACCAGGGAAAAGTTACAATCTTATCGAGGTCAATTAACCTACAAACCTGTACGTCTTTGGAGTGTGGGAGGAATCTGAATCACTCGGAGAAAACACACGCGGTCACGGGGAGAGCTTACAAACTCTGTACAGACAGCACCCGTGGTCGGGATCGAACCCGGGTCTCTAGCACTGTAAGGCACCAACTCTACCACTGCGACATCATGCTGCCCCAAAGAAGGAGTTCATAGTTCCTATGAATTAAAAAATATTTTGCCCTTCAATTACTCTTAAGCAGGTGGAGAGAAGCAGAAACAAGACTTGGTCTTGCTCATCAGTTGTTTTATTCCAAGCCCAACTATAGAATCATTTGGGGTACACAAAATGCTGGAGAAACTCAGCGGGTGCGGCAGCATCTATGGAGCGAAGGAGATAGGCAACGTTTCAGGCTGAAACCCTTCTTCAGACTGATGAGGGGTGGGGGGAGGGGGGGGGGAAGAAAGGAAAAAGGAGGAGGAGCCTGAGGGCTGAGGGAGAGGTAGGAAGGGAAGGCGGAATAGAAGGGTTAATAGAATTGAGAGAATTCAATGTTCGTGCCAAGAGGATGCAGACTCCCCAAACGTAACATGAGGTGCTGTTCCTCCAATTTACGGTGTTGCTCACTCGGGCCGTGGAAGAGGCCCAGGACAGAGAGGTCGGATACGGAATGGGAGGGGGAGTTGAAGTGCTGAGACACCGGGAGGTCGGGTTGGATATTGCGGACCGAGCGGAGGTGTTCGGCGAAACGATCGCCAAGCCTCCGCTTGGTCTCACCGATATAGATCAGTTGACATTTAGAGCAGCGGATATAATAGATGAGGTTGGAGGAGGTGCAGGTGAACCTCTGTCGGACCTGGAACGACTGTTTGTGTCCTTGAATGGAGTGGAGGGGGGAGGTAAAGCGACATAAATTGCCTATTCTGAGTCATATAGAATCATTTACCTATTCTGAATGTCCCTACTGTCTTTTGTGTGTAATAATGTTGAAATAATAAAGAACCTGAACAATAAATGATGAACTGCCAGAGTTAATCATGTTCACACAGCAAAAGAGATGGATCTCAAAATAAATATTTTTTAATTCCTACAAACAAGCAAAGGATTCTAACCGTAAAAAACCTTGAATTCTCACAATATCATGGCCTAGTATTGCAATTCCAACGTAAAAGAACGTTGGTGTGTGGTGGATTTGGCCCGGTCCATCAGGGAACTGCCCTCCCCACCACCGAGTAGACCATTTGCCTCGAAGGGCCGAATGGCCTCCTCCTGCACCTATTGTCTATTGAAAGCATCTACATGATGCTTAAGGGCAGCATGATAGTGCAGCAGGAGAGTTGCTGCCTTACAGTACCAGAGACCCAGATTCGATCCTGACTACGGAGTTTGTGCATTCTCCCTGTGAATGTCCGGGTTTCCTCCCACACTCCAAAGATGTACAAGATTGTAGCCTAATTGGCTTCGGTAAAATTATACCTCGTGCCCCTCATGTGTATATGTTAATGTAAGGGAATCGCTGGTTGGCTCAGATTTGGTGGGCCGAAGGGCCTGTTTCTGTGCTGAATCGATAAACTAAACTAAATGAGACGCTACCTCAAAAAGGTGCAATTATCATCAAGGATCCTCTTCCTCTCGGCTACAATCTCTTCTCGCTGCTACCATCAGGTACAGAAACTCAAAATCTCACACCACCAGGATTATGGACTTAAGATTTTACATATTTTATTAATAATATAAAATCTTATGTCCATGGACAATCTTTTCGACTATATCAGTTTATATTTTCAGATTTATATTTGAGAGAAAGAGGTTGTATATGGATGGATTGCAAAAATAAAAAATAATGCTTGTAATGCACGTGACATACACAGTTAGTAAATGCAGAATTTTTTTTTAATGTATTCTCATTGCAATAATAAAAAACTTGAACAATAAACGATGAACTCCCACTGTATTAATAATGAGTTTACATGATAAAAGAGATGGGTCTCAAAATAAAAGTGTTTGATTCCTAGCAAAAGTAGAGGGTTCTCACTGTAAAAAATCTTGGATTCTCACAATCAATATAATAGGGTTTCACGATAGAAGTGTTGGATTGCTACAGTAAAACTCAAGATTCCTTCAGGAAAAGGAATGAATTCTACCAGGTATGACGGAATCCCTTCCATTGTAGAAATAAAATCACATCCATTATGGTTATGATGGACAGTCATCATAAAGGCCCTGTCCCACTTTCCCGAGTTACTCACAAATTCCACCGAGTTTTCCCCTTGATTCAAACTCGGAGAATGTCCGTAGTGAGTCCGTAGATATATCGTAGCGGCTCGTTATGCCAGCCGTAGGTACTCGGGGCATCAGGTAAGTCGGGACGTTTTTTCCAGCGTGACAAAAAAGTCCACGAGTAAAAAGATAGTCGGGAGTACGAGTTCGTAGATCACAAAAATCTTGATTTTTTTTTGAAAGGTCCTTTCAGCTCGGCAGAGGACTCGGGAAAGTGGGACAGGCCCTTAAGGATGAAGATTTCATCTGGTGAAAACAGCAGTTACAACAATAAAAATGATAGATCCTCAATCTATTTCTGATGGATTGCCATTAAAATTTTATCAACTCCGGTACTATAAAGCATTGGTCTCCCAGAGAATTACTGTGGGAACCAATCACTTTTGCAATAAGAAATGTGAAATATATACATTCAAGGTCTTTTAAGAATGTCAACGTAGGATTGAGTAAACGCGCTAAAGTCAGATTGGGGAATTTTAGGAAGGTTTACAATTGCTAATTTATTTTCAAACCACCTAAGGCAAAGTTTGGTTTAGTTTATTGTTGTCATATGTACCAAGCTTTTGTTGTGTGCTATCCAGTCAAAGAAAAGTTTATGACGATCATATCCATGCCCCCAGCATAGAGGCGTAATCACAAATAAAGCGTGCTTGTTCCTCTACCTCCATAGAAGTTTAGGGAAAATTCGGCATATCACCAAATACCCTAACAAACCTCTTTGGATGCACTTAGAGAGTATGCTGACTGGTTGCATCATGGCACGGTAAAGAATTTCAATGCAAAGCAACTCTAGAAACTGCAGAGTGCTGGACTCATCCCAGTCTATCATAGGCACAGTTCTCTCCACCATTAAAAGCATCTCCTTGATGCGTTTGCTACCATCGGGCAGTAGATGCAGAAACCTGATGCACCGGGGAGACCATCAGGGTCAAAAACAGCTGCAGTTCCACCACCAATTTTCAGGCAACTTGTGGTCCAGCACCTTCTTTGATCCTGACAAAATTAAAAAAATAGGAGAGCACATTTTAAATCCCCCCCGGAAGTCCCCCTGAAAATGTGGTGCCTAGGCCACAAAGGGTGAGACGGCCGATCTCAACCTCATCAGGACTTCCTTGCCAATCCTTGGCGGGTCGGATTTGCCCACCGCAGCCAGGGCTCAAGTACTCCAGCTTGGCTGAAACCGGCAGATCCATTCCCATAGCTGACTTCTGCAGCCGACTTTGCAGGCCAGAATCTCAGCACCTCGGCAGCCTAGGCAGACCATTCTGGTTCCGTTGGATTCCTTGTAGAGGCCATGACCTGTTTGTCCGGCAAAATGGAAAATCCAGAAAGAGTCTGGAACCAAGGATGCCGGAAAATCCAGAAAGACTCTGGAACCAAGGATGCTGGAAAATCGGTGGTGGACCTGGACTTTCTTACAACCAACAGGTTCTTGAGCCAATCTCCACAACCATAGACCTACCCTGACAATGTATTGTTGTCTTGTTTTTTGCAGTCTTTTTCTTTTCACTTGTAGAAATTACGTATAATTTATATATGATTTATGTATAATTGGTATTTTCATATGTTGTCAGAGTCTATGTGCTTGTGAAGATGTGCAAGCAAGACTTTTCAGCATACTTGTGCGTATAGCAAACTCGAGTTGACAAATTTATTTTCAAGGCACCACACCATATTTTAATAGAATGTTCAAATCCGGTACTTTTTTTTAAAAGGAATCAATTATTTTCATTGATCGAATGGGTTACTTTCAACCTAAGAATCCCTCATTTTTACGAAGGGTGTTAATCACTACTACTGCAAGAATGCATTATCTTCACTGATGTGAGAATCGTTTGCTGTCAGAGTAAATGGATATATGGTGTCTTGCATTTGAAAAAAAACATGCCTGCTGATACTTATGTCTCAATGTTACTGAAGAATATATTTTTTCCTTTAGTTTAGAGATACAGTGCGAAAGCAGGCTCTTTGCCCCACCGTGTCCGCGCCAACCTGCGACCCCCCCTAACATTAGCACTATTCTACACACACTAGGGTTACGGTTAACCCCTTTTTTTCCTTTTTCAACTGGTAATAGCGATGAGTTGCTGAAGTGGAAGGTGATGGATTTCCACAGTACAACAGATCGATCCACACAATAAAACAGATGGATTGCCATGGTACATGTGATGCTCCCTCAAAGTAAAATTGATGGATTCCCACTGTAAAAGTTACAAATTAAACAAGCAAAATTAATGAATTTCTGCAAAATTAGTGACGGACTGTTGCAATAAAAGTGATGGATTCAACTCTGGAAAATGCTGGCCAGTCACGTTATTGGTAATCAACATTCATGGTAAAGCTGCAATTCTCTCAGTAAAGTGAACAGATCCAACTAATAAAAGTGATGGATCCCCAAATTTAGAGGTAATGAATCCTCACAGAACCGTGTAGGGAGGAACTGCAGATGCTGGTTTACACTGCAGAGACACAAAATGCTGGAACACAACGGGTCAAGCATCTCTGGAGAAAAGGAATGGGTGACGTTGCAGGTCGAGCCCCTTCTTCAGACTCTGAATCTAGGCCTCGACCCGAAACATCACCCATTCCTCCTCATACAAGTGGTGGATTTCCAAATTCCAGTGTTTTACATTGGTGGTCACTTGAAGATCCTTGATTAGTAAGGGCGTCAAAGATTATGGGGAGAAGGAAGGAGAATGGGGTTGAGAGGGAAAAATAAATCAGCCATGATCTAATGGCAGAGCAGACTCAATGGGCTAAATGACTTAATTTTGGTCCTATGTCTTATCTATATTACTAAAAGTCTGATCTTGACCACTTCCTGTTGTCTGTACATTGATTGTAGAAAAAGCGCTGCCACTTACGGCTGTGATATTTGGCCATCTTACTCAGAGTCCCCCTACGTTACGCAGGACAAGAGGATTTTTCCGATCGATTAAAAATAAAAAAGTTATTAGTGTTTGAAGAATGTTGAGATTCTCTCTCCTGAAGGCAATATCCCTTCCGGAAGGACTATAAAACCCGGAAGTGATGAGTGCCTCAGTCAGTCTCTGCAAGATGGGGGAGTGAGAAGGTCACGTCTCTCAGTCTGAGCTGTGAATAACACTGAACACATGTCTACTAAACTGTGAGTGGTTTTACTGACCTGTCAGTGCTCTTAATGTGGTTTGAAAATATAATCTGGAAATGCTAAAGCTGTGTTGCCTTTGGTCTGGAAATGCTAAAGCTGTGTTGCCTTTGGAAATGCTGCAGCTGTGTTGCCTTTGGTCTGGAAATGCTCAAGCTGTGTTGCCTTTGGTTTGGAAATGCTGAAACTGTGTTTCCTATGGTTTGGAAATGCTGAAGCTGATGCTAACCTAATTAAAGTTGCCTTGCCTTCTATATAATTAAAAGTCTAATGTTGACCACTTCCTGTTTGCGTTTTATATTGTATTTAGAAAAAACGCTACAATGTACGGCTGTGATTTTTGGCCATCTTACTCAGAGTCCCCCTCCGCTCATCAAGTACCGAGGATTTTTCCCATCTGTGAAAAATAAAAGAGTTATTAGTGTTTAAAGAATGTTGAGATTCTCTCTCCTGCAATCACTCCATGAAGGCCATGCCCCTTCTGGTGGGAGGGGTAGGGACTATAAAACCCAGAAGTGTGGGCATGGCTCAGTCTCTGCAAGATGGAGGAGGGAGAGGTTACGACTCCCTGTCTCTAGTGGCCTTGCACCCTCCTTGAAATGGTATGAAACTGCACTTGAATTTGGTTGCCTTGCACCCTGCTTGAAGTGGTAAGAAACTGCACTTGAATTTGGTGGCCTTGCACCCTGCTTGAAATGGAATTTCAAGGAATAGCCATGAGTCAACAACCAGCCATGAATAAGTGAGCTGCCAGGACAACAGGCCTGACTGACTGAGCCGCCAGCCCAATAATCCATTCGGCCCGCAATGTCCATACTAGCTCTCTGGAAACCAGTCCCTTCAGCCCACAACACCAATACTAGTGCTCCAGAAAGGCTCCCCCCCCCCCCCCCAACTGGCCACCAATATTGGAATTGGTAGATATGTGGAATATTGCATTGGGGGACCAGCCCTCCCGTGTGACACTTAGTCTAGTGGCCTTATAAATTTGCAATTGTAACCTTTTCCATAAGTCTCTCTCTCTCTAATTCCAGCTATTTACAATATATATTAATGATTTGGATGAAGGGATTAAAAGGAACATTAGCAAATTTGCAGATGTCACAAAGCTGGGTGGCAGTGTGAACTGTGAGGAGGATGCAGGGTGACTTGGACAGGTTGTGTGAGTGGGCAGGTGCATGGCAGATGCAGTTTAATCTGCATAACATAGAAACATATAAAATAGGTGCAGGAGTAGGCCATTCGGCCCTTCGAGCCTGCACCGCCATTCAATATGATCATGGCTGATCATTCAACTCAGTATCCTGTACCTGCCTTCTCTCCATACCCCCTGATCCGTTTAGCCACAAGGGCCACGTCTAACTCCATCTTAAATATAGCCAATGAACTGGCCTCAACTACCTTCTGTGGCAGAGAATTCCAGAGACTCACCACTCTCTGTGTGAAAAATGTTTTCCTCATCGGGAACAATCTTCCTGCATCTAGCCTGTCCAACCCCTTAAGAATTTTGTAAGTTTCTATGATCCCCCTTCAATCTTCTAAATTCTAGCGAGTACAAGCCGAGTCCATCCAGTCTTTCCTCATGTGAAAGTCCTGACATCCCAGGAATCAGTCTGGCACATCCACTGAATAAATGTGAGGTTGTCCACTTTGGTGGCAAAAACAGGAATGGAGATTGTTATCTAAATGGTGTCAAGTTGGGAAAAGGGAAATACAACAGGATCTGGGGGTCCTTGTTCATTAGTGACCGGAAGTAAGCATGCAGGTACAGAAGGCAATGAAGAAAGCGAATGGCATGTTGGCCTTCGTAACGAGGAGTTGTATATAAGAGCAAAGAGGTCCTCCTGTACAGGGCCCCAGTGAGATCACACCTGGAGTATTGTGTGCAGTTTTGGTCTCCAAATTTGAGGAAGGACATTCTTGCTATTGAGGGAGTGCAACGTAGGTTCACGAGATGGCGGGACTCTCATATGTTGATAGATTGGAGCGGCTGGGCTTGTATACCCATAGAATTTGGAAGGATGAGAGGGAATCTTATTGAAACATATAAGATTATTAAGGGTTTGGACACGCTGGAGGCAGGAAACATGTTCGCAATGTTGGAGGAGTCCAGAACCAGGGGCCATAGTTTAAGAATAAGTGGTAAGCCATTTAGAACGGAGATGAGGACAAACTTTTTCACACAGAGAGTTGTAAGTGTGTGGAATTCTCTGCCTCAGAGGGCGGTGGAGGCTGGTTCTCTGGATGCTTTCAAGAGAGAGTTAGATAGAGCTCTTAGATAGTAGAGTTAAGGGATATGGAGAGAAGGCAGGAATGGGGTACTGATTGTGGATGATCAGCCATGATAACATTGAATGGCGGTGCTGGCTCAAAGGGCTGAACGGCCTACTCCTGCACCTATTGTCTATTGATGTTATTGAAATAGCCACAAGTTTTTTTGTTTGAGTTTCCCAAATGATTGGCTGCCCTAGTAAAATGATTGTCCATAATGGTCCATGAATGTGTGTATCTGCCACAGAATGAAGTAAAGTTGGGGTCCGGGTGAGCAAGGCTCGGACCTGTGTGAGTCCCTGGTTGGAACATTATTGACTCCACCCTTTCTGAGGTCATTGCTAGCTCTAATATGTTCTGGCCTTTTCTCCCCTCCCCAACCTCTATCTTTAAGTCTGAAGAAGGGTTCCGACCCAAAACATCAGCTATTTCTTTTTTCCAAAGATGCAGCCTTACCTGTTGAGTTACTCCAGCATTTTGTGTCCGTCTCTAAGCTACAGTGGGGTATTGGATTTATCCTCAACTGAGTCATTACACATTACAGTGAACAAGAAATCCACTACAGACAATTAATGGTTCATTTAATTTATTTATGATCACACAGAGATACAGTGAAATGCTTATTTGGCACGATATATATTCAAATCATACTATACACGAGTACAATAGAAGAAAGATGCAAAGTGTTGGATAACTCATCTCTCGAGAACATGGATAGATATTTTGGGTCGAAACCCTTCCTAAACAGGAAGATCCCCTTGCTTACAAATATCTACATTTCCCTTGAACTTCTTTCACTTTGATGCCTCGGTTTCACACCATACCCTTCCATATCTTTGTATCTCCCTCTCCCCTGACTCTCAGTATGAAGAAGGGTCTCAACCCAAAACGTCACCCATTCCTTCTATCCAGAGATGCTGCCTGTTCCACTGAGTTACTCCAGCATTTTGTGTCCATCTTCGGTGTAAACCAGCATCTGCAGTTCCTTCCTACAGGTAATAAGTGAACACAGGTAAGGGGGGGGCTTTTGATTGCCCGATGTAGGAGGAACACAGATGCAACCACCTACCTGTCAATGACTCCCTTCCACCTGTGTTAACCTGTAAACTTCCATGCTTTGGCCTGTCGCTCCTCCATTCTAGCTTTATGCCCCCTCCCCCCTAACCCCTTACAATGCCTGAAGAAGGGTCCTAGCCTGAAACATCACCCACCTATGATCTTCGGAGATGCTGCCTGACCTGCTAAGCTACTCCAGCACTGGGTCTTTTCCCCCCAAAGCTAACAAGTGCCTGCAGACACAAGAATCTGCAGGTACAAACAAAAAGGCACAACGTGCTGTAGTATCTCTGGAGAACATGGATAGGCGACATTTAGGGTCGGAACCCTCCTTCAGACAGGTGACCTTCTTTCAGGGGAACCTTTTTTCAGACAGGGCACCCTCCTTCAGACAAGAGCCTGCCAGCACATGAGAAGTGATCTCATTGAAACGCACTGAATAGTGAGAGGCCTGGATGGAGTGAATGTGGAGAGGATGTTTCCACGAATTGAAGAGTTTAGGACCAGAGGGAACAGCCTCAGAATTAAAGGACGTTCGTTTAGGAAGGCAATGAGGAGGAATTTCTTTAGTCAGAGGGTGGTGAAACTGTGGAACATTGCCACAGGCGGCTGCGGAGACCAAGTCAATGGATATTTTTAAGGCAGAGAGAGATTCTTAAGATAGACACAAAATGTTGGAGTAACTCAGCGGGACAGGCGGATCTCTAGAGAGAAGGAATGGGTGATGTTTCAGGTGGAGACCTTTCTGCAGACTCAGGGGAGGGGGATACACTTCCTTATCTCAGTATAAGGTGTGAGAACGAGACATCAAAGGGGGCAGAGAATGCAAATGTAGAATAAACCATTGTCAGCTAGGAGAAGGTAACAACAAAGCAGATAAAATGTAAGAAGGGACAGTTAGACTGGTTGGAGAACTGGGAAGGGGGAGGGATGGAGAGAGAGGGAAACCAAGGGTGAATTGAAATTAGATAAGTCAACATTCATACCACTGGGGTGTAAGGTCTGTTGCATTAGTTGTTACCTTGTCCGAGCTAACAACAATCTATTCTGCATTTTCCTTGACCTTCACCTCCTTTGATGTCTCGTTCTCACTTCTTACACTTCCTTATATATCTGTATCTCTCCCTCCCCTAACTCTGCAGTTCCTTCCTACAGAGATAGATTCTTAAGCCAGAAATAAAAACAGTTTTTTTTCCACGAGCAGTAGCTCTACTCAACAGCCAAAAGTTCTTTTGCTCTGGTATTTTATTTCATTCTTCACATGTTTAAATTATAATGCTATATTCTTAATTGTTTACTGCTTATCGTGTTATTACTTGTGAGCAAAGCACCAGGGCAAATTCCTTGTATGTATACATACTTGGCTAATTAAATGTATTCAATTCAATTGATTATACGGGTGTCAGGGGTGATTGCGAGAAGGCAAGAGAATGGGGTTAGGAGGGAAAGATAGATGAATGAATAAGTTTATTGGCCAAGTATTCACATACAAGGAATTTGCCTTGGTGCTCCGCTAGCAAGTGACAACATGACATACAGTTTAAGAAAGAACTGCAGATGCTGGAAAAATCAAAGGTAGACAAAAATGCTGGAGAAACTCAGCGGGTCAGGCAGCATCTGTGGAGCAAAGGAATAGGTGACGGGTCTCGACCCGAAACATCACCTATTTCCTTTGTTCCATATAGCGATGTTACAAAACCTACCTTCAGCGGCACTCCAGATCTGGCTGTGTGTGCGACTCCGGAGCCTTGCGGGGGGGGGGGGGGGGGGGAGGGGTGGGAGGGATTAAAATGCAGGTTTGTATTGCCTGTCGGAGAGGGATTTCCTCAGGCTGCTAGTTGATGAAGAAAAATCGATCGGACTTTCGTTCCCTTTTTTTTTTAAATCGCTGGACAATTTAATCGCTGGATTAAAGTAAAATGCGACTTCTAACGCCCTTAACACCTTCAACGTCACAGATCGCAATATCAGGACAAAACAAACGGTAAGTCGTTTATTTCACATATAATCTTGCTTCTTGGGGTGGATTTAGTCTCACTTTATGATGCGAAAAATTTATTTACGAATCGGCCGTGTCTTGCCTGCTGATATGGGCTTAATATTTATGGCAATGGCAACTTTCCAATCGATCACATTCCAGAAACATCCACTCTCAAGATGATTAAGATTCTCTTTTTTTTGGACAATCATGTCATAAGAGCATCTAAATTGTCTATATATTGTGTGTTATTGTCTATCCATAATCAATATTTTTATACTAAATATCCACAGTTTTAGTCACATGTATTGTGCAAAAAATAATAATTTTGATTATATTTAGAGTAGATGTTTCTAGATTAATTTATGGGAATTAAACATTAAATTCCTTCCATTTGGCATATAGGTTCATGACAGTGAGATTTAAAAATCATGTTATATTGTGAATTCTTGTATGAATGGGATCCGTTTGTTATTTGGATACTTAGGCCATTTTTAAAAAAAAAGCCTTTTCTTAAGAAATGGATAGATGTTTAGATCTAATTATTGAATTTAGATGAATTTAATTGATTTGATGAAACTGATGAATATGATTTTTTTTGTTGGGTATTTACTATTTGTTTTAGCGTTTAACTTTATCATTTCTACCTTTTTTCTAAAACTGCAAATGATAACTTGTTTCTGTTAATGCTGTTCAGTGTTTTTTTCCTTTACGTTTTAAACGGATGTCTCCAAAGAAGAAATGCAAAATTGTCAATCCAAATGCCCGGCAAAAGAGACTGATTTAGACAGGATTCGCAGAGATTATCCGAATTTGTACTACTCCAAATGTGATGATCTACAGGACATTCTTAATGGGAAAGTAGTGGGCAGAAAGGCATGTCAAGCGTGGTTTGAAGAGCAAAAACCTGTAGTTTACATTGTCAAAATTGAAAAGTTGAGGGAAAACAAGGTGTACAGAGTTGCTTATTGGTTACAATCTGAGGAGTATGATGATGCTACTGATTATGATATGCCAATGTACCAGCTAGCAACTGATCTTCTCCATAAAGACTATTACTATTTCCGTCACAATGGTCAATTTTGTAATTAGCTCCAATTAGGTAACTGACTAATTATATGCTTTAATTTCAGGTCATCCAGGTAAGATGTTTTATATTTGTTTCAGAATGCTTCAATCTATAATAACTGAAATTTAAATACAGTTCTTTTAATTTTTAAGAACTTTATGGGCTTTTGACCGTCCTCGATCACAGCTTTTGTGTTGTCAATGGAAAAGCAATAGGGAACAAGATGCTAATTTCCGAGTATGAAAATGGCCATGACTTATTTAATACTGAAGATATGAAAGTGAATTAGGTGTCAAATTAAAGTTCTTTTTTATGCTTTATCTGATGGGATATATTATAGGCTTGATTTTTTAAATCTCAACATTTTGTAACATTCCTACTCCATAGATTCTCACTAGAATTTAGAAGATTGAGGGGGATCTTATAGACACTTACAACATTCTTAAGGGGTTGGACAGGCTACATGCAGGAAGATTAGTCCTGATGTTGGGGAAGTCCAGAACAAGAGGTCACAGTTTAAGGATATGGGGGAAGTATTTTAGGACTGACACAGAGAGTGGTCAATCTGTGGAATTCTCAGCCACAGAAAGTAGTTGCGGCCAGTTCATTGGCTATATTTATGAGGGAGTTAGATGTGGCCCTTGTGGCTAAAGGGATCAGGGGGTATAGAGAGAAGGTAGGTACAGGATACCGAGTTGGATGATCAGCCATGATCATATTGAATGGCGGTGTAGGCTCGAAGGGCCGAATGGTCTACACCTATTTTCTATGTTTCTATGAAAGGTTTGCGGGGACAAATGGGACTAACTCAAATAGACTTCTTGGTCAGTATGGACTATTTGCACATGAAATTTCGTTGTACAGTTGATGTGCAATGACAAATAAACGTATTTGATTTTGATTTGATAAAGGGTCTGTGACTCTATGAAAAGGCTTTAAGAGTCGGCCCAACTACAGTGCATAGATTGGTAGCAAAATTCTACCTCTGTTAAAACCAAAAGGGGGGGGGGGTTCAAGGCCGATTATTTTACCATTTCCCATTTCTAACTTGGGAGGCTCGAAGGGCAGAATGGCCTACTCCTGCACCTATTTTATATGTTTCTAGATGCTGCCTCACCCGCTGAGTTGTCCAGCATGTTGTCTACCTTACATGACATACAGTGACAGTTAGCAATGACACATACAACTTTAGATCAGCCATGATTGAATGGCGGAGTAGGCTTGATGGGCCGAGCGGCCTAATTCTGCTCCTAGAATTTACCGACTTATGAACTTACTCTGTGGCCAGTTTTCTTTCTTTCTTTCTTTCATTCATTCATTCATTCGCTCCCGCCCCCTCTCTGCGCCGCCATGAAGTGTGCGTTGGATCTCTCTGGTTGGCCGAGCGGGACCGCTTCACTTTGCACAGCGGGGAGGGGGAAATGGAAAGGCAGAGTTGAGAAAATCGAGCAGAGAATGCCACAACATGCCTGCATCTCAGGAGAAAAAAATCGATACGGATGTAAATGACATTGTATTGTATGAGGGATGTCACTGACCAAAGCAATTGAAAAAGATGCGAACATGGACTCTCTCTCCTCCCCCACCCCCCTCTCCCTCTCCCCGCGCTCCTGCCCCAGTGATCCCACTTCCGCATTCGGTTGGAACTTGCCAACGGCCGCCGCTCCCGCGCAACCGAACTTGCTCGCGGAGAGCCCGCCCCCCCTCGCGCCGGTTGGCCCACCCCCGTCCGCCCACGGCCAAGCTCCGTGGCCCATTGGCCGAGCGCGCCGTCCATCGCCCGAGCCGCAGGTCGACCCGCCGCTATCAGGTTAGGTTGAACTTTTCACCTCAGCCTGCGAAAAAAAAAATCTTTTTTTCTTGCACCGGGGCCTTCCTTGCAGCAAATACACCCCCCACCCCTCCCCATCCCACCCCCCTCCCCCCAAACTCAGGCTTCAAACCGAACGTGGGGTTTTATTTGCCGTTTTTGGTCTTTGAATGGTGGAGACGGGGCGGCGGTTGCTCGGCTCGGCTGCTGCTCCTTCTTCTTCTCCTCCCGCCGAGGCTGGTGGTGGTGAGATGAGGAGAGGGAAGCCATGCAGACGCAGCTCACATTGCCTGTGGTTGCTAACGGCGGCCTTGGCGACGGCTCGCTGCTGCCTCGGTGCGAGTGCCCAGCCCGACAAGGTGGTGTGGGCGATCAACGCCGGCGGGGAGACTCACACCGACGTCCACGGCATCCAGTTCAAGAGAGACCCGCTGGAAGGCAAAATCGGCAGGGGTAAGCCATGGTCCACGGTCGCAGGCCCGCGGGCGGGGGGGGGGGGGGGGGGTGGAGTATACTCCATACAACATTTAGTTTAGTTTTAGTTTGGAAGAAGATACAGCGCGGAAACAGTCCCCTTCGGCCCACCGAGTCCGTACCGACTAGCGATCCCCGCACGTTAACATTATCCTACACACACACTGGGGACATTTTTTAACTTGTGTATGCCAAGCTATTTAACCAACAAACCTGTACGATTTTGGAGTGCAGGGGAAACTGAAGTTCTCAGAGAAAGCCCACGCAGGTCACAGGGAGAAGGTACAAACTCCGACCTGTAGTCGGGATCGAACCCGGGTCTCTGGCGGTGTAAGGCAACGACTTGTTCATTGGTAACTTCGCCCTTCGGAGATACCAACTGCATTTCGTTGTCTCTGTATTGTACACTGCACAATGACAATTAAAGATTGAATTGAATTGTACCGCTGCAATAACATGTGAAGGGGTCGGTTGGAGGGAAGTTGGGGTGGTGGTGGAGAGAGTAGGTATTTATCGCCCCGAAAAGGCCATGTGTTTCTTCCCTCTACTAACCAATGCCGACATGCACACTTTGCCCCTTATGTTGGAGAAGAACTGGAGAACCTGCAGGTCTGCAAAATCAATGCCCCCCGCCCCCCCCCCCCCCCCCCCAATAAAGAAAAAACTTCCTCCAAATACTCGTTGTGTAGATTAAAAGTAAAGACTGACGGAGAGAGAAGCAAAATTACAGATGGGAGATCCGGCAACTTTTCCTCATTAATCGGGGAATCTTATGTTGAGATGGGTTTGTTATATCAATTAATCTACCCCCTTTTTATATGCTGCCAAAGGTTCAACAAGCAATTGTTTTGGAGTCCCCTGTCACGGATGGAGCTTGTATGCAAATGCACTTTGTGTGGAAAATCTTGCAAATGTTAAAATAGCCTGCAGATATATGGAGAATGGACCACGTGCATTAAGATTTCTTGTATTTGCATGTTAATCCTGTAAATGGAAAACTAGTTACTCCTGATAATTCTTACTAGATTGGCACACTACTGAAAACCATTCTCCTCTCCCCATTCTGTGCAGCATGGCATTCTTTGAATTGGCTGTTAATTTCCTTCTATGAATGGCATTTTGCTATTACTGATTATTGTGCAAAATACCATGACTATGACTATTTTCTTATATGAACAGTCGCACCATCTCCAGACAGATGTTGAGAACTTGTAAGGACTAAAAAGGTTATATTCCTTGGGATTACTCTGTCATTCACAGCAATCATCTTCCCACTTTCTACCCAATTCATTGATAGACCTTTGCACACTAAGGCAATCAATATTAGTGTTGCTTTATCGTTATCACATTTACTAAGATATAATGAAAAAACATGTTTTTCGTGCTATACAGTCAATTCATACCAGATGTAAGTGCAACAGAGTGCAGAATACCGTGTGAGAGCTACAGACGAAGTATAGATAAGAAAATGTGCAAAGGACACGGTTGATTGGAGACATGGACTATACTTCCAGTTTATGAGTCTATTTAGTGACGAAATAACTACAGGAAAAAAACTTATCCTCAATCTGGTGGTACATGCTTTCAAGCTTTTGTATTCTCTGTCCTACTGGAGAGGAAAGAAGAGGGAATGACTGGAATATAAGTAGTCCTCAATTATGTCAGCTGCTTTCCCAAGGTAGCATGAAGTGTAGATGGATTCTGTATTGGAGTGGGGAGAGGAAGGCTGGTTTTCATGACGGATTGGGCTGCGTCCATAGATCTCTGCAATTTCTTGTGGTCTTGGGCAGAGCAGTAACCAAACCAAGTTGTTGTGATTCGTCCCAATAGGACGCTTTCTACAGTGTATCTCCAGACATTGGAGACATGCTGAATGTCCTTATTCTTAAGGTATCGGTGTGCTTTCTTGGTGATAGTTTCAGTGTAGTTGGACAAGGATAAATGTTGCCAATTGTTTATGTCAAGGAACTTTTGCCATCTGCAAACTTGTAAATGATGTTATAGAGGAATTTGGCTGCACAGTCGAATGCATAAAAAGTACAGCAAGGAGCTGAGAATGCATCCTTGTGGGGCACTGGTGTTGAGAATTATCAGTCTTGAGTCTTGAATGCAATTGCCGATTGAGTATACACAGGCATCCAAGATAATGAGTTCTGCACGAGCCACCTTCTGCGCCCGTGCAGAACTCATGAATTTCATTAACTTCACCACTAACTTCCACCCTGCCCTCAAATTCACTTGGGCTATCTCTGACACCACTGTCCACTTTTTATTTTATCTCTCTGTTGCCATCACACGGACAGTGTATTGATTAATGTTTAGCCCAAACCTACCGATTCTTACAATTAACTGGGGTGTACTTGCTCAAACCCTGCCTCTTGCAAAGACACTATTATCTACTCTCGATTTCACCGTCTCCGTTGCAACAGCTGAGGCGTTCAATTTTAGGACATCCAAGATGTCCTCTTTCTTTAGTAAACTTTGTGTCGTCGTTACCCCCTCCCGGCTGTCTTTTAGGCTTTAGAGACAGTGTGGAAAAAGGCCATTAGGCACGCTGAGTCTGTGCTGACCAATGATCACTCCATACAGCAGCACTACCCTAGGTACCCTACACACACCAGGGACGACTTACAATTGTACATATACCAATTAACCTACAAACCTGTATGTCTTTGGAGTGTGGGAGGAAGCCGGAGCACCTGGAAAATACCCACGTCACAGGGAGAACATACAAATTCCGTACAGACTGTACCAAAGTCAGCATCGAACCTGGGTCTCTGGCTCTGTAAGACAGCAACTCTACTGCTGTGCTGCCCAGGTGGATCACTCGCCCGCGCCTCCGCGGTGTCCCGTAGATCTACTGTCGATGCCCATCCCCCCCCCCCCCCGGGTCAGAAGGTCGGAGCTCCCCTAGACCTCGCCTTTCACCCCATCAGGATCCACAACCAGCACATCATCCTCTGACATTACCGTAACCACCTCCATTCACATCTTCCCATGCCTATCCCTATCCACCTTTTGCAGAGACCGCTATCTCTGCAACTCCTTGGTTGACTCGTCTCTTATCACACAAACCACCCCACTCCCGCGTACTTTCCCCTGCAACCGCATGAGATGTAAACCCTGTCCTTATAATTCCTTCCTCGCCTCTATCCAGGAACCCCAGCAGTCCTTCCAGGTGAGACAGGGTCACGTGCACCCCCTCTAACCACATCTTCTGCATTTTGTATTCCCCATGTGGCCTTCTGTACATTGGCAAGACCAAGCATGGACTTGGCAACCGTTTCGCTGAACGTTTGGGCTCGGGCTGCCAAGGCCAACTGGATCTCCCAGTTGCTAACCATTTTAAGTCCATTTCTCTTTCCATCATGGGCCCCCTCCATTGCCAAAGTGAAGCCACACGCAAACAGCACTTAATATTCCGCTTGTGTGGCTTTGTACCCATCAGTATGAATATTAAATTCTCAAACTTTAGGTAACAACAACCCCTCTCCCTTCCTCCCACACCCACCTCCCTTTCTTTCCCACGCTCCTCTCTACCCTGTGCCACACCTGCACCCCTTCCACATTCCTTCCTCTAACTTCACACTTTGTAACGCTTGAATCCTTTTGTCTCACAACTAGTAGCTTTTCAACTCTGGACCTTGTCCAACCATCTGCCTATCAAAACCCCTTCTCACCTGTATCAACCCCCCCCCCCCACCACCACATTCATTTGGAAGAAGTGGCAGTGTCCCATATATGTACCGTCCTCTGACTACAAAAAAAAAAATGGACCTTGGGTTCCTATTAAATCTTTCCCCTCTTACCTTAAAGCTATGCCCTCTGGTTCTTGATTTCCCTATACCTGGCGAAAAGACTATGTATTCCATCCTATATAATCCCCTCGTGTGTGTGTGTGTGTGTGTGTGTGTGTATATATATATATATATACATACACCTCTGTACGATCACCCCTCACCCAACCCTCCATTGAATAAAGTCTTAGCTTGCCCAACCTCTTCATAAATATTTTCTGTATTCTTTCCGGTTTAATGTAGTTAATTCACTCAGTTTGTTCTAAATTGCCTGCTTTTACATTAGTCACTGCTGTCATCTCGAGACCAGCCTTTTTCCTTCAGCTAAAATTTGTCTCCGTTAAACCTTCCCTGTCTTTGTCTTAAAGCCCTATCAATATCCTTTGCTATTCAAGTTATCTGGATATTGGTCTCAGCCCAGTTTAAATCACATCCATCCGAACAAAAGACATCTTGCTTCTTCCCACTATTGCTGGCATTAACCTATGAATTGAAAGCCCTCTTTAAGGCATGTGTTTAAATGTTTAATTTGTTTGCTGATGTGCCAGTTTCTGTGGCTTGAGCAGCAATCTAAAAATTCATTTATCAACTCTATTTTAGTTGTACTCGGCCTGTCAGATTGCCTCAGCAATGTATTTATTTGGTACAGTTGGTTCGTATGTAGACCATCTCACAGAATCCTTCAATCCATCCGAATCAGTTTGAAGAAAGGTTCCGACCCAAAACGTCACCTATTCCTTTTCTCCAAAGATGCTGCCTGACCCACTAAGTTACTCCAGTTTTTTGTGTCCACCAGTCCTTCTTCAGACTCAAAGAGACAGTCCCCTTAACGCTGAAATTGTCTGGAACTGTAGCTGTGGAGAATAGTCTTTTCCTTATTTTGTATTATTTCCTAGCATTTTCAAATGTCACTTCTTTGCTCCCTGCTTGTTCCATCATGTTATGGTCAACTTTGTATATCTGTACACAATCTATACTAATTTCAAATGCCTATTTAGCTTTCCGAAATAGTTATCTGATACGGTCAGAATGTCGAGGTGATTTCCTCACACTCTCTGCGACCAATCAAAGATTATAGAGCTCCGCTCCATAATCTTTGCTACCAATGATCTTATTTGCTCAAACTGCAAGAAAGAGTAACTACAATGTAGCAAACTGTTTCAAGATACTTCAGCCGCAGGATTGGGGAAAAAACATTTGGTTACATAAGGAGATGTTAGGGCAGAAGGACCAAACTTAATCTAAGAAGTAGAAGTAATTTAGGATGAGAGCAGAAAAGTTGAGAGGTTTCATTCAATACTTCCAGAGTTTGAATCTTTCGCAGCTGAGGAAAATTATAATAGTTGCTAGAATAATTCAGAGGTGGTCAAAAAACCTGTAAAAATTTGAAATCGGGGAAAAGAATTGTAAATTTACACTGTCGCAGAAGATAAAGTCAACGTGTGTCAGTGGGTGCAGGATTAGTTAGTGCAGTAAATTAGAGTGTAAACAGAAGATATTTAGATGACCTCCAGATTATAGAGAAGCTGAATAAGGAAGGTCAGTGAAAGGACATTGGAATAGCTGAGGCAGGAGATAAATTGGACTAGGAGATCTGTGGAAATGAAAAGAGTGGAGGGGTGTTTAATTGTTCTATGGACTGGGACCAGAACAATAAAATGCTTGCTCGCTGCAGTTTTGTGGGCATGTTAAAATGCTACAACCCAACAAATAAATATGCAATGAATGAACAAATTTACCAGGCAAATCAGACGACGATAGTGCAAGTTAAAGTGTGTAGTATTTACAGCCTCAGTATTGCAAAACCCACACTAGCTCGGTGCTAAGGTATAGTTGTGGGTAGGGTTGGGCCTGGAGGTAATGGTTCTCAGGCTCCTGAACTGTATTCCGGTGTGAGCAGTGAGATGAAAACATGGCCAGGGACTGTGTATCTTTGATAGGTGCTGCCTCAAGGCGGCAATTCATAACGTAGATCCGTTCGAAGGTGGGGAGTCAATACCTGAGATAGATCAGGAAATGTTCACCGCTTTCTGCAGCCTCCTGAGCGTTTTCTAAAGCTTATCTCGATATCAAAATTGGGACCAAGCATGTACATAAACCGGTTTGGTGTCAGATCATTGACAGGGAGGAGCATGGAAGTAATGTCAAGGGAATGTATTTTCTGCTGCTTTGCTGGATAAGCAGTCTGCCACTGTAAAGATAGTGGAGAGCTTGAGACGTGGTGTTCTGGTATTGCTGACTATTTCAGAATAGATGTGAAAACTAATGCTGCGCTTTTGAATGAATAACAAATATTTGGGGATATATATGGGAGGGAGATGAGAAGCAATGTTTGGTAGGGGAAGCCGAATTAACAGTGTAGGAACAAGGATCTGTCGGTTCTGATTTACAAAAAAAGACACAAAATGCTGGAGTAACTTAGCGGGTCAGACAACATCCATGGTGATCATGGATAGGTGAAGTTTTGGGTTGGGGTCCTTCACCAGACCCAAGAAAGGTCCCAACCTGAAACACCACCTATCCATGTTTTCTAGGGATGCTATCTGACCCACTGAGTTACTCCAACCCTTTGCCTCGACATTGTTAAAAGACGCAAACTGCTGGAGTAACTCAACAGGTCAGGCAACATCACTGGAGAACATGGATTGATGACATTGTGGGTTGGAACCCTTTTCCAGACAGAAGAAGGGTCCCGGCTCAAAGTGGCACTTATCCGTGTTCTCCAGTAACTCGCTGAGTTACTCCAGCACTTTATGACTTTTAACAATGTTGGGGCAGGAATTAAATTAATTGCAGGTGATTCTTTGCCTATGATTGCATATAAGAGGGTGTAACCAGTAAATGTAGAGCCACCCAGCTTGTCGAAAGTGGAGCAACAATGGAAGGTATAGTATGGTTAAGGATTTAGACGGCTAGTGGATCAGGTCATAGTTGCGTAAAATGTCACTACGTTTTGCTTAGTTTTTTCAATACTTTGGCAGAGGCAGAACACCAATTGAAGGCATTCACATTAGTACGTCATGGGATGGACACAAATGTGGACAGCAGCTGTATGTTCAAAGACTGCAAAAGATAAGGAACTGGGAAATGGGGCACTTGTTTGCTATGACAGAATGATAATTTTTGTTTTGAGAGGTGGTGATTACAGATTTATAGCAATATAAAAGTAAAATATTGTAGATGCTGAACATCTAAAATAAAATCATAAATTGCTTCATATAAGCAGCCATTTGGGTTGTGATTTGTATTGGAGGATAGTGTAAATGTTTTAGTTCAACCTGAAAGTCATCTTTATTGAATAGTTCCAGATTTAAAATGGAATCCAAGCTGGAGTGGATAGGTCTGCACTTCCCCGGTGAGAAATTTAGTGAGAACAGTTTGTGGGGGGAAAAAAAGCAGGTGATGAGTCTTACAGCCCAAGATTGTGAATTTGTAGTGAGCGTGAGAGGAGATTAAAGAAATTGGACAGGAAGCAAGGTTGGTGGTCAGAGGTTTTTTTTCATTGGAAGTCTGTGACCAGTGGCTTATTGCGGTGATCGGTTGGAAACCCTACTTGTTATAAGATACTTTAACAACCAGCTTATGCATATAAGAGGTATGATTAGTAAGTTTGCAAATGATAATTTGTGGTGTTAATTGTGAGTCGGGTAGACTTTGGTTACAGAACAATTTAATGTGCTGATAAAATGGATAGGGAAATGGCAGATGGAATTTAATCCTGAAAATGTAATGCATCTTTGAGTGGGCAATTAAGGCACAGGGAAATAATTGGGCTATGAAGGTCGAAGGGGATACTTGCCTTCTTTGGGCATGGACTTGACGAACAGGGAGGTTATGGTACAACTAAACAAGGCACTAAGCTGGAGAACTAACTGTAGTTCTGGTCACTGAAAATGTTGTGAAGGAGAATTTTGCAAAGCTGATTCACCAGGACTTAGAGCGTTTTAGCTATGAAGAGTGAATAGATAGATTGCTTTTTTTTCCCCCTTCAAGTGGGAAGGTTGAGGGGGACCCGACTGAGGTATTCAAAATTGTGCAGAGTATGGATGGTAATATAATTAGATTTTTACATTCTCTTTTTAGTAGAGGTGTCTGTGACCAGTTGACCAAGATATAAATCAAGTGTTAGGATATTTAAAAAGAAAACTTTCATCCACGGATTGGTTGAATCTGAAGTGCACCGAGTACTGGGGTGGAGGAGGGAGCTACTCGCGAACAACATTTAAAAAAATGTGTGGAAAGGAATTGCAGATGCCAATTTATCTAGGAGACAGACAAAGTGCTGGGATAACTTGTGTTAAAGAAGGAACTGCAGATGCTGGAGAATCGAGGGTACACAAATGGCTGGAGAGACTCAGCGGGTGCAGCAGCATCTAAGGAGCGAAGGAGATAGGCGACGTTTCGGGTCGAGACCCTTCTTCAGACTGGAATAACTCAGCGGGTCAGGCAGCATCTCTGGAGAAAAAGGATGTGTGACGTTTCAGGTTGGTACCCTTCTCCAGACTGGAACGTTGCCCATCCTTTAACTCCAGAGACACTGCCTGAGCCGCTGAGTTACTCCGGCACTTTGTATCTGTCTTCAATACTTCAGAAATATTTAGAGGAGCATCGGAAGTGTAAAGCATAGGAGGCTACGGGCTGATTAGTGGAAAATGGTTGTAGGTGTTTGATCTATCTGCCTTCCACAAATGCCTGGACAGTGTTGATGTGACACTACCTGCGCTGTCCTTGCTACCTCGTCTCATTTGAAGTATTTAATTAAAGTTTTATGCAATTATTTCCCTAAGGTTTTTTTAAATAAAAAAACAATTAATGTAAGTAGTTTTAAATTATTCATTTGATCTGGGTTTTCATAGGATCCTGTTTTTAAATACTTCATGAAAGGGATTGATGTGACCTGGCTTTTTTTTGCCACACCATGCGCATTAGTGTTTGGTAGACTAATAAGTATACTCATAATTACAGTGTTCCTACTCATTTGAGTTTAATCAGTCTGTGAATTCATGAAGTAGTAAATACTAAACTGTCAATGCTCTATTAATTCATCTCGGCTGTACTGGTGCTACATTTGCCCTGCAGGGCTGCTTTGCAATGAGGCAGGGAGGAGTGGATAAAATGAGGCTTCTACAAATATTTGTCAATGTTGAGAAATGTTTGGCTGATCGGGAAGATAAATCAGGTTTTATTTATCTATTTTAAACTTGTAAATATATTAAAATGTTAATAAACATAGCCTCTGCCAAGCATAATATTTTAATACAAATTGTGTTGGTGCAATTCTGCTCAGAGGTGACTGGTAGCTTTTAATTATTTGGATATTAATGGGACATGTTACTTTTTTTTTTCTATATCATTAGTTGCCAAAAGTGAAAAGCGGAATACAGGGAAAGAGAACAAATCGGTTGATGTAAACTGCATATTTTATCTTGCATCGGGAATTTTCTGTTAATATTGATACTGTACATCAAGGAATCTCCTGCATTGATCATGGAATCGCCATAGCAGGGAAGAAGGCCACTTAGTCTATGTGGCTCTTATTCGTCCTTTGTGGGACAAAGGCCTTTGTTAAGCTTCGCAAGGTAAGCTTCTCTGAAAGGTTAGATCGAACGACATCCAGGGAGAGCTATCTATCAAGATGCCGAATTGACTTAATGGAAGGGAGCAGAGGGTTGTGGTGGAAGGTTGATTTTCATACCGGAAGCCTTTGATTAGTAATGTGCCTCGGGGATTGGTACGGGGCCATTGCTGTTTGTAGTTTGTCAACAATTTAAATGAGAATGTATGAGGCATGATTAGTAAGTTTGCAAAGTACACTAAAGTAGCTATTGTGGACAGTGAAGATGGTTATCAAAAATTACAGCACGATCGTGATTAGGTGGGCAACTGGGCTGAAGAATGGCTTCCAATGTTGAATGCAGACAAGGGTGAAATGTTGCATTTTGTGAAGTTAATTCAGGGCAGCACAGTCACAATGAATGGTAGGGGCCTGGCGAGTGCCGTAGAGCAGAGGGATCTGGGAGTGCAGGTGCACAGTTCTCTGAAGCAGCATCAGAGGTAGATAGGTTGGTTAAAAAGGCTTTTGGTGCATTGGGCTTCAACAGTAAGGGGCCTGTCCCACTTTCACGACCTAATTCACGTCCTCTGCCGAGTTTGCCCTTGACTCGTACTCGCAGCATGGTCGTCACAAGGTCGTAACAGGCCATGGTGTTAGTCGTAGGTATCAAGTAGGTCAGGGCGTTTTTCTAGCTTGATGTAAAATGTCGACAAGCAAAAAAGGTTGTGAATTAGGTCGTGAAAGTGGGACAGGCCCGTTAGGAGTATTGAGTGGAGAAGTTGGAATGTTATCTTACAGTTGTACAAGATGATGATGAGTCCTTAGTTGGAGTACAATGTTCAGTTTTGTTTAACCTGCTGTTGGAGGATGTTATTAAGTTGTGAAGCATTTAGAGAAGATTTATGAGGATAATGCCTGAGCTATAGGGAGAAATTTGGCAAGCTAGGACTTTATTTCTTGGAGTGCAAGAGGCTGAGGGGTAATTTTATGGAATTGTATGAAATCATGAAAGGAAAAGATAGGGGGAAAGCCTGAGCCTTTTATCCAGGGTAGGGGAATCGAGAACCAAACGGCATAGGCTTAAGATGACGGGGATATATTTAATAGGAACCCAAGGGGCAACCGTTTCACTTGCAAGATGTGGAATGAGATGCCATAGGAGATAGTTGAGGCAGGTACTATAACAACATTTAAAAGACACTTGGAGAGGTATATGGATAGGGAAGGTCTAGAGTGATATGAGCCCCATGGGGTTTTGCTTGGATGGGGCATCTTGTTTGGCATGGACAGGTTGGGCTGAAGGAATTTTTTCTCAGCTGTGTAATACGCCAGATCCCGCTGCTTCCTATTTTCTTTGCCGCAACTTACTCGTTTTCTGTTTCATGCCTATCCAGTTGCCTGATGAAAGTCCTGATTTACTTTGTGCCTGCCAACCTTGTAGATAGTCAATTCCAGGCCATACGGCGATCTGCTTAGTGGTTTTGTCCCACTCTCTATCTTTAAATCGTACCTTAACATCCTTTAATCATTGAACTTCGTTTGTGGGAGCAGCTTCTCTTGATTTACTCCGCAAATTCAGAGATCAAATCTCCTCTCCATGTTCTTTGCGAGAGTGAACAACCCAGTTTCTCCATTCCAAGCTTGTACATAGAACACTTCCAATAGCTTTTTTAGCACACTCTTGAACCTCCACATTCTTCCTAATAGGTCTCTAGGTGTGACTGCAATGCTCCAGTTGTGGCTGTACGAATGTTTTATGGATGTTTGACGTAATCTCCCGATGTTTGAATCCTGTTCCTCTGTTATTAAACCGAGGGACTCTTGTGTTTTACTGCTGCCATCTCAACATAAACCTGCTCCTTTTCATGATTTATGCATGTGTGGTACACCTCCAGGTTACAAGGGTGCCATTTTTTTTTAAATCGTTTGTTCTGGGTGTCTCACACAGGTGACCTTAAGGTGTTAATCACCCATCTTTACACACAAGTCTGCAGAGTTTTATGGTGTGCAGGTTTTGCAGAAATATAATCCTTTAAATGTTTGATGTAAGTTCTGTTCTAAGTAAAATGTGTTAATGGCATGAACTGATTTTTTTTTTAACTTCAATTTCCGACCAATTTAATATAGGCTGTTGTAATAATATTCTGACCCAGCTTGTCTGCTTAGCTTGAAACGCAAAATTTGTGTTGCCAATCCTTTAAATCCTTTCAAGCTGTTAATATGGAATTGGCCAAAATATGTTCTTCTAATAAAGAAATGTATTTTTAAAGATAACAGTTTTGAATGGCATTAGGGCAGCACGATGGTCCAGTGGTAGGGATAGTGATATACAGCGGCAGAAACTACCAGTTGCCTATCCAGTTGCCTGATGAAAGTCCTGTGATGTCTGTACGGAGTTTGTACGTTCTCCCCCTGTGACGTGTGGATTTTCTCTGGGTGCTCTGGTTTCCTCCAACGTTCCAAAGGTGTACAGGTTTGTATGTTAATTGGCTTCTGTAAATTATCCCTGGGGAGTAAGATAGAACAAGTATGCTGGTGTTCATTGGTCAGCGTGGACTCGGTGGGCCGAAAGGACTGTTTCCACGCTGCATCACTAAACTAAACGTGGAAACTGAACTGTCGGAGCTCTGTTCTCAAGCTCCTGGTGGAAATGTCCTTGATAAAATCTACATTAGTCATTCTTGTGTGTTAGAGTCATTCACAGAATGGTATATATTGATCTGTCATTTTTTGATATTACCTTCTTAAAAAGCCATGCATCCTTGTGATGAATGCTTTGATAGATTTGGAACATAATGATTTTTTGACAAATATTTATGCTATATAATAGAGCATTTTGCAATTTCAAGTCACTTTATTCAGCATCCAGTACTGCTAGATCATAAATAGCCCCTCCAGGTCCATTTGCCCTGTTTAGCTCCAATCTTAAATGATAACCAGTAAGGGAGTGTGACATTTTCCATTTACTTTACCGGGCACTTCTGAATGAAATTACCAACCCAAACACTTTATATTGGCATATCTCTGCTATGAGTTTGGTTGAGATAGACCCAACTTCATTTTCCATTATATCCTCAGAGTTGCACAGAGGGAGAGGAATTTATTTCCTATCATTAGAACTGAATTTGAACCCTGGTTATGATGGCTCTGATGAAAGTACTATCGTGTGAAGTGTATCTCAGTATGTCTTGCAGTGTCTGCATTTGGCTTGCTCGGTGCGAACAGCTACTTCACATTAGGCAGTATGGTGTATGTGAACAAAGTTATGAAGAAGTCCTGGGCATGAAAATATCCAGTCATTTAGTACCTTAAATATACATTTGTTTTTATTACTTTGCCTATTAGTTACAGATGTCTTGAATCAATAGGTTTCTGGACAAGAAACTTAAATTGCCTGTGACCATATTTTTCATTTTGCTTTCAAAATTTAAATGTTACTACCAATACTTTTGGGTCATATAATGTCATATTGGCTATTGCCTAGTATGATGATGTAATACCTCATTGGTTCAATTACAAGAACATGGGTCAAATGTAGGAATTTGATGTCCTTTGATGAAATTAAAAGTGATTCTTTCAAATGTTGTTACATTGGTAATCTACCTTTATGGTTCTGCAGATAATGGTGCTGTCCGTGTGATTGGACTTCAAGCCCATTTAAAGTCCAGGTTTAATTCTTGATGTGATTGTCTGCAGAACACTTGACCATAGGCTGGGTGGAGATGAAATTAGTCTGGGTTTCTGGATTGCTAGCACAATTGAAAATGTGTGTTCAGAAAAGACAGAATTGTTCTTAACTCCGATGACCAACTACCCATGAGGCGTGTTGTCAGGCTAATGGTGTTGAATTGAGCAAGATACTAGGTGTTCAGCTCAGACCATGAAACTATTGCAGTTGGCTAATCCTTGTCTTTTGAGAACACCAAATGTGAGATTTCAGTGATGCAGCTAAATGTCAGCAAACATTATTGGCATGTTGCATTCAATTCTCTCTTTTAAAGAGGAAATAAAATAAAAGCAACAATTGTACAGTGTCTGGCATGAATAGAACTCGCAACATTTGAAATGGATCCAGTGATAGAAATGCAATTGAACTGGTTCCTTGGTGGTCTTTTTATTCATTCAGATTTTTTGCTTTCTTTCCCTCTGTTATCAATCTTGGGTTTTTAATTTTCCCCTTGCTCAAATTAGGTTCTGCAAGTTAACCGCTTGGCACTTTATGCAACTGACTGTTCTTAACTGAACTGAGCAAGTGATTGGTGGTAGACAAAAGTGCTGGAGAAACTCAGCAGGTGCAACAGCATCTATGGAGTGAAGGAAATGGTCAACGTTTCGGGCCGGGGTTTCAGCTGGAAACGTTGCCCATTTCCTTTGCTCCATAGATGCTGCTGCACCCGCTGAGTTTCTCCAGCACTTTTGTCTACCTTCGATCTTCCAGCATCTGCAGTTCCTTCTTAAACACTGAGCAAGTGATTGCTGGCTGTTCCACTGTGAGGGGAGATCTTGGACAAACCTATATTCAGCTGCCGTGCAAATTAACTTTTAAAGAGATTCTGAGTAGCATTCAGCAGCAGGGATCAGAATAGACAATCCAAAGCCGATTTTAGCATCCTTGTCACTGTCTCAACAGAAATTGGGAAACAATCTTTCTACCCCTCTAACTTGTGGGTCACATATTGCAATTACCTAATGTTGCTTCCAGTTAGGAATTTTTATTGTGAAAATTGACCGTCCCACATCAAGAAAATCACAAAAAAGCATGAAACGCTGTTAATATGAGTTAATAATTTTAATTTAATAAGACACAAAATGCTGGAGTAACTCAGTAGGTCAGGCAGCAGCCATGGAGAACATGGATAGGTAACGTTTCGGGTTGGGGCCCTTCTCTGCCTTGTTCTACTAATAAGTTGCTCTGAAAGGTTTCGTTTAGAGTTGCAGCACGGAAACAGCCCCACCGAGTGAGCGCCAACCACTGAGTCCCGTACACTTGCATTATCCTACACACACACGCACACACTCGGACAATTTACATTTATACCAAGCCAATTAGCCTACACACCTATACATCTTTGGAGTGTGGGAGGAAACCGGAGATCCTGGAGAAAACCCATGCAGGTCACATAGAGACATGGAAAATAGGGGCAGGAGTAGGCCATTCGGCCCTTCGAGCCAATAACCCCATTCAAATTGATCATGATTGATCGTCCAAAATCTGGCCTTTTCCCCATATCCCTTAACCCTGAGCTAAATCTAATTCTCTCTTGAAAACATCGAGTGAATTGGCCTCCACTACCTTCTGTGGCAGAGAATTTCACAGATTCACAACTCTCTGGGTGGAAAAAGTTTTTCCTCATCTCAATCCTAAATGGCCTACCCCTTATTCTTAAACTGTGACCTCTGGTTCTGGACTCCCCCGACATTGGGAACATATTTCCTGCATCTACCCTGCCAATCCTTTAAGAATTTAAGAAACTCAAATCCTCTCGCTTTCTTCACGTCCTGCTGTATTTGCGTGCTTGCTTTGAGTGACTAATGTGCAAAATCCACACAGACAGCGCCCGTAGTCGGCATCGAACCCGGATCTCTGGCGCTGTAAGGCAGCAGCAACTCTTCTGCAGTGTCACCGTGTCGCCCATGAGAGATGTTTCTAGTGTTGCCTTCTGTTGAATGCTAGATGTGGATAACCTAGGGCAACAATGAATATTTGGATATTCAAATATTCATTTGTGTGAGTAAGTATTACTTGACATTGCCTCTGAACATTTTGTCTCTTGGCTTTGATCCAGACTCGTCTCCATGTAAGTTCTGTAGAGGATACACATCGGGGACCGGTGGTTTACCGAAAGTGGAGTGGCGCCGGTTGCACAGGCATGACTGAGGTATGGCGGCTGCAACACTGGTGGTTTATTTTCTGTAAACCACATTGTCCCCAGTGTGTATTCTGTTTTGTACAAAGTGCACGGTTTGCATTTCTATTGCCATTGAAAAGTTTTGGATATTTATTATATATTTGAGTGCATATGCGGACATTTATATTTCTTGTAATCCTGAAGGCACTGGCTCACGTGAGTCTGGTTTCAGTTTGTTGGCTATCTTCTGGGCACCTTAGCTAAGTTATTGCTGGTGATGTACATGCCTGCACAGAGAGGTCCAGTCTTTACTTATTGTGCACATATTCCCTCTTAATCACTTGGATGCAGTGAATATGTTAACAGAAAGAGACAGAAGGTGGGCTCTCTCAGGCACACTGTCCCAATGATTAGCTCGTGACAGATCACAAACACCTGAAATTAGCCCTATGGACCCCTTAAATATATTGTAGAATGTTAAAAATATATTGCGTTGCACCTCATGCTGGAATATGAGGAAAATGGTTGAGAAGAGCAACAGGCCACATGCAGCAGTTAGAATGGTAAAAATATAGTTCAGTTTAGTGATTCAGTGTGAAAACAGGCCCCTTGGCCCACCGAATCCACGCCGACCAACGATCACCCCGTACGCTAACACTATCCTATACATTAGGGACAATTAATAATTCTTACCAAAGCCAATTAACCTGTACAGCTTTGAAGTGTGCGAGGGAACCAGAGCACCCGGAGAAAACTGAGCCAATCACCATGCAGACAACACCCATAGTCCGGATCGAACCAGGGTCTCTGGTGCTGTAAGACAGCAACTCTACTGCTGCGCTACAGTGACAACGCTCACCACTGTGCTGCCCTGGTAGTTGTGGTAGCAACTCTTTGAAACGGTGAACCAATGCCAAAAAAGAAATAATTTGCTGTCCTTCCATAAATACTTATCTCTATCGTATATACTCAGTGTAGCAAAACCGTGCCTTGTGAAACAAGACAGCATTTAGCAAATGGGCGCTTTTGCTTTTTCTCACTTTAATGGTGTTACAAACAATTGCAAAAAATTGGTGAATATGAGAGAGAGTCTGTCTTGCCTTTCCTTCTTTGCAAAACAAGTAAAGGCAGGATATTATCCGATCATGTTTTATTTCCATACTAAAGACCTTGGCCGGGGTATCCATTTCCTCTTTGTTTCTTAAAACTAAATACTTAATAATTACTCAACAGTTGCTGAAAAGCAAAATTCAATGCTTCGTGTTAAAAGAAATATAAGCCATCACTCGGCATTACTCCTCTTTTTAAGCCTGGAGATTATCGACTCTCATTTCAGTCCAGAAACTTGAGTTCTTAATCGATGCTGACATTTTGTGGTATCGGAGGTGGTGTCATTTGAGTGAGATGTTTAACTGTAGCCTCGTTGTCCTCTCGAGGGAATGCTGAAGAGTATATAGATCTTATGCCATAATTTCATAAGTCTTATGAAAAAGAGCCGGCAATTGGCTCTGGTGTCATGCCCATTAGTTGCCTCCTGACCAATGTAACCCAGTGAGGTAGCTGGTCATTATTTCATTTCCTGGGTCGCAGTTGGCTTGTTAGCAAGAACTTTGCCTCAAAAAAAAAGTGCATCGTTGTGTATAAAGCGATTTACAATGTCCTGAAATCATGAACAATTCTTAATCAATTCAAATTGTTTTACTTTGCCCACTGTTTGTTGCCTAATTAGCTGACCTGGATTCTTGTAGATTTGTAATATTTTGCTTGATAATTAATTTAGCGCATACGAGTGAGTGCATATTAGTTAGCTGAGAGCTGGAAATTATTTTTTCCGAATCCTTTGTAACACTTGGTCGTCTTTCTTTTTCCTCAAGCGTCAGACTATGGGATGAGGTTACCTATTTTTCGATCAATGCCTGAAGATCAAATTCTGTACCAAACTGAACGCTACAATGAAGAAACGTTTGGATATGATATTCCCATTAAAGAAGAAGGCGACTATGTATTGGTTTTGAAGTTTGCCGAAGTTTATTTTGCTCAATCTCAACAAAAGGTAGTTTTATTTACTTTTTGGTTGTGAGATGGAGGTTTGGGGTTCTATATGCAGGAAGTATAGAATTGTTTAAATATATATCATTTGGTTGCTAAAATGAACAGAATAATCTCTGATAATAATCAGTGAGTCGGGCAACAATAACATGGAAATTCACTATGGTGGTCCACAGAAGCATTTCATACCACTGGAAAACTTGGCTTTGGTTTTTAGAATGTTCTTTTGATTCCTCCATTCCATAAAGTGGAAATACTGTAATGTCTATCTTCAATAAATGTTGATGAAATCATTCCATTAGTTATATTCCAGAAAACACAGCCCTAGTTTCTGAAATCTCGCCTTGTAATTTGATATTTTGGATCATTCGGGTAAATCCATGCTGCTTTCCAAAGACAGTATGTTGTGTTATGCTGTGCCCAGAATTGCTCAAAGTGGACCAGCTGTATCTGACTTCCATCCCTTTTATGCTGTAGACATTAAGATGTAGGAATGGTCTTGAGGAATGAATGGCTTATTCATGTTTCCAATCAAATGTTATGCAGTTTTTCTTTTAAAAAAGAAATCTGAAAAATAGAAATGAATTGTCTTTCAATACCTGTATATATGTTCCTTTCCATTGGAATATGGGTGGTTGTGTGCATTATATTGTCAGTAAAATCTATTTGGCAATTATAATTGTTCATGTAGTTTATTTTGAAACACCATGTTATTTAAAATTATTAGTGCACTGTTACAGAGACCCTACTTATCTGCCATTTTATGGAATAAGGACTTTTCCATTGGGTTTCATTTCAACTACTTAGAATCTTCTTAAAATCCGGACCGTCAACTCACCTGGATTCCAGACCGAGAGTCTGACTAAGGGTCTCGACCCGAAATGTTACCCATCCATGTTCTCTGGGGATGCTGCCTGATCTACTGAGTTATTCCAGCACGTTGTGTCCCTTTGTGTATTAGCCAGCAACTGCAGTTGTTTGTTTTCACTACTAATGATAATACCATACTCAGTTATAGTGGACAATCACCAATAACGGACATCTGTTATAATATGGTCCATTATAATGATGGTTAACTGTAATATGAATTGGGAGCAGTGTGCCCATTGATCCTGCTCTGCCATTTAAATAACATTCTGGTTGATCTGATTGTAAACTGAATTCCATCTACCCATTAAACTTACTTATCAAGAATCAGCCTTAAAATTATTCAATAACTCCTCTTACTCCACCATATGATGAAGAGTTCAAAATGCTCCTTATTTTTAAGCAGTGGCTACTAAATTCTACAAGAGGAAGCATAGTCTCCACATTCAGCTTGTTAAGCCCTCAGAAGATAAGGTCCCTAATTTCCTCCATTTCTCCCTCTTCCCCCACCCCTTCCCCTTTAAGCTCCTGCACATACAAACTTAACGCAATCAAATATTTCCCTCGATACAATCTGCCCCATCCTGGGTGTTAGTTTAATAAACCTTGTCTAACAGCTCTGATTGCATTATCATCATTTCTTTGTCTCTTTTTGTATCACCTTCACCATGGACATTGGGTCCCATTACACCTCCATCGCCAACCAGGAAGGTCTCGAGGCAATTCTGTTCTTCCTTGAACTGAGACAAAATCGATTTCCATCTACTAACACTCTCCTATGTGTGACGAATCTTGACCTCGCCCTCAACAATGTTTCTCACTTTCTTCAAATGAAAGGGCTATCCATGGGCACTCGCATGGAGTTCAGCTATGCTTGGCTTTTTGTTACTTATGTCAGATGCTCCTTGTTCCAAACATAAACTGGCAACTTCCCATGCCTCTTACTTTGCTTCAACACCAGGGGCTGCCTCCTATACCCATGCAGAACTTGTTAACTTCTCCACTAACTTCCACCTTGCTCTTAAATTCACTTGGGCTATCTCTGACACCCCTCTGCCCTTTCCTGATCTCTCTGATCCCATCACAGGGGACAGACTATTCACGAGCATCTACTGTAAACCTGCCAATTCCCACAGTTATCTGGACTTCACCTCCTTCCACATTGTCACTTGCAAAGCCACTATCCCCTGTTCTCAAATTTTCCAGCTGACCACATCTGTTCCCAAGATGAGGCTTTTCATTCCAAGACATCAGAGATATATATTTTTTTAGTAGTAAACATGGTTCTCTCCCTGCTGTCATGGATGGATCCCTCGCCCGCGTCTCCTCTGTAACCCGTATTTCTCCCCTCGTTCCCCCTTCCTCCAGACAGAACAAGGATAGAGATCCCCTAGTCCTTGCCTTTCACCCTACCAACTTCTGCATCCAACACATCATTCTCCTCCACCAGCCACATCTTTCCACCCCCACCCCTTTCTGCCTTCCATTGAGACTGCTCCCTCCACAACTCCACAGCTTTGGTTCACTCATCCCTTCACACTCAAACCATCCCCTCTCCAGGTACTTTACCCTTCTACCTGTTCCATACCTGCTCCCTCACCTCCATCCAGGGACCGCAGCAGCACTTGCAGGTGAGACACAAGTTCATGTGCTCCTCTTCTTACCTCATCTACTGCATCCGGTGTTCCTGTGTGTCTTGAATATAAGAGGGACCAAGCATATACTCAGTGACAGCCTCACCGAACACTTGCACTCTATCCGCCAAAGCCGACCAGATCGACTAGTTGCTAACCATTTTAGCTCCCCTTTCTCCACCATTCCCATACTGATCTTTCTGTCCTGGGGCCTGCCATTGCCAGAGTGATATTGGAATGCTTTCTGGGCTGTAATTTCAATGTGGTTGGATGAGGACATGTGGTCAATTATATTTACACCTAGAAACTTGAAGCTCTTAACTAACTCCACTTTGACACCATTTACGTGCACTGGGGTGTGTACTCCACCCTGATTTCTGTAGTCGGTGATCAGCAACTTAATTCTGCTGCGTTGAGAGAAGTCTTGATATCATGCTACTAATCTCTCCATAGTCTCGTTGTTTGTAAATGCAATTAAAGCGGAGTGAGGTCACTCAATCGTCAGTATGCAGGGAGTATAATAAAGGACTGAGGAAGCTGTTTGTGGGACACCGGTGTTAAGAATTGTTGTGTTGCCAATACTTCCTGATTATAATCGGGAAGTTGGGGATCCAGGAGTTAGGAGAAGTGTTTGGTTTATGTTATGGTGTTGAAAGCAGAGTTCCCGTCTGTAAATGGAAGACTGATGTTGGTGTCTTTGTTATCTAGATAATCCAGAGAGCTAGGGAGATAGCTTCTGCAGCGGACCAGTTATGGCGATGGGTGAATTGCAGTGGGCCAATGCTGTCCGTGAGGCTGGAGTTGATATGTACCATGACTAGCCTCTCCAAGCAGTTCATGATAACAGATGTCAGAGCCACAGCATGTGGTCATTAAGTCATGCTACCTTGGTTTTCCTTTGGGATTGGGGTGGTTGTGGTCATCTTTAAGCAGATGGGAACCTCTGATTAGAAAAGGAATAGATTAAAGATGTGTGCAAATACTCCTGCCAGCTGGTCTGTGCAGATTCTGAGGATATAAGCACACCCTCTGCTCTCAGAACAGGTGAAGGCCATTCCACTGACTTTCTATTCAAAATGAGCATGGAATCCCTCATTGGGGAGGGATGCGCTGTTGCCTTGCCGTAATCGACAGGTGACTTTGGTCAGTTTGGGATCCTAGCCTGGTTTGGAATTGTCTCTTGGGACCCCTGATGGCTTTGTGCAGGCTATATCTAAGTTTCCCTGAATAGGTTGGGATCCTTGGATTTGCCCTTCAATAGGGAATGGATCTTGTAGTATTTACTGACTGACTTACTGATGAAGTCTACGATGGCAGTGCCATACTCACTTAGGTTGGCTGCTGATGGACTGGTCCACTGACACCAAGCAGTCAGGTAGGAGCTGATCAGTTTCCTCAGACTCTCTGACTTTCTGTATCGGACCTTCAAGTTCCTACACGCATATAACTCTCAAGATCTGTCTTGTGCCCAGCACGTTGATGCAATAGCAAATAAAGCTCATCAATGCCTCGACCTCCTTAAAGGATTGAGGGTGTTTGGCATGTTGGCAAATACACTATCAAACTTCTACAGATGTATTGGCTGTTTGCACCACGGATCGATTAGGTAACTCAAATGCCCTGGAACGAAAGAGGCTGCAGAAAGTTTTAGACCTGGTCTGGTCCATCACCAGTATTGACCTCCCCACCATTGAAGAGATCTATAGGAGGAGTTGCATCCCAAGACCCAGGCCGCCTTGGCCATGCTCTCAACTTACTGCTACCATCAGGGAAAAAGCACAAGGACCCGAGAACCATTACCTCCAGGTTCAAGAGCAGGTTGTTGCCAGCAGCCATCCGTCTCTTGAACTACACACCACACACCTAACGACACCCCTACCGTAGCAACGATCTACTGTGGACTGTGTTTCGGTTGCACTATGTACATTAGTTATTGTACCATTGTGACATGGTTACCGAGTAATACTAGTTTATTAATTTATTGCATTATTATTGCATATTCATTGCTGTGTTGTCGCATTAAAAGGCGTGGAAAGCTGTAGCAAGTAAGAATGTTACTGTTCCGTTCCCGATGTATGACAATTAAATGCTCTTGGCTCTTAATGTAAAAGTGACTTGTCAGCACTTTGTCTTGGTCCTCTGGTGCTTTGTAGTGCAGAGAAGGAATGAGTAGTATCATGTCTGTTATCATCATCTTTGTTCCCAGAGGCTTTCTGCTCTCATCACTGGCCTGAAAGAAACATGGCTATAACATTCCACATAGGTGGGGAAGGCAAGGATCTCAGGCACTCCCGATGTGTTTGCATTAACTAATTTATTGAAGACATTGCTAGAGGCTTAGAAGGCCATTGCTTTGCTCGCCCTTTTGCCTGAGGAGTGAACAGGGAATTATTAATTATGTAAAAGTGATTCATCTTGCTCCATGCATCTCCTATGCCATGCATGATGTATAGTTCAATTATAAAGGCCACTTAATGGAAAATATAATCTGCTTTCATTGTCGAAACAAATGAGTGGAATTCTGGATTCTAATCCATTTTCTGTATTTATAGAATAAATTTGATTTTACAGGCATTTTCTTTTACATTTGTTTTCTCCACAGTAAACCTTAGAACCATTGGGGTTTTTTTCTCTCCTTTTATCTCTCTTAATGTTCATCTTTCTAGACAAACCTGTTGAGCACTTGTGACCCTTGTGCTTTTTTTTAAAGCCATAAATGAGGTTCTTAGTCTCACCCTTCTCAGGCATGACTACTAAATACCATAGATTGAATGGTTTTCAATCCCAACCTCCAGAAATTCCTTTCCCAAAGTTAATTATGTGGTCTTGCGGAGAAGTGCTTTGGAGACCTTGAAGTTCTTGTTGTAGACCTTTCTGAATTGGAATTCAGGAGGGTCAGATCCTTTTTTGTGCATTAGTTTTTGTTACATTTACAGAGCGTACTACGGTATTCCTGTACACAGACATTCCAGTAAAATATTATCAGATTTCTCATCTCATTCTAATCGAGCTGATTTGGTACAGAGTTTAAAAATTTTATATTTATAGGTAAAACACTATTAGAAAATGTGGCATGATACACAATGCAAATTTAAAGAGATTTTGTAAACTGCTATGATTTTTTTTTAAAACAACAAAAAGAAAGTCATGATTTCAGAAATGTTTGTAGTCCTTTTTGGACATGACTGTCCCAATGCCATTGAGTCGTAGTTATTTCATGGAAATGAGACCTTCACCCCAATTGGTTCAAACTGACCAATTTGCCTATCTGAACTTTTCCCATTTGTCCCATATCCTGATAACTCTTTTGTGTCCATGTAACTGTCTGCCTTTTAAACATTGTAATTGTAACCACTTCCACCAACTCGTTCACATAACTACCAACCTCTTTGTGTCCCCTTTAAGTCATTTCCACATTTATCTTATTTCTATGCACTCTAGTTTTACATTTCCTTGCATTTGGGGGATGGGTGGGGAGGGGGTGGGGGAATAGACGGTGACTATTCACATTATGCCTCTCATGATTTGTATATACTGCTATACGGAAACCCCTTGATCCCCCTACGCTGCTGGGAGGAAACCCTGGCCTATCCAGTCTATCCTTTTAACTCAAATCCTCCGATCCTGGTATCATTCTTGGTTTAGTTTAGAGATACAGCGCAGAAGCAGGCCCTTTGGCTCACCGGGTCCGCACCGGCCAGCGATCCCCGCACATTAAAGTTATCCTACACACTCACTAGGGACATTGTACACTTATACCAAGCCAATTAACCTACAAACCTGTACGTCTTTTGAGTGTTGAGAAAACGGAAGATCTGAGAAAACCCACATGGTCATGGGGTGGACATACTGACAGCACCTGTAGTCGGAATCGAACCTGGCTCTCCGGCGCTGCAAGTGCAGTAAGGCAGCAACTGTGCTGCCGTGCCACCGTTCCGACCACAAATGGGAATTCTTGCCCACACCCATTCTTGTGAACCCTTTCTCCACCCTTTCCAGCTTATTGACATCCGTTTCTCTAGCTCGGCGACCAGAACGGCACACAATTCTCAAAGTGTTGTCACGCCAACGTCTTATGCAGTTGTAACATGACATCCTGACACTGGGATATCTGATCCATTGTCTTACTATTTCCAGACTCTGAGAAGATCTTAAAGAGCTTGGCATTGTAAATGCTAATCTTGTGCCTATTGAAACTCATTGGATGCTGATGCATGCCTCAAGTTTGGTTAATACTAATCTTGCGTCTGAAGGTAAGGGGTCAAGACGCTTTCCTGGATTTAAGAACATTTAGGCTGAGGCGTATAAGGTACTGCACTTGGTTGCCAATGGTGTTGTTATATTTGTTTGGATTCAATTTTTGTTGATAATGGTGTTGCCATTTAACTGGCCACAAGTACTATTTAAATAAGTTCTGGTAAATGATGTTAAAGATTGCATCATGTTGCTTGAAGAAGGATTAATGCTTACCCCAGCTTCTTGACTACCAACAAATGCAACTTCTTATGAATGTTAACTGCAAGTCACAGTAATTAATTTTATTTCATGTGCGTTGAGCCCTTTCTTTAAGTGACAAATGATGATGTATGAATGCAAGTTTGTTCCAGCCTTTGACGGTTTTAATTTTGTACCTTTTTGGTTGTTGTGAAATTCACTCTTTATTAGTTCCAGTTTAACTGGTTGAACATGAAAATGAATACTGCTCATTCACTAAGATGGCAGCTGGTGGGTGTATGATCCTCGTATGAAATTCCTCCTATGTTGCAAAACATACTTGGCTAATAAAGTATAATTATGTGTTGGAGATGAGATAGTTTTCCAGCTCTGTTCCAATTTTCTGGTGCAATACCCGTGTTGCTTTGTGTGGGAAGAAACTGCAGATGCTGGTTTACACTAAAGGTAGACACAAATGCTACAGTAACTCAGCGGGTTAGGCCACATCTCTGGAGAAAAAGAATAGGTGACGTTTCAGGTTGGAACCCTCCTTCAGACTGAAAGTAGAGTTGGGATGAGAAAACATTGGTTGACCTGTGGTTGGAATACAAGTAAAAATGCACAAGCTCAAATTAAATGCTGAGTCATCAAAAAATGTAAAGCAGACTGACTGGCATAAGATATTCAGTGGGCTGTTTTACTGCTGGTGATTCGGGCATTATTCAGCTGTGAATCTAGGTGCTGACTTTTTAATGTAACTAAGGGATCCTTCCAGAAAGATAGCTCTGGTCAGTGGCTGCTTTAAAAACGGAATATATTCCAGTCATCAAATCAGAGGGAAATGAGGCGAAAAGGAACCAACTTTACTATCATGAAATATTTTAGGGATGTATTAATAATTATCAGGGCAATTCTGTTTTTTTAATCAACTTGGGGGGTCATGGTGGCGCAGTGGTAGGTTGCTGCCTTACAACGCAGGAGACCCAGGTTTGATCCTGGATACGGATGCTTGTCTGTACGGAATTTGTACGTTCTCCCCGTGACGTGCGTGGGTTTTCTCCAAGTACTTCGGTTTTCTCGGTAGACTCGGCTTGTACTCGCTGGAATTTAGGAGATTGAGGGGGGATCTTATAGAGGCTTACAAAATTCTTAAGGGGTTGGACAGGCTAGATGCCGGAAGATTGTTCCCGATGTTGGGGAACTCCAGAACAAGGGGTCACAGTTTAAGGATAAGGGGGAAGTCTTTTAGGACCGAGATGAGAAGATCTTTTTTCACACAGAGTGGTGAGTCTGTGGAATTCTCTGCCACAGAAGGTAGTTGAGGCCAGTTCATTGGCTATATTTAAGAGGGAGTTAGATGTGGCCCTTGTGGCTAAAGGGATCAGGGGGTATGGAGAGAAGGCAGGTACAGGATACTGAGTTGGATGATCAACCATGATCATATTGAATGACGGTGCAGGCTTGAAGGGCCGAATGGCCTATTCCTACACCTGTTTTCTATGATTCTCTCATACTCCAAAGATGTACAGGTTTGTAGGTTAATTGGCTTGTATGAACGTAAAAATTGTCCCTAATGTAAAATAATGTTAATATGCGGGGATCGCTGGTCGGTGTGGGCAAAAGGGCCTCTTTCCGTGCTGTATCTCTAAAACCAAACTGAAAAGTTCCATTGAGAAGAATAGACAAATCTTTACTAGTCGTTCGAGAAACAAGGAACAACAGAAGCGGAGTCTGAAGAAGGATTTTGGCCCGAAATGTTGCCCATTTCCTTCGCTCCATAGACGCTGAGTTTCTCCAGCACTTTTGTCTACCAAGGAACTACAGAAGTGGAGTCTTAAACAAATCACATCTGCTGGAGGAACTCAGCGGCTCAGGCAACATCTGTGGAGGAAATGGACCAGTGATGTTTCGGTCCGAAGAAGGGTTCCGATTCGAAATATCATCTGTTCATTCCCTCCATGGATGCTGCCTGACCCGCTGTGTTCCTCCAGTACTTTGTGTTTGGCTTTGTTGTGTATTTTATCCCCTCTAACTTTGTTTGTTTGATAAACAATTAACAATTAACTGCCAATTACTAAATATTGTATACACATTGAGATCCATCAATACACATCAATATGCTGGTTTATAGTATTTTTCTTGGCATAATAATTGTTCAAAGCCGAAATGCTGCTGATATCTTTGAACAATCCGTAGCTAAATATGAAGTAAATACTCAGCTTGATATTGCTTATTAATGTTATAATTAAATTGCTAAAACAGGTATTTGAGGTTTACTTGAAGACTGAGACAAGATAATTAAGTCAAATACAATATTGCATTCAATAGCTGTTACTGAATGTAGGATTGTGAATTCCAAATTTATTCTAATGCATTGAATTTTCAAGATTGATGTTTTTGTTGACATTCAAGGTTCTTTGTGTTCCTAATATAGAAAATACTTCAGAGACTTGAAGATTTGAAATATGAGCACAAGATTCTGGAAGCACTCGGCAAGCCAGCACCTAATGTGGGAGAGTTGCTGGCTTGGGTGATTGTTTCTTTGGATATGAAATCTAAAATATTGGCGATTACAACAGGTTTTGATCAACATGAAAACAGGGAAATGTTAGCGGTATTGAAAATGGGAGATTGGGGAGGTGGAGGTGTGCATGTGGGACATGGTGAAGAAGGAAAGAAAAGATCATGTGTGGACTCCAGTGGAGGGCAGGAAGGAATAAATTTAACAGCACAATCATTAACATCTGCTGTCTGAAAAATTGTATGCAGTAGCAATTATCTACAATTGTTGTGCTCAGGAACAGAAAGCTGTATAAGGAACGTTAATGCAGCTGGCTTGGGGTTCTGTTTGTGGTGAATTCTGTTGGAATTGTGTCAAAGATGAGGACAAGAATCAAAATCTTGGAAATGTAGAGTTTCTTACACTAGTAAGTAAGTTTTATTTATATAGCATTTTTAAATCAAATCGGGTTGAAGCCAAAGTGCTTTACAGAGAAAAAAAATTAGATTACCATACATCCATATAAAATTTAAAAAAATATAGACACAATACACTATAGGATTCAACATGAACGTCCCCCCAAGAGCAGAATCAACATTTTCCACTGTGAGGGAATGCACTAAAAAGTCCAGTCCTCCTCCTCCTAGTCTATCCGAGGTTGGGGCCTATTTGAGGCCTCCGCTGCCAGTCGCTGCAATGGCGGCCCGATGTTATAGGCCCTCCTGCTGGGAAGCTGGAGCACCGGCGTCGGGTGAAATAGTCCTCAGCGGCTTGGAAATGTCTGGAGCGGCCGCTCCCTTCCCGGAGACCGCGGCACCCGGAGTCCTCATGGCCGCGCTGGTTAGAGCTCCGACTCTGGCGATCTCGGATCCCAGGCTCCGCGGTGTTTTAAATCCAGCGCCGCCCGCCCGCGGCTGAACGCTCCGCAGCCACAGCTCCGCGATGTTGGGAGTCGGCGGTCACAGCACTCCGGAGCTTACAGCACGGCGACCCGGGTAAGGCATCGCCAGCTCCGTGTTGGTGTCCCAGCTCTGTGCCGCCGCCGAAGCTGTAGTTATGGCCGATCCCCACAGGAAACGCCGCTCCAATCCCGACGATAGGCCAAAGATGCGATTCGGAGGAAAACTGCTGAAATAAAGTTTCCCCCTTCCCCTCTCCCCACCCACCACATAAAAGAAGACCTACAACAAACATTTTGGTTTAACAGGACTAAAAATAAAAAAGGGTGAAAGGACAGACTGCAGGCTAGTGGGGATCAATGTGGAGGAATGGTTCATAAACACCCATAAGATACTAATTTTCTCCCTTCTGGCTGAAAAGCCTCCTCTGTAGAGCCTTGTCTTCTTTGGTTCTACGTTCAAACAATCAATCGTCAAAGCCGCAATGTTTGCAACAACATGGTCAGGCTAAAATTTAACTATTTTCATTCAACTGGCTTGCCGAAGACCTTTGAAACGTTACTGTTAACCTAAGATAAAACCTAAGCAAATATCAGTAAACTCTTCCAAAGCTGCACCCAGTTGATCAGTTCAAATATCATATATTGTTGAGCAGTGGATATGGACTTTGAATCCATTTACAAAACATTATTTTTAGATGCCTCTCAAAGTGGGAAGTATAAGTTCTTTGCCTATGTCTGTCATCGCTTTACAACACGCTGGGCCGGATTTTGCGGCAGCAGGCATTCAACATTATCCATTATTAAAAATTATTACAAGGGAATGTATGAATGAGACTTTATTATCACCTGTGACATGTCACAGTGAAATTCATTGTTTTGCATACCATACACAAGGTATGTGAAGTCACCATGTAAAGGAGACGGACAACTTTACGATTTGTTTAATGTATACCCCATGTATACCCCAATGGCCCATCTTTGTTCTTGGCGGCCCCCCACGCCGGATCCCTCTTTGTTTTTGATGGGCTCTCCTCGCCCCCGGGTCCCTTTTTGTTTCTCGGCGGACCTCCACACCGGGTCCCTCTTTGTTCTCTTAGCGCCATGTTCACGACAGACCTCCTGCACCCACCACTGGCCCATCCGACCTCCGGCGGGGGAGTTTAAAACTAGAGGGTATACGTTTAAGATAAGAGGGAACAACTGAGGAGCAGACCTTTTCACGCAGAGGGTAGTGGGTATATGGAACAAGCTGCCAGAGGAGATGGTGGAAACGGGTATAATCGCCACATTATAAAAATCATTTGGACCGGTACATGGATAAGAAAGGGACAGAGGGATTATCGGCCAAATACAAGAATATCACAATAGCATAAATAAGCATTTCTGTTGGCATGGATGAGTTGAGCTAAAGGATCAGTTTCTGTGCAGTATGACACTAGCTCTCTATGATTGATTTGCTATACATAGAACGTAGTACAGTACAACAGGAACAAGCCCTTCTGCCCATAAGATCTGTGCTGAGCATAATGCCAAGTTAAACAAATCCCTTCTGCCTGCATGTGATCCATATTCCCCTATCCCCAGCAAAGACATGCACCTATCTGAAAGCCTCTTAAACTCACTGTCGTATCTGCTTCCTCCACCACCCCTGGCAGCCCAGGCACCCACCAGCCTAGAGTGGAAAAAAAATTGGCCGACACATCTCCTTTTAAACTTTTTGCCCTCTCATTTTAAACTGCTAGTCTTTGACATTTGCATCTGGGGAAAAGTTTCTGACTATCTACGACTGACACAACCGAACCAAAGTCCTATAGAGGTGTAATGTGGCTTCCTTACTCTTATGCTCAGTACCTTGACCAATGAACGCAAGCATCTTACGAGGTAGATAGTAGTTCAGCACTGCTCTCTGGTTGTGAGTGGATGTAGGTTTAAGATGAGGGGTAAGAAATTTTGAAGATATCTGAATAATTATTTTGCACCCAGAAGGTGGTTGCTATCTGGAATGCACTGCTTGAGAATGTGGTGCAGGCAGGTACTTTCATAGAAACATAGAAAATAGGTGCAAGAGTAGGGCATTCGGCCCTTTGAGCCAGCACCACCTTTCAATATGATCATGGCTGATCATCCATAATCAGGACCCTGTTCCGGCTTTTTCCCCATATCCCTTGATTCCCTTAGCCCCAAGAGCTAAATTTCACTCTCGAAAACATTCTCTTCACACTCTTCACGACATTTAAGAACCATCTGGGCAAGCACATGAATCACATGATGCTGTAAGCAGGAGCATAAAATAAACTGCTGAAGGAACTCAGCGGATCAGGCAACATCTGTGGGGGCAAAGGGTTAATTGACATTTCGAAACCGTGCATTAGGACTGAGTGTGGAGTGGATCTGGCCAGGATAAAGAGGCGAGAGGGAGACATGTGGAAAAGATTGCCCCTCGGGTTCCTCTTACATTTTTCCCCTCTCATGTCCTCTGGTTTGTGATACTCCAATGTGGCCTCACCATTGTGTTATACAGCTATAACATAACATCCCAACCTCTCTACTCAAACCCTGACTGGTTTGAAAAAAAAAAAACAGGGTCCAATACTGTCTGAATATAATTTTGTAAGTAAATGTAAAGTGAATAAATCTTTTTTAAAAATTAATCAGTATTTCCAGCATGCTTATCTTTTGATACAGATTAAAATGGTGTGTCAGTCATTATGCAGGTTCCATGAGCAGCACTTAAAATCTAAATTAGATGACGGTTGACTTATGAAATTAATTATATAAAGTGATAACAGAACACTGCGGAATGGTGATCCGTTGTGCTGTACAGGACCCAAGACAGGGAAAACTTTGGATACTCTCAATATAGTTTTGGACTTGGGTTTGGAATAAACAGCGTTCTCCTTTATCTCATGTCATCACAACATTTGGATGCCACATGGGTGTGGAATGTAATGCAACCGTCGCTTGTAGTTCGTGAGAAGCTTCTCAGGAGTATTATAAGCTAAATCTAACCGCCAAGGTCACTGACAGAGTTATGTGTGAGAAGAGAGATAAGGGCATGGTTAACAAAGTGATGGAGGGGAGATGAGATACTCGAGAGATGGGGCCTTGCCAGCTGAAGGAACGGTTGCCAATGAGGGTTATTACATTTGAAGATGAGGAGGAGGAGGAGGAGCACAACCTTTTAGGTGATTACATTTTCAGGTGATTGAAATGGACAGTGAATGCCACGGAGGGATTTTGTGTCGAAGTGGAGTTAACTTGTCAGTTTATATGTAGCTTGTATGCTTTCACAGTTAGACACAAAATGCTGGCATAACTCAGCGGGACAGGCAGCATCTCTGGAGCGAAGGAATGGGTGGCGTTGGGGGTCCAGACCCTTCTTCCGCCTGAAGTCTGAAGAAGAGTCCGGACCCGAACCGCCACCCATTCCTTCTCTTCAGAGATGCTGCCCGGCCCGCTGAGTTACTCCAGAATTTGGTGTCTATCTTTGGTTTAAACCAGTTCCTTCATACACATATGTTTCCACAGTTTGCAGGAGCTGACTGCCTTGTGTTTGTGTAGCTCGGCATTGATACGTTTGCCAATAATTATGTTATCTGTTCAATGTTAAGCAATTTGTGATAAGCTCATCGGCAATTCCTGTGATCGTTGGAAGGAAATCTCTGTAATCATGTAGCACCACCTTTTCACTAAATTAGCCAAAAAGATTTTGGGGCTTAATTTTTTTTTTTTACTGGATAGCATGCAAACAAAAGCTTTTCACCTTGCCTCTGTACACGTGACAATAATAAACTAAACAAATACAAAAATACTTGGATCGTTTTGCCATTGTGGCAATGTTTGAGACATTTGTATTGTGGTCAAAAGTGATATCTTAAGATAAATGCTGTTTAAATGTTAATAAAACGCAAACACAAGTTGTATTATTAGCAACCAGATCAAATTGTGTAGAAGTTTTCCTTGTATTTAAAAGCAAAAGAAAATCCATTTATATATAGTTGTGTATATTTATGAATGAATTGTTTGTAATTTTCTTTCTCTCTCTCTCTCTCTCTCTCTAGGTCTTTGACGTGAGACTAAATGGGCAGCATGTGGTGGTGAAAGATCTGGATATCTTTGATAAAGTGGGACACAGCACGGCACACGATGAATTGGTGACCTTCTCCGTCAGGAAAGGAAAGCTCAGTGTTCAAGGAGAAGTCTCTACATTTAATGGGAAACTGCTCGTAGAATTTGTGAAAGTAAGAAAATCTTTTAATGCCACCGAATAGGATTTAACAAAAAAAAAAAATCCATTGATTCAACGCGTGTGTGAATGGATGCTGCAAGCACATTGGTGCGAGATGCTTGATTTTTTTTTTCTCTTCGCTTTTTTTTACTCCAAATGGTGGCACGGGTTCAATCCTGACCTCGTATGCTGTCTGTGTGGAGTTTGCACGTTCCCCCTGTGACCGTGTGGCTTTCCTCCGGGTGCTCCGGTTTCTTGCTATGTCCCAAAGACGTGTGGATTTGTAGGTTAATTGGTCTCTAAAATTGTCCCTAGTATGTAGGGAGTGGATACAGTGAGATAACGTAGAACTAATGCAGGCAAGTGATTAATGGACTCGATGGGCCAAAGGCCCTGTTTTCATGGTGTATCTCCAAGCTAAACTATACTTGAGGACTAAAATTCCTTTTATTGTTTTGTTTCATCAAATGGCTGATAAATATCTACTATATATTTATATATTGGCTTGTGGTTTAAAATAAATGTCAGGACTGATAAATATTTACAATATACCATTTTGTGGGCCATTGATGCAGCATCAAACATCAAACAGCTATTTCCACATAATCTAATGAAAATAAGCAGGGGATGAGCTAGATTGTTGATCAAGTGTTTTGTTCTTGCAGCATATGTTCCTTTTCATTGTCGGTAGCTTCATTTTATCTTATGTGGAACATTGTGCTGGGCATTGATTCTCTCTCACTATAGCAATGTTGTTTAAATATTTGTCAGCTCGTTCCTTATCCTGATGTGGTTAACTTCTGGTTAGGTACAGTTTATCAGAACTGTGTTCCTCTACTTACTATTCATGCACGAGACGTGACAATGACTATTAAAAGGCTATTCATTTTGGGGGAATATAATTGCCAAATCCAATCCTGGGAAAATCCCACTGGGAATCTGGTATGATGTCCCCCATGTCGCCAAGATACTGAAATCTGTTGTGGCACTGTTGAAGCTGCTGCCTCACAGCGCCAGAGAGCCGGGTTTGATCTGACTACGGGCGCTGTCTGTTTGGGGTTTGTACGTTCTCCCTACGTGGATTTTCTCCGGGTGCTCCGGTTTCCTCCCACATTCCAAAGTCATGCAGGTTTTTTGGTTAATTGGTTTCCGTAAAGTGCCCCAGTGTGCAGGATGCGAAACTGGATAATGTAGAACCCGTGTACAAATTGTCGGTGGGCGCAGACTCGATGGGCTGAATGGCCTGCTTCAACGCTGTATCCCTAAACTAAACTGTTGATGTTCAACGCGTCGTCTTCAATATTAAGGTGGGATAGAGATAGAATGCTGACACTACATTGTCCACCTGTATCTGATTTTGCTGGTTGGACTTGCACTCGGCGGCTCATTGTCGGTTATTATTGAAAATGCAACTGTCTGGTATGGATAATATTTTGTTTTAAGCGTTCAAATCAGCACTGAAGTCAATAGGGCAAGGATTTTTAACAACTCCCAGGCCAAACTGCAGGATAGTTTGGACTGGAATTCCGAAAACAAGTTGAGGAGTGTCCTTCCATGTCGTTGTAAGTCTATTTCAGATGTTAGTGGAGAAAGATGAATCCACTTACATTTTAATATAAAGGAGCTTACAAAACCAAGCCCATATGCTCCTCCCAGGAGTAGGTTTTCCGAATATTACAAATTGCATCATCAATTTAACGTAACAAATACTTTGGCTCTGCCTATTATGTAATAACCTTGAAAATCTAGTTACATTAATTATGCGGTTGTAAACTATAGTGAAAACACTGACTTAACACTAATCATTTTCTTTATGTTGATTCTTTGTTCTAGGGTTACTATGACAACCCTAAAGTCTGTGCAATGTGCATTATAAAGGGATCAGTGGAGGGTAAGTTAATTATTGCGTTGTCTCACAACTATTTCATACTCTGATTGTCAATAATGCCAATACTGCTGGAATTCATCACGTTTAATGGTTTATTGAGAACGGAGCATCCCTGACAAATGCATTACTAATTAAATCAATGTTACAATTGAATCCGTTAACATGAGAACAGATTATTTCCTTTATTTCCATTCTTACTTGGCCTATCTATAATTATCTGGATTTCAAATCTATTACATTGAGATGATTTTGAGGGGCGTGGGATTACAGTAAAATACTTCAAGTGATATATTGACAGCTCTTCTGTTCTGCAAATCAAATAACATTTATCTTTAAAAACATTCCTCCAATTAATTAGTTATTAATTCAATTGACGCAACTTGTGGATTAATGGCTTAAGTATCGATCTTGCTCCACGTTGTTCTCTCGCCCTCCTGATATCAGCACTTAAACAAAAAATATGCACAAAGGTGGAAGGGAAAGAATATTGAAAGTTGGTGACGTGCCTTCATATTTTTTAAGGAGAATCGATGATGTGATGCAGAAACCCATTGTACGTGTAGATAAATTACCATGGAAGTAATTTATATAACAACGTAGGTCGTACCAAGCTGGTCAGTCAGTAAGTTATTCATTTGTTACCACATGGGCCTAATTCTGTCCTCACTCATCATCCACACATTGATTGTTAGGAGGTTTCTTTGGATGAGCGCAGAATGATTTTTTCCCCCACCCTTTGATAGCCAGAGTATTGCGAATAATCACCTCAACGCCTACAATCCTTCTTGGTCACATTAATTGCTCCATCGGGCAAATTCTGTACACAACAGTACCTTGTCCATAATTCTGCATCGGCAATGCCTTTAATGGATGAGTCAGGAAATGAGCTTGCAAATGATTCTTTAACTCTAGTTGTTATATTGTAAACTGAATTTGCATGTCCAATCTCTGGGTGAAGGAATGGGTGACGTTTCGGGTCGAGACCCTTCTTTCAGTCTCAGTCTGACGAAGAGTCTCCAACCGAAGCGTCACATATTTCTTCTATCCAGGGAATGCTGCCTGTCTCGTTGAGTTACTCCACCATTTTATGTCTGTCTTCGGTGTAAACCAGCATCTGCGGTTCCTTCCTTCACAGGTCCCATTATTTACATGCATGAATGCGCGAGAAAAAGAAAAGCAATAACATGAAATAAATTTGCTCAAGCTTGGTTATGAAATTAAATTGATTGCTGGTCAGCACGGACTTGGTGGACCAAAGTAAAGTAAAAAAAATGTAACTTTTAAAGGAAAAAAAGACTCCCTTTTATAATTGGTTAAATTATTTCCTATTGAAGTAAATTGGTAATAATTATCCTGATTATGGTAAACTGGCTTTGTACTCCAAGCAATGCTGACATCAAATAATCACAGTACTTAATAATGAGTGGCCCTTCTCACTAACTTTGAGCCAACCACGGATGTCATTTATTTCCCTGCTGATCACTCCCCCTCCCCCCCCCCCCAGCCCCTTGCCCACGACTAATTGAAGAGAAAATTATATAAGACTGCTGCAAAATATTGGAGGTTTTTTTTAAGAACTTTTTTTAAAAGGGGCGTAAAATCTCCCCGGATCTGATAGGGATTAAAGATTGAGATTACATGAATTGGAGACATCCTAACATACTTCCTCAAAAGGTGGGTTATTTCAATTTTCAGTAGAGCTGCAAGAAAGGTTTCCTGTTCTAATAAGGGGCATCAAATCCTTTGTGGCCCAATGCGAAATACTGTGCACAAATGTCCAAATTAGGAGCAGGAGTTGGCTAATTGACCCCTCAAGTCATCTTCCCATTCAATTAGATCATGAATGGTGACATTACGGTCCACTCGTGCTTTATATCCAGCAAACATTTGCCACTGCTTATCAAAATTCTATTTCAACCTTAAAAATATTCAGTTCCTACTTCCATTGCCCTTTGAGGAAGACCGTTTCAAAGACACGACTCTCAGAAAAGTTGTTCCTTTATCTTAAGGAGCTGGCGACTCCTTTATATTTAAACAATGGCCTCTAGTTCCATATTCTAAGGCTAAACTGGATGAAGGATACGTAGAACAGTAGTGAGTGGCGCAGCGGTAGAGTTGCTGCCTTACAATGCCAGGGACCTGCGTTCGATCCTGACCACGCGTGCTGTCTGTATGGAGTTTGTCCGTTCTCCGTGTGACCACATGGGTTCTCTCTGGGTGTTCCGGTTTCCTCCCAAACTCAAGTCATGTAGGTTAGTTAGTTTCTGTAAAAGTTGTAAATTGTCCATACCGTGTAGGAGAGTGCTAATGTACGGGGTGATGATTGTTTGGTGCTGACTCAGTGGGTCGATGGGCCTGTTTCCACACTGTATCTCCAAAGTCTGTGTGCTTTGTGCTTCAATCAAACCTTTCATCCCGGGACAAATGACCCATTCCAGATATCATGCTTGGTAGACAAAAGTGCTGGAGAAACTCAGCGGGTGCAGCAGCATCTATGGAGCGAAGGAAATAGGCAACGTTTCGGCACAAAACCCTTGAGGAAATGGGCAACGTTTCGGGCCGAAACGTTGCCTATTTCCTTCGCTCCATAGATGCTGCTGCACCCGCTGAGTTTCTCCAGCACTTTTGTCTACCAGCATCTGCAGTTCCTCCTTAAACGACCAGATATCATCCTTCCTGAAATGAGGTGTTAATGCGTATTTCTCCACTTGTAATCTCATACACTCCTCGTTTTAGGGAGACATTATCTCCTAATTTGCATTTTCAATCTGCCTTGTAACAACATCACAGCCTGTTATTCTTTCTAATTTGTTGTACCTGATTTCTGGCCTTTTGCGATTAGGAACTCATGCACCCAGATCCCTCCATATCTGCAACCTCTCACCGTTTCCAGAATATGCTTTTTATTTTCACTGTCAAAATGGTCAATTTCACTTTTTCCACATTCGTACTTCAATGGCAGATCTTTATCCATTTACTTAACGTATCTATATATCTCTGTAGCCGCCTTTATGTCCTATTCATTTACTTTTCTATCTTTCATCCAGCTCAGCAAATTTGGCATCCATAACTGTAATGTTTTTATCCAAGGTATTTATATAGATAATTAGTAAGTTCAGGCCCCACACCCAATCACTGGCACACTGCTCATTGCATCTTACCAACCAACGAAGGATCCCTTTATGCCTTCCCTGTTTTGTGTAAGCCATCTTTTGGAGAAGGGTCCCAGCAGAAACATCGCCTATCCATGTTCTCCAGACATGTCGATTGCTCCAGCACTTTTTGTCCCTTTTCAACTAATCAAACCAGCATCTGCATTTCCTTGTTTCTGTATCTTCAGCCATGATTACATTACCAGTAAGCATTCATGTAGCACTTTATCAAATGCTTTCTGGAAATCTGGGTAATGAGTTTTATAAATTAATCTTGTTATGGAAGACCAAAATCAAAATGTGAAGCATTAAATGGTGAGAGACTTGTGACAATTGGCATAAAGAGGGGAAACTGGGTTGTGTCTGCTTGTAAACTTGAAGTTGACCTGTGGGGAGGGTGCACAGTTAGGAAAGAAAATGTTAGGTTGGCTTTTACCACAAGGGGTTGAAGTACAAGTGTCGTTAACTTTTGCTGCAGTAGTACATGATCTTGGTGAGATCAACAGGGAGTGCCATGGTTTTATTTTACTTGCCTAAGGAAAGATACTGGCAGGCAATCGTTATAGATCCATTAGAGTGATAACTGAGATGGCAGTTACTGTTGCTCTGTGGAGAGTATGAGTAGTTAGGACCTATATTTAGTTCCCATCTGTGAACAAGAATGGGAAGCGATCTCATTGATTCATAGAGAGGTTGGTGGGATAGATATTGAGAGGTTGTTTGTCGTCTCTGAATAGTCTCGAACTCTGCACCGTCAAAGATGAAAGGAAATTGCTTTGTTGGGAGGATTTTACTTCTTTGGAATTCTTCTCTCCAGAGTCTTAAAATGATTTTGAGCACTAGGGAAATCAAAAGGCAGGAAGATTAGCTCAAAAAATGCAAAGAGGATCATGATTCTATAAGGTCCAAGCTGTTCTTCACTTATGGGTCTCAATCCTAGTTCTGTTCATTATATACTAATTATGTACTGTTTCTCCTTGGAATAGAGAAGCCTAAAAGGCGATTTTAGTTGTTAAAATTATTGTGGGATTACATTTCCAGTAAATTAGACGAAACCGTTTTCATTAGCTGAGCTTGGTCAACAGAGCGCACAAAATGAAGGTGATTGCCAAAAGTGAATACAACTGAAGAGATATCTTTGCTGCGGTTAGTTAACTCTTGGCATATGTGTCGGGTACAATTGTGAATATGGATTGATATCATAATTGGAAAGTACTTGGAAGAGAAAACCTGATTAAGTAGAAAAGGGACTACATGGGTTAATTTTGGCAAGAGCCAACACGGGCTTGATCAGCGCTCTCTTTCTCTACTGGGCTATTATTTGATTATACAACTCCATAAGTTCATAGGTTCTAGGAGCAGAATTAGGCCATTCGGCCCATCAAGCCTACTCTGCCATTCAATCACGGCTGATCTATCCCCCTCAACCCCATTCTCCTGCCTTCTCCCCATAACCCCTGACACCCATACTAATCAAGAACCTGTCAATCTCCGTCTTAAAAAATATCCACTGACTTGGTCTCTACGGCCTTCTGTCCCAATGAATTCCACAGATTAATCACCCTCTGATTAAATAAATTACTCCTCATCTCCTTTCTAAATGTATGTCCTTTTATTTTGAGGCTATTGACTCTGATCCTAGTCTCTCCCACCAGCGGAATCATCCTCTCCACATCCACCATCCAGGCCTTTCACTGTTCAATTTTGAATTTCCTTTTATTTTAATTGGGAAATTACTTCAAGCTATTTTTTGTCCTTGGGGTTGGCAGGTTTGGTTTCACAACAACTTTTTGACCCAGGAAATGTGACATCTAAACAATTTACATTTCAAAAATTCCCGTGGCAAATATGTTCTCCCAATAATGTATAAAACTGCACCAACTTTTTTTCTTGAAGAAACTATTAATAGCAGAATTGGTAGGCAAAATATCCAATCCAATAAAGACTGAAAACGATGCCAATTATCTACTAGATTTCACCTTTGCCCAAATGTATGTAGAAACAAAGATCTGTGGTTGTTGGTTTATACCAAAGATAGTCATACTGCTGGATCTCTGGAGAAAAAGGATGGGTGACGTTTCGGGTCAGGTCTGAGGGAGGGTCCGAACCAGAGTTAACCCACCCTAAATATAAAACCTGCTTCTTTCTCAACAGAGAAAATGTAAAAACGAGGCACTGCAGATGCTGGCTTACAAAAAAAACACCCAAAGTGCTGGGAGTAACTCAGCGGGTCACGTCACATCTCTGGAGAACATGGATAGAAGACGTTTAGGGTCGACTAGAAACATCACCTATTCACGTTCTCCAGAGATGCTGCCTGACCTGCTGTGTTACTCCAGCACTTTGTGTCTATCCTTAGTATTTGTGGTTCGGAATAGCAATAATACTCTGCTTGTACACTATGAAGTTGGAGTGGGGTAAGTTCATATGCTGATGTCGATTTTCCACACTTCCTTCACTATAGTACCTTGAATCGCAAAAAGGGGTGACTTTGCAATACAAAATTGGAACCATAATCTTTTGATTTGTGTGGAACCTACTCTACGTAAATACATCACAGACAAAATTGACTAAATATGGCCACCCTTTCTGGAAGTTCTGAAGATCAACAAATTTACAGGCAAATGTTATGATTTTTGCTGATTTACAATGAGAGTAATGTTTCCTTTCCCTCAGTTGGGCTGAAGCACTCATCTGATTTTGATGATCTTCGAAAGAATCTTTCACTTTTGAATTGAATTTAATAGTATGGTGCCACTATCTTTCCTGAAGTCAATTTTGCATCTATTAATAAATACTAAAAAATCTTTTGTTGGTTTCCCAATCCTGCTCCAGAAAAGCTTCCACTATGAAACACTTCTGTTTGAAATTCTTGCATCTTTTGGCATATCAATCGATCAATGAAAATCCTTATTTGTAACCTCATGATGGAGGCAGTGTAATAAATGAAAAGGTTAAAGATTCTTATTGATTTGGATTTGGATTATAGGTTAATATTCTGAGGTGAGATGATTGAGTTTTAACACCAGGAACACTGGAAGACTGGATAGTTATGAGCAATACTGACTTCAGTATCACTAAGGATGTGTGCCACTTTCTTGTGAATGGTATCTAGATACTAGTACTATCTCTGGAATTCAACCCTGGTAATTCAAATAAATGTGTTGCTGGCCAGTAAACTCTTTTACTGACCCCTTTTATCAAGTGATTGATAATCTCCCTCCATCATTTGGTTGGCAATTAGTATTGAGCACATGGGGACACATGGCTGAACAATAGTGAGCGGCACGGTGGGTACAGCGATACAGTTGCTGCCTTACAGCACTTACAGCGCCAGAGACCAGGGTTCGATCCCGACTACGGGTGTTGTCTGTACGACGATTGTGCCTTCTCCCCGTGACCGTGTGGGTTTTCTCCAAGGTCTACAGTTTCCTCCCACACTTCAAAGATGTACAAGTCTGTAGGTTAATTGGCTTGGTATTAATGCAAGTTGACCCTTGGATGGTAATGTGCGGGGGTCGCAGGTCGGTGCGGCTTCGGTGGGCCGACGGGCCTGTTTCCGCATTGTATCTCTAAACGAAAATATTCCATATTTTTCAGTTTTCGCTGCTAAAAAAATATTTAAGTAAGGCATGGGTTATTCTGGTCAATAATTATACTGCACTAGAACTAACAGTGGAGGCAATTAGCCTATTTAAGTTCACTCGTCCATTTAGTGATATTTGGAGTTAATCTAATTAGCTGAAGTCTATGCAGTATTGCCTCGTAACTAATTCTGGTATTTTTTTAAGTAATTTTATTCTGTCTTTTTTAAATTAATTTACTGGATTGAAATGTTACTGGCAAGACCAGCATGTATTGTTGATCCTCAATTGTCCTTCAAAAGATGGTGCTGACCCACTGCCTTCAGCTGCTGCAGCCCTTCAAGTGGAGCTACTCCTGTGGTACTGCTGGTAGGGAATGTCAGGGTTTTTAGATCCAGTGACAGTAAAGGATTGGCAAGAAATGTCCAGGTCAAAATAACGTGTGATGTTGAGGGAAACCTGCAGTGATGGACTTCCCATGCACTTGCTGCTCTTGCCCTCTTGATCATAAAGATCAGGGGTTTTGAAGGTGCTCTTGGAGTAGTCTGTATGTGAACTGCATTGCATCTTCTACATCTTTGCAAGCTCTTGCATCTTTTCGTCCTGTGGTTACTAGAACTGTACACTGCACTGTAGCCGACCACTGTAGCTGTAGTATTTTTTTACACAGTTCTAGCATGACCTTCATGCTGCAGCTTTCCATGCCAATAAAATCTAGTGCCCTATATCGGTCTTATCCACTCCATATGTCTCTCCAACCACTTTGGGGATCTTTCTAAAAATGTACCCATCAATGACTGGCCTCCACTTGTAGTAACTTTTATCTTTTAATCCACGGCACTCTGTCAGCATTCTCCAAGTTCTCTGAGATTGCTTCTATTTAAGGAGCTTCAAATATTATAGCCTGAGCCTATACTCTCACATCCTTTTGTTAAGAACTTGGGGTACATGTCATCTTGGTCTGGTAATTTCTCAACCTCTTGCTAGTTGCCCTAATTTTAACACAATCATGTTCAGTACTTTGTATGCTGCCCCCTTAATGCAAATACATATTATATCCCCATTTAATCAACTAAATTAATTATTTTAGCTGTCGGCATTTCAGACACGATGAGTTGATTAGTTGATCTTGTTTGGAATCCCAAGCATGGCATGCTGGCCATTCACTGGTAACAAATGGGTTGCGGTTTTGCAGACGTCCCCCATATATCAATTTTGTCCATGTTCGAAAACGCACAAAAACATCATCCTGTGGTAAACATCCCTCCCCCTGTTGTGATGAATGGTATCAAAAACACAAGACTTATAAGAATGACTAAGCAGAGAGAGAGAGAGAGAGAGAGAGAGAAAACTAGTTCTGCTGCTTATATGAATTTATGTTCATACATCAGACTTTTTAATGTAATAATATTAGTGGAGCTTGCTCATGCATAGGGTTGTACATGTCATGCGTTCAAACCCTGGGATTTTCCTGTAGGAGAGAATGTTAAAGAGTTAATAGTGTTTCCAATTGGGTTGCTTGATAATTGAGATCAAGTTGATAAACTTGACTATCAGCATGGCCTTTCTAATAATTATAATAACATTAGTGTTGTGCGAATTGAAAAAAAACAAATCTGAGAAATATGAAAATTGAGTTGAAGTTTTCTACCTCAGAATATGAGCTTTACATTACCATGGTTACTGGTTACAATTAAATCTCTTGTTTTAAAAAAAAAACTTGTGCTGAATTACAGATGTCCCAAAGCTCCTGCCTCACCCTGGTTTGGAAAAAAAGGAGGAAGAGGAAGAGGAGGAAGATTATGAGGAGGGTGCTGAAAGGAAGCCATTAAGCAAAAAGAAGGTGAAGTCAGGACCTCGAACTCCTGACCCATATGCCTCCGACAACAGCAGCCTAATGTTTCCAATCTTAGTTGCCTTTGGGGTCTTCATTCCCACTTTGTTTTGTCTATGTCGATTATGAAAGATAAACTTAGCATGTACAGTGGTGTGTATGGGTGAGGAGCTATGTAACGGCATGGGGCAGTCTGTTTAAAACAGTATGTTTCTGTTCCCTCTATCTTCAGAATTGAGGGGAGGGGGAAAAGAGAAATGGTTTGTACTGACTTTTGAAGGTTTGAATTGCAATAATTTTTGTTTTTGTTTAAAGATTTTTTTTTTTAAAAGACTCCTCCAATAATTCTGAAGTGTAAAATTGAAAATCCCAAAAAGTTGAATGTTTGAGGCCAGTACTCGCTGGAACAAATTTTTGCTGTGTTAAAGGTATGGTTTAATGGGCATCCAGGTTGGGAATAAATGTGCCTCAATGTGAAGACTGTACAACGAATATAGAACCATTTGCCACTAGTGTGTAAGGAAATCTACAATTCCACTAGTAAAAGTTGAACGGAGAATTTTAAAAGAGAAAAAGTACTGTAGGCAAATTAATGGTAATCTGACTGTACAAGTTCCACCCCCTCTGCAGTAGCATGTCCACACGTTGACATGGGCATTATCGTTTTTCTTTCCTTGAATAATGAGCTGACCATGAAAATCAGATTCAAGCTGGTTAGAATGGTTGTTTAGTAAATAATCGGGTGAGTATGAAATGTTCAGAGTGTGAAAAGGCAGTGTTTGTTTCACCAGCATCTTCAGATTTCACCTCTATGGCATGGTGCAGTGCTCAAATGCTTTACACAATAATTTTTAAATATTCTTTCTGTTGGCCAGCTTTGCTGGATCGCCGCAGCAAATTTCCGTAAAGCTGTTATAATAAAAAGCAAGAGTGATATGTAACGGTTTGTCAATAACTGAAAAAAAGAAAATGCTTCAAACCGAATTATTTCATCAGCACAAAAGATGTAGCCCATCCCCAAACTCTGTTTGAATGAATTTGCTGTGAACTTTTATCATTTTTCTTTGTCATATTTTCTAATATATGTAGTTTTAAAGAATTTCGTTCTCTATTTTTTATTCCTATTCCAGGGTTCCTCTGTGAAAGGTATTTGAAATGGATAGTATTATATTAGCAATAAAATTTGAAACCCCTCCACACATTAATACATATTTTAATAAGGCCCTGCTGAGTGACCACATACCAATTGTTTGGCAGTGCTCACTAAAGCTCGCAAAAGATGTATAACTCTCAACAAAGGGAGAAATATTTAGAACAGTTATTTTTAACCATAAAAAGTGGTGTTTACTGTAACACCCTGCCATGGAATTGGTATAATCTGTTAATCCCTTGGTGCTTAATACAGACTTTGGAAGCATGTTCTGCTGAGTGTAAGATGTAGTGTCTTTATGAAGAGGGATTCTTGCCAGGCTGAACTTGGCAGCAAATGACTGCATTCATAATCTGAGAGAAAGTCTTTACCTGAAATCATGGCAGTAAAGTTCTCAATTGTTAAAGTTCTCATGGCAGTAAAGTTCTCTCTTCCCTCACTTTGTCCCATTCCCATCTCACCGCCAACCTAACTCAAGCATTCCCCTTGTTTTTTTCCCACCACTGTCACCCCTGCCATGTTACTACCATAATGGGCTAGTGCACAGCGTGACCATAAATCTGTTGCCATTTCATCTTTATTCCCATTCACTTCCGAAAATTAACTGCAGAGGTTACTATGTAGATTACTGTTGAACCTGAAATTTGAAGGCTGTTACCTATCAAGCAACTCCGAGGGAGGGGAAGGATTGATTTTAGCTCTTTTTAAGAAGTTTAGTTTATTTCGGGTAGGACAATGAAAAGGAGCCATTGCTGATATTTGATATTACAGTTTTAAAATTAGACGCTGTGGTGCCTGCAGAGCACAGACGCAGCACTCGGACTAAAAGCAAATCATAGAAATGAAACATTTCAAGTCATTTTATATTAATAATTGTATTATCTTTATAAAGTCCCACATACGGAAGAATCCTTTTGCCTTTCTTGGATAATTCTAAAAAGCTACTTTTGGATTTTGGTACAATAAATGTACAATTCTTGAATACAATAATCCAAGTGTGATATTAAATGAAAGGCGAAACCCTGTACAATTTAGTCATTGCCAGTTTTAATGAACATTTGTACTCTGGAATTAAAATGCTATATTTCCCCAAAATTATTTTGAGCATCATGCACAACTTGAATCTACATATTCACAAGCAGGCTTTAACTGTTTCGTTTCCTCGGGAAGAAAGGTGAGAAGGGAGTAGTTTTTTTTTCCAAAGTGTTTGAAGTTTTGAGTTATTCATTCCAAAGAGAGAACTGCTGTTTACCTTTGGAGGTTCAAATCAAAATGTCTTTTTTCTTTTGTTGGCAATCCTGAACGGTGTAGGTAGAATTTGTGCTTTATGGTGTAAACTTGATTTTTTGTGTGTCTGGTGTGTGTGTGTGTGCGCGCGAGTGTGCGTGTTTTTAAAAAAAAATCATTTCAATTTGTAGCTTGGCATTTGTTTGGAGCTCTCAGGAACTTGGGTTGAGGGTATATTTGTATTAATTTGCACTCTGGTGGTTTTAATCAGCAGTATATAATGAAAAGGGAGAAGATAAAAGTTATTTTTATGTCACATGTATTCAGACGAGCGAAAGACTACATTTTAGCCCCTGGATAACAGGACGTGTAAAATACTTAACCTGTCAACCCAGGATTTTCTGCCTTTTGGGTAGAAATATTTGTGTGCTGTGCACCAACTACAATGTGCTTAATTTTTTTCCGCAACTTTCTGCCTTTTTATTTTTTGATAATATTGTGTTTGTGCCAGTGCAGCAATGGGCATATTGCCAATATCACCAAACAGACTTGCCTATACTTGTAAACTGCAATGGTGGGGCGAGAGAACAAAACCTGTTCATTGGAGTAGGGGAGCTGTCAGCTTCATCGATCCTGACTTGAGTTCGTCTTGATCAACTTAATATTATTTGAATAGATTAGTCATAAGCCTAATTTTAAATGGATTCTGGTATGACAATTAATTTAACTGTAACCTTGAATTGATTATTGAAAGAACTGTGTCAATAGTTTGTACACCCCAGAGATAGCAGTCTTATTGCTACCAGTAATTCTGCACAACAAGGATCCCACAAAATTATTTTCTTTTCCCCAAAATGTTTCTTTGCCAATTGTTGTTTCCTCCCGGTTTGTTAACAGTGTAAGCTTGGCATTCATCACTATCTGCCTTCTGCGTGCCCTAGCTCAAGCTGTGACGGGCTCTTGGGAAACAGGTAGATGGTCGTCCTGAAGATGGAAGGTTCCCAGGCTGACTGGTAAGCCAATGCCCATAATGGGGGAAGAAAAATAAAACGGACTCCGAGATCCATAAGCGTTTGCATTTAGTGGTGTCTGTTAATGGTTTATGCAATTGTTGCACAGAAGACATTGTATTAATTCCACCTGTTTAGACAAACTATTATTGAATGTCTGGAAATCTCTACATTCACCAAATAGCAACAAATTCTGCTCTGTTGCCATTACATTTTCTGCAATTTGGAAATAAAACTTTATTGAAACATGTTTTAGTTTCCCCCTTCAATGCTACAGGGTCTGTAGAAAATTAAGTACGTTAAGATCATGTAATGATGGATCCTGTATTAATTCTGACGGGCAGCTATTTCCTCTGGTAAGTTGGCCAAATGAGCAGTTCAGTCCTATTCACTGTACCTCGGTACACGTGACAATAAACTAAACTATTTGCAATTGCTCTGCTCGATTCCTCCGGCTCGACGATGATGTTTTAACCCGACCAACAATGGACCATTGTGGGCTCCACCTTTCCTTGGCTATGATTTGTTCTGAACCTTTTCGTATCTCTAGTTTAACCTCTCCCCTGACTCTCGGTCTGAAAAGGGTCTGGACCCGGAACGTCGGATATTCCTTTTCTCCGGTGGTGCTGCCTAACCCGCCGAGTTAATCCAGCATTTTGTGTCTACGACCTATACTATTTGAGAATTTTTTTTTTTTTTAATTGGGGTGAATTCAAATAGAGGTAAATCTAATTTTTCGGGTTAACATTTGTAAACGGAAGATAAATCAGCCAAAAATGTTGAAAGAAACACAAAGTATATTGAAGTGGTTAAAATAATCTTCAGTGGGAGCTGTGTTCATTATCTCCCACAGTCCTTGCAGATGTATATCCCTGTCACAGGTAAGGATTATAAGGTCCACACAATACTGCTTAGAGTTCATGGCAAGCAAGCAGTAATATTTTTATTGATTTTTTTGGGATCTCCCGAGATGGAGCTTAAGAAATGATTAATTTGGACAAATACAGGTTTTTTTCCTAATAACTTAGCCAGGCCTTCACAGGATCTTTTGGGATTTAAACAGGATGAGAGTAGTGGATGTTGGGCCCTCAATGCTGATCAGTTAGGATAAAGGTTAATGGATAGACACAAAAAGTTAGAGTAACTCAGCGGGACAGGCAGCATCTCTGGACAGAAGGAATGGGTGATATTTTGGGTCGAAGGGTCTCGACCTGAAACGACACCCATTCCTTCTCTCCAGAAATGCTGCCTATCCCACTGAGTTACTCCAGCTTTTTGTGTCTTATCTTCGGTTTAAACCAGCATCTGCAGCTCCTTCTTGCACATAAAGATTATTGGTTTAGTTTATTATTATTGTTGCGTTTACTTGGATACATTGAAAAAGTTTGCATGCTAGCCAGTCAAATCATGCATCATAAATAAGTACAAAAGGTAATACAAAAACACCACAGTGCAGAATATAGTTTTGCAGTGTTACGGCGTTGGAATTACAGTGAAACTTGTGCAGATTAAAAAAAAATTTAAATGTGTAAAGGCCACAATGAGGTAGGCTGGGAGATGGGGATTACACTCTTAGTTTATGAGATGACCCTTCCGTAGTCTGATTACGGCGGAGAAGAATCTATTTCTGGATCTGGCGGTATGTGCTTTCAAGCTTTTATATCATCTGCCTGGCAGATAATAGGTGCAGGAGTAGGCCATTTGGCCCTTCGAGCCAGCACCGCCATTCAATGTGATCATCCAAAAATCAGTACCCCGATCCTGCCTTCTCCCCATATCCCCTGACAGCTCTATCTTTAACAGCCCTATCTAGCGCTCTCTTGAAAGTATCCAGAAAACCGGCCTCCACTGTCCTTTGAGGCAGATAATTCCACAGACTCACAACTCTGTGAGAAAAAGTGTTTCCTCGTCTCCGTTCTAAATGGCCTACCCCTTATTCTTAAACTGTGGCCCCTGGTTCTGGACTGCCCCAACATTGGGAACATGTTTCCTGCCTCTAGTGTGTCCAATCCCTTAATAATCTTATGTTTCATTAAGATCCCCTCACATCCTTCTAAATTCCAGTGTATACAAGCCCAGTCGCTCCATTCTATCAATGGAAGAAGGCAGTAGGAGATATGACCAGGGTGTAAGTGATCCTTGATCGTGTTACAGATGGAGTCCAGTCGATGAAGGAGAGGCTGATTTGTGTGATGGACTGTCGGCACAGTGGTAGAGTTTCTGCCTTACAGCGCCAGACACAATAGCGCCAGAGACCCGGGTTCGATCTTGTCGACAGGTGCTGCCTGTATGAAGATTGGACGTTCTCCCTGTGACCTATGTGGTTTTTCTCTGATCTTCGGTTTTCTCCTACATCCCAAAGAAGTACAGCTTTGTAGGTTAATTGGTTTGGTATAAATGTAAATTGTCCCTAATAGAACAGTTTTATAGTGTTAATTTCCGGGGTTTGCTGTTCGGCGCGGGCTCGGTGGGCCAAAGGGCTCGTTTCCGCGCTGTATCTCTAAACCAAGACTGGGTTACATCCACAACTCTACAATTTCTTGCATCTTAGACAAAGCTGATGCCGAACCAAGCTATGATGCATCCTAATAAAATGCTTTCTGCAACACAGCTGTAGAAGTTGGCAAGAGCTGTGCTTGATGATAAATACACAAGTGTTTTTGGACGGGATGCTATTTATTCTTCATTAATGCTATTAAAAGAGGCTTTGGCTTGTGACAGTGTATTGGTCAGATATTAGAGGCACTCTCTTCTACTTTAACAATTTTCCCACCCATTTTTGCCATGGATGTCCAATCCCTCTACTGCAACCCTCAAGGATGGCACATGGGACCTTCGCATTACTTGAAGAGAGATCTAACTAATTACCCCACGCCACAATCATTTCTCACATGGCTGAACTCATTCCCACGCAAAATTTATTTTTTTCAATTGCACATTTCCTTCAAAGCTGTGTAGGACCAAGTTGCATAATTCACGCTGCGGGGAACATCGTGCATTCCTTGCTTCAGCCCGAAGATAGACACAACGTGCTGGAGTAACTCAGCGGGCCAGGCAGCATTTGGAGAGAAGAAATTGGACATGTTTGGGGTCGCAATCCTTCAGACTGAAAAATGGAGGTGAGGAGGAGAAACTGGAGGCGATAAAAGGCCAGAACGAAACTGGGCTGGCAACAGATGACCTCAGGATGGGTGGAGTCCACAATGGGATATTGTTGGTTGGGGAAGATGTACTAACGACAGCTATTTTGATTACAATTCTACCCACCCAACATCTTGTAAGTACTCCAGCTTTCTGTCACTTCCACAACTGTTCTAACATTAATACTTCCACACCAGGGATCCAAAAATAGATTCTTTTTAACTTAACTGGTGTTGCAAAAGATCTGCACTAATATGTCTTATCTCAAACTTCCCAGCTTTGTTGAAAACTCATCAGCCTTAAACGGACATTTTCCTTTCACCACAGTTGCTGACTGACGCCACCCATCTCACCCTGAGTATGTCCAGTATTTTTTGTTTTTATACTCGAATAATATATTTCTCACCAACCAAAAAAAAACTCAAACCAAACCATTTCTCTGAGAATTGCCAGAGAAAACAATCAAATATTCATCATTTCCAGAATGTCTATCTAAACTATGATGGAACAGGAGAATAATTTTTGGAGGCATTTTCAACTAATGTTGTTCGTTGATATTTCATAATTGGAGAAAATAATTCTACCGCTTGTAATGCATGAATGGCAAAGGGTGCAACATAAATTTTATATTTTTTCCCCCCTCTTGCCTCATTTGCCAGTCACCTTAAATATGCCCCTTGGAGATTAATCCTTGCACCGCTCCAAATGGTTTCTTATTTACTCTTTGTGACTTTGAACACTTCCTAAATGTTTTACCTTTCTTTTCCCCAAGATGAACAATGCCTGTCTCACCTGTCCTGTCCTCTCTGAGTTTATTTTAATCTCTTCCCAAAGTTTAGTCTGGAGATACGGTGCAGAAACTGCTTCAGCCAACCAGCGATCCCCCGCACGCTAAATCTATCCTACACACACACACACACACACACACATTAGGGACAATTCACAAGTTTACCAAGTCAATAAGCCTACAACCCTGTATTTCTTTGCACTGTGGGAGGAAACCGGCGATCCTGGAGAAAAAGGCATGCAGGTCATGGGGAGAACATACAAACTCCGTACAGACGGCAACCGTTGTCGGGATCGAACCCGGGTCACTGGCGCTGGAAAGCAGCAACTCTACCACTGCGCCAACGTTTCGGGTCGGGACCACCCTTCCTGCTACTATTTCTATGGTTATAAAACACTTGATTTCCTTTGAGGAAAGACTATGAAAGGAGGACTTTGATTCTGTCCGCCTTGCACATTCAGCTTGCATTGTAATAAATGCAGTTTAAGACACCAGTCTTTCCTCTCTCCTAGCTCTCTCTTTGCCATGTTCCTGGCTGTTGTGTCTACTAAACTTGCTGTGTCGGAAGGAACTACAGATTGCTGGTTTACACCAAAGATAGACACAAAATGCTGGAGTAACTCAGCGGGTCAGGCAGCATCTATGGAAAGATAGGAATGGGTGATGCTTCAGGTCAAGACCCTTCCATAGGCTTGCTCTTTGACTGCAGTAATTACCCCCCCAAACTTCTTGCCTGCCTCATTCCTGTTCTTGGACTCTCCTCCCTTCCAATCGAGTTGAAACCTTCCTGAGTAGCAAGAGTAAATCTCTCCCAGTCCTGTTTAAATACCGGTCATAAAGTTAACTTGTCAACTTTATTATCATTTGCACAAGTACAGTGACGTGCAGGTGCAGTGTAAAACCTGTTTGCAATAGCATCATGGGCACATAGTGTGTAGAAAGGAACTGCAGGTGCTGGTTTATGCTGAAAACACACAGTAACTCAAGTAGGACAGGCAGCATCTCCGGAGAAAAAAGATGGGTGGCGTTTCGGGTCGGGACCCTTCTTCAGACACAGGTACATAGACTTAGACAAGCACACCGAAACATACATTATTCATAAATCACTGCAAGACTTTTTTAAAAAAAGACAAAAATAAGTCTACTTGATAAACTTAGCACTCATTAATCGTGGGGAAATGGCCTTGATTTTTGTTGCTTTTTTAGTCTTATATTTAAAATGCAGAATTTTAGAACTGCAGAATTATCAATTCAAAGGGTGGTGGATGTATGGAACGAGCTGCTGGAAGAGGTAGTTGAGGTAGGTAATATCGCAAAGTTTCAGAAAGATTTAGACAGGCACATGGATAGGACGGGTTTAGAGGGATATGGACGAAACGCAGGCAGGTGGAACTGGTGTAGATGGGACACATTGGCCGGTGTGGGCAAGTTGGGCCGAAGGGCCTGTTTCCACGCTTTAAGTCTCAATGAGTGTTCCCCTCCATGTAATAACCTTACACTAAATGGGAGGATCACAGGATGGTTGTATCCCAGATTTCCTTTGCCCTCCCAAAGGTGTCTCCAGCTCTGAAATTTGTTTCCAACTTTCTCCTTTTAAGACGAGCTTTATTCAGCAAGCTTTTAAAGAGATGGGGGAGATATTGAACAATTTCTTACCTTCGGTATTCACCAAGGAGAAGGATATTGAACTCTGTGAGGAAAGGGAAAAAAGTAGAGTAGCTATGGAAACTATGAGATTCAAAGAGGAGGAAGTACTGACACTTTAAAAAAATATATAAAAGTGGATAAGTCTCCAGGTCCTGACAGGATATTCCATAGGACATTGAGGGAAGTTAGTGTAGAAATAGCAGGGGCTATGACAGAAATATTTCAAATGTCATTAGAAACGGGAATAGTGCCGGAGGATTGGTGTACTGCGCATGTTGTTCCATTGTTTAAAAAGGGTTCAAAGAATAAACCTAGCAATTATAGACCTGTTAGTTTGACGTCAGTGGTGGGCAAATTAATGGAAAGGATACTTAGAGATAATGTATATAAGCATTTGGATAAACAGGATCAAGAACAGTCAACATGGACTTGTGCCTGGAAGGTCATATTTGACAAACCTTCTTGAACTTTTTGAAGAGGTTACTAGGGAAATTGATGAGGGTAAAGCAGTGGATGTTGTCTATATGGATTTCAGTAAGGCCTTTGACAAGGTTCCCCATGGAAGGTTGGTTAAGAAGGTTCAATCTTTGGGTGTTAATGGCGGAGTAGTAAGATGGATTCAACAGTGGCAGAATGGGAGATGCCAGAGAGTAATGGTGGATGGCTGTTTGTCAGGGTGGAAGCCGGTGACCAGTGGGGTGCCTCAGGGATCTGTGTTGGGTCCACTGTTGTTTGTCATGTACATCAATGATCTAGATGATGGGGTGGAAAATTGGATAAGTAAGCATACAGATGATACTAAGATAGGTGGTGCTGTGGATAATGAAGTAGATTTTCAAAGTCTACAGAGAGATTTGGGCCATTTGGAAGAGTGGGCTGAAAGATGGCAGATGGAGTTTAATGCTGATAAGTGTGAGGTGCTACATCTTGGCAGGACAAATCAAAATAGGACGTACATGGTAAATGGTAGGGAATTGAGGAATGCTGTGGAACAGAGGGATCTAGGAATAACTCTGCATAGTTCCCTGAAGGTGGAATCGCATGTAGATAGGGTGGTAAAGAAAGCTTTTGGTGTGCTGGCCTTTATAAATCAGAGCATTGAATATAGGAGTAGGGAAGTATTGTTAAAATTGTACAAGGCATTGGTGAGACCAATTCTGGAGTATGGTGTACAATTTTGGTCGCCTAATTATAGGAAGGATGTCAACAAAATAGAGAGAGTACAGAGGAGATTTACTAGAATGTTGCCTGGGTTCCAGCAACTAAGTTACAGAGAAAGGTTGAGCAAGTTGGGTCTTTATTCTTTGGAGCGCAGAAGGTTAAAGGGGGACTTGATTGAGGTCTTTAAAATGATGAAAGGGATAGACAGAGTTGACGTGGATAAGCTTTTCCCATTGAGGGTAGGGAAGATTCGAACAAGAGGGCATGACATGAGAATTAAGGGACAGAAGTTTAGGGGTAACATGAGGGGGAACTTCTTTACTCAGAGAGTGGTGGCTGTGTGGAATGATCTTCCAGCAGAAGTGGTGGAGGCAGGATCGATTTTAACATTTAAAAGTAAAGTGGATAGGTATATGGACGGGAAGGGAATGGAGGGATATGGTCTGAGTGCAGGTAGATGGGACTAGGGGAAAATAAATGGTCGGCACGGACTGGAAGGGCTGAGAAGGCCTGTTTCCGTGCTGTATTTGTTATATGGTTATAGTTATAGTCTAATGTTTCCTCCTTTAGTTCTTGTCACCGTTTCTCAGGTAACACTCTTCAGCAGTGGGCCTGGGATATTTCTATATGAAAGCTAATATATGGATCTCTAATTGTCTTTCCTTTGAGTCGGGATACACCTTCCATTGAAGTTTCTGCTTCCAATAATTAATTTGAGCTCTGCTTGAAATGCACACATTATTGTGGGGTGTGTAGGGGGTTATACAGCCTGCAACAGCTATTTACTGTTCATGTGGCATTTCCCACGGTAATCATTGCAATATGGGTTGGCCAGAACTGGTCTTAACTTCTGTAAAGAATGTAGACAAAAATCTGGTTAACCTTTGTTTCAGAACTTTCTGAAGAAACAGATTATCGCAGTGGTAGAGTTGCTGCCTTACAGTGTCGGAGACCCGGGTTCGATCCTGACCACAGGTGCTGCCACAGCAGTTTTGTACGATCTCCCGGTGTCCGTGTGGGTTTCCTCTGGTTTCCTCCCACACTCCAAAGACGTACAGGCTTGTACGTTTAGTGGCTTTGGTAAGTTGTAAAGAAAATTTCCCCCAGGATGGTGTTAGTGTAGGGGGTGATTGTTGGTCGGTGTGGACTAGGTGGGCTGAAGGGCCTGTTTCTGCTCTGTATTTCTAAAGTCTAAACATCTTGCCACGATGCAGTTCCCAGTCAAAGCCACTTATTAAGACAATATACTACTGATGTATATTCACTGTTAAATTGTAAGTAATATAGCACATTGCAATAGCCCACAATCAACAATTTAATCATAAATATCTAATTTTATTGGTGGTGTGGTTAATTATTACTTGAAATTGCCTAAGAGCACAGTAAGTCTTTATTCATGAAGAAAGGGACACTTCCGACTGCCGCAGAGTCATCGAGATTAAGCAGATAAACGAGCCCTTTATGGTGGCGCAGTGGTAGAGTTGCTGCCTCACAGCGCCAGAGACCGGGTTCATTCCTGACTGCAGGGAGTTTGCGTTTCTGCGACCACGTGGGTTTTCTACGGGTGCTCCGGTCTCCTCCCGCACTCCAAAGACATACAGGATTGTCAGTTAATTGGCTTGGTGTATGGGTGTGGGTCTCTGGAACTCTCTGCCGCAGAGGGTAGTTGAGGCCAGTTCATTGGCTATATTTAAGAGGGAGTTAGATTGTGGCCCTTGTGGCTAAGGGGATCAGGGGGTATGGAGAGAAGGCAGGTACGGGATACTGAGTTGGATGATCAGCCATGATCATATTGAATGGCGGTGCAGGCTCGAAGGGCCGAATGGCCTACTCCTGCACCTAATTTCTATGTTTCTATGTGTAAATTGTCCCTAGTGTGTGTGTGTAGGATAGTGATAGTGTGCGGGGATCGCTGGTTAGCACGGACTTGTTGGGCCGAAGGGCCTGGTTTCCGCACTGCATCTCTAAACTAAACTAAATGGCGGTGCACAGCTGGTAGAGCTGCTGCCTCACAGCATCAGAGACCCAGGTTCAATCCTGACCTTGGTGCTGCCTGCTTGGAGTTGAACTTCCCGTTTCTGTGCTGAATGACTATCAATATGAATTTGTGCTGAACATTAACCTCCCATCACACTTTTTTCCCCCGTTCTCCACACATTCACATTAACTCTCCCTGGATTCTACCAGTCGCTTTACACATCAGGGGCAATTTAAAGTGGCCAATTAACCTAACAACCTGCTTGTGTTTGGGCTGTGGGAGAAAACCATAACACCTGGAGGAAAACGATGCGGTCGTGAGTGCATGCGAACTTCACACAGGGTTGAACCCAGCCTCTGGCATTATCAGGCAGCAAGTTGGACTAGCTGGACCACTATTGCCCCGAGAATGTGTTGCCCGAATTAGAATACAAACCAATAAGGAAGTAAGAGAGCTTTGACCAACTGTGCCTGGGCCAACACTTCATTTGTATTAGAACATAGAAAGTACATAGAAACATAGAAAATAGGTGCAGGAGTAGGCCATTCGGCCCTTCGAGCCTGCACTGCCATTCAATATGATCATGGCTGATCATCCAACTCAGTATCCCGTACCTGCCTTCTCTCCATACCCTCTGATCCCCTTAGCCACAAGGGCCTCATCTAACTAACTCCCTCTTAAATATAGCCAATGAACTGGCCTCAACTACCCTCTGTGGCAGAGAGTTCCAGAGACCCACCACTCTCTGTGTGAAAAAATTCCTTCTCATCTCGGTCCTAAAGGATTTCCCCCTTATCCTAAACCTGTGACCCCTTGTCCTGGACCTCCCCAACATCGGGAACAATCTTCCTGCATCTAGCCTGTCCAACCCCTTAAGAATTTTGCAGGTTCGCGCAGGAGTAGGCCATTCCGCCCTTTCGAGCCAATCAATATGCTCAAAATCAGCACCCCATTCCTGCTTTCTCCCCATATCCCTTGATTCCGTTAGCCCGAAGAGCTCTGTCTAACTCGCTTGAAAACATCCACTGAATTGGCCTCCACTGCCTTCTGTGGCAGGTATGGTCTCACCAGGGCCATGTGCAACTACAGTAGGACCCCCTTGCTCCTATACTCAAATCCTCTCGCTTTGAAGGCCAACGTGCCATTTGTATTCATGGCAGCCTTTAAATTTGTAGGCTAATTTGTTCAGTCATAGCCTGTTTCACTGCAGCCTCTGCCCTGTTAACAGTGGTACTGTGACCTTTCATACAGCAGTGCGGATATCTATGTCCTTAATCTTGTGTGCAGCTGTGGGCATTGTGCTGTGGCTGCAATTTACTGCAGACCAGAAGGGTGAGTCAGCAAGCCAAAGTCTTAAATATTCAGACATTTGATGCCTACATCTCGCAGTGTGGTTAAAAATATCTTCCCTCCCTGGACTGAAATGTCATAGTCCCACGCTACGGTGGCTGAAACTTTGCTTGAGGAAAGAACTGGGTTGCACAATTGACTCGAGTCAAATGAGTGGGCTAAAGTATAACGTTATTTAAACATTGCACTACTTAATAGGCAAGAGCGCACAGATTGTCCAGTGATTAGTGTTTTAGGGGGAGAAAAAAACACAACCAATGGCTGCAAACTTTGCAGTAATTTTAGTTTTAGAGCGACTGCGAGGGTACAGGCCATTCGGCCCACCAAGCCCATGCCATCCATCGATCACCCGGAAGCCAAATCTACTGTATGTTAACCCAGTTTCACATCCTGCACATTAGGGACAATTTACAGAAGTCAATCAGACTACAAACCTGCACGTCTTTGGCAAGTGGGAGGAAACCAGAGCATCCGGAGGAAACCCACACAGGTCACAGGGAGAACGTACAAACTCCGTTCAGGCAGCCCCTGTAGTCAGGATTGAACCTGCGTCTCTGGTGCTGGGAGGCAGCAACTGTAACGCTGAACCAATGTAACATTATTTGATTGTGAAGTGTTTTAACATCCCCACTCCACCCCCCCCCCCCCCCCCCCCCACACACATTGCAATTACTTTAAAACAATTGTTTTCTTAAAACACTGTATTTCAAATAACACCTACATCATAGTCGGTCAATGTGCAGGTCTTCATCTATAGAATTTATAGCCATCTCTTGAGAAGGTGGTCATGAGTTGTCCCCTTGAATTGCTGCAGTCTTGTTTTTTTTTTAGTTTAGTTTAGAGATACAGCGTGGAAACGGGTCCTTCGGCCCGCGGAGACAGTAGAAAATAGATGATAGGTGCTGGAGTAGGCCATTTGGCCCTTCGAGCCAGCACTGCCATTCAATGTGATCATGGCTGAGTCCGAGCCCACCAGAGATCCCCGCACGCTAACACCACACACACACACACACACACACACACACACACACACACACACACACACACACACTTACTTTATAATTTCACTGAAGCCAAATAATCTACAAACCTGTACATCTTTGGAGTGTGGGGGAGAACCCACGCTGGTGCTGCACTTATCCAGGCAAGGCACTCCTGACTAGTGATGTTGGAACTCAAGGTGGAATCGGCCAGAGAAGGTTGTCAGTGAGCCTCACCACAAGAAACTCACCCTCTGTTCTGCAATTGTCTTCACGGAATTTATGCAGTAAAAATTACCTGGAATAATTCTGCAGAAACCCAGATGGTTGACTCGTGACGCTAGTTCTGCTGTGGGTGGTTGGAGTTCCACATTCTCCCTCATCCAAAGTGGCTGATTGTTTCCAGACAGTTATGGATGGTCCAGTGTGCTATTTTATTTCTAGATGGAGAACCAGTTAGCGGGAATATGATGTATGGTATCGGAGACGCCAATGTTTGGTACAGGGTGGGTTAGTTTAGTTTATTGTCACGTCGAGCGAGGTACAGTGAACAGCTTTTTTGTTGCGTTCCCAGTCAGCGGGAAGACTATATATGATTCCAATCGAGCCATCCACATTGTACAGTTATATTAAAAAGGGACTAATGTGAATAACATTTAGTCCAAGATAAAGCCCAGTAACGTCTGATCAAAGATAGTCCGAGGGTCTCCAATGAGGTAGATAGTGGCTCAGGGCTGCTCTCCAGTTGGTGGTAGAATGGTTCAGTTAAACGATAACAGTCCAGCTGTCCACAGTGCACAAGATACAAGATAAAGGGAATTGCGATTAGTGCAAGATTTAGTGCCCTCTAGTGTTGGGAGTGGGCACAAATACAACCGCCTGTATTTGGAATGGATGCAGATGATAGTTAATTATTATTGGGATGGAAACTTGTCAGGTGGTTAATCAGTCTGTCAATCTTCCCACTATTTAAGAATGTCTATTTCAGTGGATCAATTATTCCACTGAAAATCAAAGTGCGATTGCAAATTGGAAACCAAAAGAGAAAATGCTGGAACCACTCCGTCGGATGGGCTGGATCTGCTCACGCTAAAAGATACTTTCAGCAGAAGATTCTGCCAAGTGGCTCCAACTCATCCCGCACGTATTCCAACTGGGATCCCACCTTCACAATTCCAATCCACAACTTGATGGCGACACTATCCAGTGTTTCTCAAGGCTCTGATCTCGTCATCTTGAGATCCATACTTAATGCCAAGTGTACTAGTGGTATTAAAGAGGCTTGTGGATACTCGCATAGATAGCAGGCCGACTGGATTATGTTCACTTGGCGATAGACACAAAATGCTGGAGTAACGCAGTGGGACAGGCAGCATCTCTGGAGAGAAGGAATGGGTAACGTTTCGGGTCGAGACCCTTCTTCAGACTGGTTAGGGATGAGGGAAACGAGAGACATAAATGATGATATGAACAGATAAAGAACAATGAATGAAAGATATGTAGAAAAGTAACGATGATAAAGGAAACAGGCCATTGTTAGCTGTTTGTTGGGTGAAAACAAGAAGCTAGTGCGAGGGAGAGGGAGAGATGAGAGAGATCAATATTCATACCACTGGGCTGTAAGCTGCCCAAGTTCCTCCAATTTGCGTTTAGCCTCACTCTGACAGTGAATTGTTCAATGTACTCTACAAAGAGGCAGGCATAGCTGGGGCTATTATTACCTCTCCTTTAATACCTTCTCCTTCGACTTACTGTGGACATTCAGTCACTCTACACCTCCATCCCCCACCAGGCAGTCCATAAAGCCCTCTGTTTCTTCCTCGACCGCAGAACCATCCAATTCCGCTCTACTAATACTCTACTGGACCTTGCCCTTAACAACTTCTCCTTCGACTACTCCCACTTCCTCCAAGCCAAAGGCGTAGCTATGGGCACCCACATAGGCCCCAGCTATGTCTGCCTCTTTGTAGGGTACGTTGAACAATCCCTGCCCCAGGCGTACACTGGCCCTATCCACAAACTCTATCTCCGTTACATTGACAACTGCATCAGTGCTACCTCCTGCACCCATGCAGAACTCATGGACTTCATCAACTAAATCACCAATTTCCACCCTGCACTTAAATTTACTTGGACCATCCTCGACACCTCCCTCCCCTTTCTTGATCTCAGTCTCCATCACAGGAAGTAGACTATCGACTGACGTCTATCACAAACCCACTGACTCATAGCTATCTCGACTACACTTCTTCCCACCCTGCTTCCTGCAAAGACTCTATCCCAGGGGTGGGGAACCTGTGGCCTTCTAGGCCATTAAGTGCGGCATTTTGAATGAATCCAAATTTTGGAGAACAAATCCTTTTATTTTTATTAATATGTTTTTGTTCATCTTTTATTTATTTTTTAAATCTTAAAATGAACGTATATTGAAAATACCAAAGAGTAAAAGAAGATTCAACGAAATAATCCTATATCTAATTGAAGTATCTTGGATGCAGCCTTATGAGATTACAGCTAACTTACTGCGGCATTCCGACATGAAAAGATTCCCCATCCCTGCTCTATCCCCTACTCCCAATTCCTCAGTCTATGGCACACCTGCGCCTAGATGAGGTGTTCCATACCAGGTCATCTGCGATGTCGTCATTCTTCAGGGAACGGGGCTTCCGCTCTCCCATCACAGATGAGGCCCTCACTCGTGTCTCCTCGGTACCCCGCAGCTGCGTCCTTGCTCCAGCTCCCCCTAGTCGCAACAGACATAGAGCCCCCTCGTCCTTGCCTTCCACCCCATCAGCCGTCGCATGCAACACATAATCCTCTGAAATTTCCGCCACCTCCAACGGGATCGCACCACCAGCCACATTTTCCCATCTCCACCCCTTTCCGCCTTCCGCAGAGACTGTTCCTTCCGTAACTCCCTGGCTAACTCACTCAGTGCTGGGACCCCAGCTATTTACAATATACATTAATGATCTGGATGAGGGAATTGAATGCAATATCTCCAAGTTTGCGGATGACACTAAGCTGGGGGGCAGTGTTAGCTGTGAGGAGGATGCTAGGAGACTGCAAGGTGACTTGGATAGGTTGGGTGAGTGGGCAAATGTTTGGCAGATGCAGTATAATGTGGATAAATGTGAGGTTATCCACTTTGGTGGCAAAAATAGGAAAACAGACTATTATCTAAATGGAGGCCGATTAGGAAAAGGGGAGATGCAGCGCGACCTGGGTGTCATGGTACACCAGTCATTGAAAGTAGGCATGCAGGTGCAGCAGGCAGTGAAGAAAGCGAATGGTATGTTAGCTTTCATAGCAAAAGGATTTGAGTATAGGAGCAGGGAGGTTCTACTTCAGTTGTATAGGGTCTTGGTGAGACCACACCTGGAGTATTGCGTACAGTTCTGGTCTCCAAATCTGAGGAAGGACATTATTGCCATAGAGGGGGTGCAGAGAAGGTTCACCAGACTGATTCCTGGGATGTCAGGACTGTCTTATGAACAAAGACTGCATAGACTCGGTTTATACTCTCTAGAATTTAGGAGATTGAGAGGGGATCTTATAGAAACTTACAAAATTCTTAAGGGGTTGGACAGGCTGGATGCAGGAAGATTGTTCCCGATGTTGGGGAGGTCCAGGACAAGGTCACAGCTTAAGGATAAGGGGGAAATCCTTTAGGACCGAGATGAGAAGGACTTTTTTCACACAGAGAGTGGTGGGTCTCTGGAACTCTCTGCCACAGAGAATAGTTGAGGCCAGTTCATTGGCTATATTTAAGAGGGAGTTAGATGTGGCCCTTGTGGCTAAGGGGATCAGAGGGTATGGAGAGAAGGCAGGTACGGGATACTGAGTTGGATGATCAGCCATGATCATATTGAATGGCGGTGCAGGCTCGAAGGGCCGAACGGCCTACTCCTGCACCCAATTTCTATGTTTCTATGTTAACTCGTCCCTTCCCACCCAAACCACCCCCTCCCCAGGTACCTTCACCTGCAACCCCGACAGTCCTTTCAGGTTGGGCAGAGGTTCACTTGCACCTCCTCCAACCTCATCTACTGAATGTGTTGTTCGAGATGTGGACTCTTATACATCGACGAGACCAAACGTAGACGGGGCGATTGGTTCGCTGAACACCTTCGCTCAGGCCAACAATTTACAGCAGCCAAATTAACCTACAAGCCTGCACGTCTTTGGAAATGTGGGAGCAAACCGGTGGGCCAAAGGGCCCCCTTCTCCGCTGTACCTCTAAACTAAACTTAAAAAAATAAATAAACTGGAAGGTTTAGATTTCCCTCCAGGAGGAAACTGGAGCAAGCGGAGAAAACCCACGCGTTTACGGGGAGAACGTACAAACTCCGTAGTCGGGATCGAACCTGGGCCTCTAGCGCTGTACGGCAGGAACTCTACCGCTGCGCCAATGTGCTGCCCACTTTCATGAGATGTAGGTGATTCTGGTCACACAATGGCTACATTCACACGGCCACAATCTGTCCTCTTGGGCGTGGCAGATACACAAACTGCTGGAGTAACTCAGCGGGACAGGCAGCGTCTCTGGAGAGAAGGAATGGGTGACGTTTCGGGTCGAGACCCTCGTGGGAATGGTGGCTGGAATTGGATTCGGAGCTGCTTCATCTTGTCCACTTTCTGCTGGAAGGGGTCGAGCAGAATTGCCGTCCCTTCCAAATGGTTATTGAAAGCACCCTTTTGGAATGACTGTACACTGTGTGGTCTCTCACTGCCACTCTTCTCACGAAGCTCACATTCACAAGGCTTAGTTTAGTTTGGAGATACAGCGTGGAAACCGCCTCATCAGCCCACTGGGGCCGTGCCGAATGGTGATCACTCTGTGCACTGGTTCTATCCCACGCGCTCGGGATAATTTAAAGTTGCCAATTAACCTACAAACCCGTATATTTAGTTTAGTTTAGAGATGCAGCACAGAAACGGGCCCATTCGGCCCACCGGGTCCGCACTGACCAGCGATCCCCGCAGACTAACACCATCCCACACATACCAGAAGCCAATTAGCCTGCACGTCTTTGGTGTGTGGGGAGGAATCTGGAGCCCCCGGAGAAAACCCACACAGGTCACAAACTGTGCACGCAGCACCCGTAGTCGGGATCGAACCCAGGACCCTGGCGCTGTGAGGCAGCGACTCTACCACTGCGCTACCATGCCATTCACTAGAAGCAGGTAGAGAATGGCATCATACGTATTGGATGGAAATGCGAGGGAGAGGAGAGGCTGGACACAGAGGGGATGTATGAATAGACTTTAAACCCAAATAACTGCTCTACCATGAGGGCACTTGGAAAATAAAAAAGTTATACTTTCTCCATAGTGTGTGTCCCATTATTAGACTGGCATTAATGGAGTGTCCTGAGCAGTAGTCTGTGTAAGCACAGGACTTCACCATTAGATGTAGGAGCCATTCAGTCCATCGAGTCTGCTCTGCCACTCATTCATGGCTGATCTATTTTCCCTCTCAACTCCATCCTCCGTAACCGTTGACGCCCCTGTACTAACCCTTCACCATCCTGCCCTGGCCGACCTCCACCCTGTTTCACCAGCGCACACACACACGCTCTTCAATCTCTCAGGAGTGCCTGCAAACAGGAGCGAGGGCGGCACTGTCGGTAGCGCCGCTGCCTCACAGCGCCAGAGACCCCGGTTCAATCCTGACCTCGGGTACTGTCTGTGTGGAGTTTGCACGTTCTCCCTGTGCCCGCGTGGGTTTCCCCTGGGTGCTCCGGTTTCCTCCTACATCCCACAGACGTGCGGGCTTTGTAGGTTAATTGGCCTCTGTAAAACTGTCCTGAGTTTTGCAGGGAGTGAATGAGAAAAGGGGATGGGCTTGGTGGGCCGAAGGGCCTGTTTCCATGCTGTATCTTCCTATCAATCACTCACTAACCTATGTTCACAGTGCACCAGGAACATGGAAATCCCTGCACATGCAAATGCTAAATGTGTTCCACAGATTGCCACCAAACCAACACCATTTTCAGTTTACAAGAGTGGAAACAGGCCCTTCGGCCCACTGAGACCGTGCAGACTAGCGATCACCCCGTACACTAGTTCTAATCCCAACACACAAGAGACAGAGAGAGGCGGGGAGAAGCCAATTAACCCACAAACCTGCACGTCTCTGGAATGTGGGAGGAAACCGGAGCACCCGGAGAAAACCCATGCAGGTCACGGGGAGAATGTACAAACTCCGCACAGACAGCACCCATAGTCAGGATTGAACTCTGGCGCTGTAAGGAAGCAACTCTACCGCTGCGCCACCGTGCCGCCCATCACCGCATGTGACTGGATTTCTAGACCTCTCCCTCGTGTCCATTGGCCTTTGGTCAACAGATTGCCAGCCGACAATGTCCGCATCTATTTGTAAGGCTGTTCTCCAGCCTGGGGGCAGGCGATGAATGGTGGTCAAGGCGGACTGTAAATGTGCCTCTTTCCCAGGGTGAGTGTAAGTGTCGTTGTCAGTTTGCCCGTGTTTCTGTGTGATCTCTTTATCATCTGAGAACACGCCAATTGTAATTGCAAAGGGGTGTCCTATTGACAAACCTCTTATTGCAGCCTTATCTGATTCCCTCTGCCTCTGCCTCTGCCTACCTCTCTCTCTCTCTCTCTCTCTCGCTCTCTGTCTCTGCCTCTGTCTGTCTCTGCCTCTGTCTGCCTCTGTCTGCCTCTGCCTGTCTCTGCCTCTGTCTCTGCCTCTGTCTCTGCCTCTGTCTCTGCCTCTGTCTCTGCCTCTGTCTCTGCCTCTGTCTCTGCCTCTGTCTCTGCCTCTGTCTCTGCCTCTCTCTGCCTTTCTCTGCCTGCCTCTGCCTCTGCCTCTCCCTCTGCCCCTGCCCCTGCCTCTGCCCCTCATCAATGCCGCTTTCAATGTCCACAGCAGTAAATCAGAGTTAAATCTTTGTTCTGCATCCTCTTTCTATCGATATCCCAGTTTTTTTTAACCGCTGACTATTTTTGGAAGGTCAAGTCAACTATTCAGAGAAAATCCAATCGAACAAATCACCTCAAATGTCACCAATTGTGGTTGGTGCCGTGAAGTTGAGGGACTCCTTTCATTCTTTACACTCCGCAATGGTTTCATTTGCAATTTTATTGCTTGATGTTACAGCTGAGTGAACTCAATTTGAGTTTGCAATGAATCCCTAAATCTGCCTGGTTTTTGGGATATGCTCATTATCTCACAAAGGGCTGGGATTAACCACCTGTCACAGTGAGGTGGGATTAAGAAATATTGAGTCGGGTCGAGATGGTGCTGAATTGATTCATATTTGACTGAGTCGTCAAGAAAAATGGGAGATGGACACAAAAAGCTGGAGTGACTCAGCGGGTCAGGCTGCACCTCTGCAAACACATGTCGGTGACGTTTTGGCACGGTGGCGCAGGGGTAGAGTTGCTGCCTTGCAGTGCCGGAGACCCGGGTTCGATCCCGAGTACGTGTGATGTCTGTACGGAGTTTGTGCGTTTTCCCCACGACCTGCGTGGGTTTTCTCCAAGATCTTCGGTTTCCTCCCACACTCCAAAGACGTACAGGTTTCAGGTTAATTGGTTTGGTGAATGTGTAAATTGTCCCGTGTGTGTGTGTGTGTGTAGGATAGTGTTCATGTGCAGGGATCGCTGGTCGGCGCGGACTCGGTGGGACGAAGGCCCATTTTCGCCAAACCAAGTCTGAAGAAGGGACCCGAGGTGAAAGGTCACCTCTTCCTTTTCTTCATCCTACCCCATTTTAATCTCCCCATATTACCATCAACACCAGAGGAAGTTGGAACCTCCAGAGGACACATACTCAGTTACAGGAAGGATAGGCAAACTCCACAGAGACAGCACCCAAAGTCAGGATTGAACCTGATATTTTAAAGTTACTCTTGTAACTTTGTCTGTGCCCTATATTTTGCTTATATATATATGTATGTATGGTATACAAATTGAAGAATTTCACTGTGACATGTCACATGTGATCACAAAGTATCAATCTATCAATCCTCTGGTGTCCTAATTTGAGGAAGGACATTCTTGCTATTGAGGGATTGAAGCGTAGGTTCACCAGGTTAATTCCCGGGATGGCGGGACTGACGTATGATGAAAGAGTGGTTCGACTGGGCATATATTCACTGGAATATTAGAAGGATGAGAGGGATTCTTATAGAAACATATAAAATTCTTTAAGGATTGGACAGGCTAGACGCAGGAAAAATTTTCCCGATGTTGGGGGAGACCAGAACCAGGGGTCACAGTTTAAGAATATGGGGTAGGCCATTTAGGACTGAGATGAGGAAAAACGTTTTCACCCGGAGAGTTGTGAATGTGGCATTCTCTGCCACAGAAGGCAGTGGAGGCCAATCCACTGGATGTATTCAACAGAGAGTTGGATATAGCTCTTAGGGTTAACTGAATCAATGGATATGGGAAGAAAGCAGGAACGGGGGCACTGATTCTGGATGTTCAGCCATGATTATATTGAATGGCGGTGCTGGCTGGAAGGGCCGACTCCTGCACTTATTTTCTATGTTTCTAATTAATTTCTGACACAGTAGTGAGAGGGTGTCGGCTTGAAACGTCGACTGCCCATTCCCTCCACCAATGCTGCCTGAACTTGCTGAGTTACTCCAACACCTTGCGTTTGGCTCATACGCAGTGCTTAACATTTCTATAGTTGAAGACTTTTCGAGGCTCTGTTCATTTCTTTAGTGTGAACGCGGCCCGAGTCTTTTTCTGAGATTGGACTGTCCCTGCAAGGCAGAAGCTGGCCACTGGAGGGGGCTGTCCACCTGCTGCTTTGAAGAGGGTGTTGTCGAACTCTTGTTGGGGAGAGGAGGAGAACCTCTTCAAAGTAGGCACACCTTGAGGAGATTTAGTAGTGGAAGACAGTCCCTCTCTCCTAAATCTCAGCCTGAAGAAGGATCTCGACCCGAAACGTCGCCTTTTCTCCAGAGATGCTGTCTGACCTGTTTTTTTTAAAGAGACACAGCGTGGAAACAGGCCCTTCGGCCCACCGAGTCCAAACCGACCAGCAGTCCCCGCACATTAACACTATCCCACACGCACTAGGAACAGTTTCAAGCCAATTAACCTACAAACCTGTACGTCTTTGGAGTGCGGGAGTAAACCGAAGATCATCGGAGCAAATCCACGCAATCACGGGGAGAACGTGCAAACTCCGTACAGGCAGCACCCGTAGTCGGGATCAAACCCGGGTCTCCGGTGCTGCAAGCGCTGTGAGGCAGAAACTCTACCAGAGGTCCTCAAGCACATTGGTGTGAAGTAGCATCTGCAGTTCCTGCCCATACATTCCATCTGTTCCACCGAGACGTTCTGGTCTCCCCAATACAAGAAGAAGGTGGAGACTGTGGAACGGTCACAGAGGAGGTCTTTGTGGTTTCTCCATCACTGTTTGCTCTCTGACTCTTTGTCCTTCCCTCAGCGTATCCCTAAATTGGCCGAATGCCCTAATTCTACTCCTATCCCTTATGACCGTAGATTACCAGTCCACGCCAGCGACAGATTCTGAACGCTGGTCGGTCAATCCAAAGAGAAACAAATGGATTTTCTTTCTTCCCTCTCTGTCGTGTTTTAACTGAAGATAGACACAAAATGCTGGAGTAACTCAGCGGGTCAGGCAACATCTCTGGAAAAAAATAATAGGTGGTGTTTCGTGTCGAGACCGTTCTTCAGAAGAAGGGTCTCGACCCGAAACGTCATCCATTCCTTCTCTCCAGAGATGCCGCCTGTCCCACTGAGTTACTCCAGCATTTTGTGTCTGTCGTCAGCTGTAGATTGTTTCAGTTTGCTCACGGCTCAGCTACAGTTCCTGGAACGTTTCTGTGTTTAATACAAAACTGTTGGTGAAAAGCCAACCTCCTGTTGAAGGGAGGCTGAGATGAAACGTCAATGCCCGGAGACACCAAGGGTGAACGATCATACGATACGATAGAAGTTTAATTATCCCAGGAGGGAAAGTCATCTGCCAACAGACATCAAACACAAAATACATGAAACATGACATTAAAGTGATGAGTGGAAAGGATTGGGGATGTGCAAAGATTGGGGAAGGGGGGGAAGGGGGGGAAGGGGGGGAAGGGGGGAGGGTGGTAGAGGGAGGGGGGGGAGTTAGTCTACCCCACGACAGGAGGGGGAGGAGTTACACACTTTGATAGCCACAGGGAAGAAGGATATCCTGTGGCGTTCTGTGCTGCATCTTGGTGGGACCAGTCTGTTGCTGAAGGTGCTCCTCAGGTTGACCAGTGTGTCATGGAGGGGGTGAGCTGGATTGTCCAGGATGCTCCACAGTTTGAGGAGCATCCTCCCCTCCAAGACCAACCTCCCATGAATCCAGCTCCACCCCCAGGACGGAGCCGGCCTTCCTGATGAGTTTGTTGATCCTGTTGGCGTCCGCGGCCTTCGCCCCGCTGCCCCGGCACACGGCAGCGAAGGAGATGGCACTGGCTGCCACCGATTGGTAGAACATCTGCAGCAGCTCACTGCAGATGTTGAAGGAGTGGAGCCTTCTCAAAAAGTACGGCCGGCTCTGTCCCTTCTTGTACAGGGCCTCAGCGTTCCTGGACCAGTCCAGTTTACTGTCCAGGGTATTTGTACTCCCTGGTAAACTGCACATCCACACCATTGATGGAGACAGGAGACAGGGGGCAGGGGTGTTCCTCTCCTCCTAAAGTCCACCACTAACGCCTTAGTCTTGTCAGTGTTGAGCTGCAGGTGATTCAGCCCACACCACGAGACAAAGTCGTTGACTACATCTCTGTATTCAGCTTCCCTCCCCTCACTGATGCAGCCCACAATTCTGCAGGTGGCAGGAGACGGAGTTATTCCTGAAATCCGAGGTGTAGGTGGTAAACAGGAAGGGAGAGAAGATCATAAGATCGTAAGTAAGTGATCGGGGCAGAATTAGGCCATTCGGCCCATCAAGTCTACTCCGCCATTCAATCAAGGCTGATCTATCTCCCCCTCCTAACCCCATTCTCCTGCCTTCTCCCCATAACCTCTGATACCCGTACTGATCAAGAATCTACTTAACTCTGCCGTGAAAATATCCACTGTTGCAAAGAATTCCACAGATTCACCACCCTTCGACTAAATAAATTTCTCCTTATCTCCTTCCGGAAAGAACGTCCTTTAATTCTGAGGCTATGACCTCTGGTCCTCGACTCTCCCGCTAGTGGAAACATCCTCTCCACATCCACTATCAATCCAAGCCTAAAGGGAAGAGGAAAGTGGGGCAGTGGTTTATCTCAAGCGACTCGCGATGCTACCCTGCATGTAAATGCGTTCGTCCCTCAGAGTGGAGTTTAGTTTAGAGATACAGCGTGGAAACAGGCCCTTCGGCCCACCGAGTCCGCACCGACCAGTGATCCCCGCACACTAACACTATCCTACACACACACAGACTAGGGACAATTTACACATACATCAAGCCAATTAACCTACAAACCTGTGCGTCTTTGGAGTGTGGGAGGAAACCAAACATCTCGGAGAAAACCCACGTGGTCACGGGGAGAACGTACAAACTCCGTGCAGACAGCACCCGTAGTTGGGATCGAACCTGGGTCTCTGGTGCTGTAAGTAGGTATGTTACAAAACTTACCTTGAGCAGTGCTGCAGTTCTGCCGCTCCCCATGTGCGTGACTTTGGCGCCTTTCAGAGGGGGGCGGGCTTAAAGTGCTGATTTTCAACAGACAGGGAAAATCGATCCATGTTGGGCGATTTCGTTGCGGAAAAAAAATCGCTCCGACATTTCATTCATGAAGGTATTTATAAATTACGCTAGATTATTTATTAACTAGAGTAATTTAAAAATCACCTTCAAAAGCCGTGAGCGCCGACAACGGGAAGGATTTTGCGTTGGGGAGAAAAAAAGGTACACAGTTTATTTTTATATTAAAAGTTGGTTTTTATGGAGGCTTTAATCATATTTTCATGTTGGGAAATGGGGTCCAAAAAAATGTATGAACCAACAGTATTTTTCCTCCCGACTTCACCGCTAACCGCAACGTTCTAATCCACCGCATTCCACTAAAACCCACTCGCTAGTTGATTTAAATGGCCATTAATTTACAGGCATTAAACACTAAATTCCTTCCATTTGGCCCAGAAAGTCAAGAAAATGAGATTTAAAAATTATGTTATATTGTGGATTATTGTGTGAATGTTATTTGGACACTTAGGCAATTAAAAAAAAGTTTATCTTTTCTTAAGAAATGGATAGATGTTTAGATCTACTCATTGAATTTTGTAATTAGCTACAATTAGATAACGAACTAATTATATGCTTTAATTTCAGGTCATCCAAGTAAGATTGTTTCATATTTGTTTCAGAATGCTTCAATCTATAATAACTGAAAATTTCATTGAGTTCTCTTAATTTTTAAGAAAGTTATGGGCTTTTAACTGTTCTAGATCACAGCTTTTGAGTTAAGTCAATTGAAAGGCAATGGGGAACAAGATGCTAATTTCCCAGTATGAAAATGGTCATAACTTTCTTAATACTGAAGATATGAAAGTGAATTAGGTGTCAAATTAAACTTCTTTTTATGCTTTATCTGATGGGATAAATTGCAGACTTAATTTTTTAAATCTCAAAATATTGTAACATTGCTACTGTAAGCGCTGTAAGGCAGCGACTCTACCCCTGCGCCACCTTGGCTGCCCTGGAGTGCGGCCATTTGAAGTTTAATTACAATACCAGAGTGCTAGCGGCAGGCAGCTAAAAGTTAGTGTTCTGTCACGCAGACTGATGATCGCTTAACACTCAAGGCTGTTGCAACCGAATGAAAACACAGATGGGTGGACCATCTGCTGGCGTCTCCCTGCATTTGTAATACCGCCGTGTCCTAAAAGAGGGAGTGTTTACACACACAGCCCTCTGCTCCCCCCCCCCCCCCAACCCCCCGTGGCCGACACTAAACCTATTCAATCGCAGGTTGGTTACAGCGCCTTGAAGGAGGATATTCGGCCCATCAGGTTAATTCTGGCTCTCTGTACAGAAACTGTCCCGCTGGTCTCACTCCCTAGATAGACACAAAAAATGTTGGAGTAACTCAGCGGGTCGGGCAGCATCTCTGGAGAAAAGGAATAGGTGGCGTTTGCGGTCGAGACCCTTCTTCAGACTGAGAGTCAGGGGAGAGGGGAACTAGAGGCGTGAAAAGGCACAAAGAATAAATTAATGAAAGGTGCGAAAGGAACAAATCAAAGCCAGCGACGATGATCAAGGTGGAGCCCACAATGGTCCATTGTTGGCTGTGGGAAAGGTGATAAAGAGTGAAACTAAGGAGGACGACAGTGAAACTAGTAGGGCGACTAGGGTGGGGAGGAACAGAGAGGGAGGGAGGGAATGTAAGGTTTACCTTAGTTCTATATTTGAGGTCAGCTGAGAGAGGTTCAGATGGAGTAAAAGACGGAATAGTTTCACCCACAGCCGGCTCGGAGTTTTGAAGGCCCAGCCTGTGATGGCGGTGGATGCGGCGACCCTCACGGCAAACAAGGTAATATAGAAACATAGAAAATAGGTGCAGGAGTAGGCCATTCGGCCCTTCGAGCCTGCACCGCCATTCAATATGATCATGGCTGATCATCCAACTCAGTATCCTGTACCTGCCTTCTCTCCATACCCCCTGATCCCATTAGTCACAAGGGCCACATCTAACTCCCTTTTAAATATAGCCAACAAACTGGCCTCAACTACCTTCTGTGGCTGAGAATCCCACAGATTCACCACTCTCTGTGTGAAAAATGATTTTCTCATCTCGGTCCTAAAAGACTTCCCCCTTATCCTTAAACTGTGACCCCTTGTCCTGGACTTCCCCAACATCGGGAACAATCTTCCTGCATCTAGCCTGTCCAACTCCTTAAGAATTTTGTAAGACTTGAAAACAAGACATGGGGCACTACCGACCAAGAGCAGGTAAATGGGGTAAGTATGAATGATGAATGGATGATGAATGGTACAAGTCTCAGTGATGTTCTTTGTTTTGTGTGCCCAGGGTATACAAAGAGTCGCCACATAAAGGGCACCAAAAGAGTTGCAAAGTATTCGCTTTGAACACAAACCATTTTTAACACATTCCATTTATGGTCCCCCTTAGTTCTCGGGGGGCCCCCCACGCCGGGTCCTCTGTTCTCGGCAGTGGGTGCCGGAAGACGGCCCGCGCCCTCATCGACACAGACACGTAATGGTCAAAGCACAGACGGGGTGGGCCGAAGGGCCTGTTTCTATGCTGTATGACGCTCAGCTTCCATGAGCCGGCAGTGAGGGGCGATCGATGGGTTGATGGAACCTCTGAGCCCCGACACTGGACTGGGCTCAGAGATGTGGCGTCAACTCCCCGAGACTGGGTGTGAGTGGGGGGGGAGCCTACAGGGATAAAGGTGATGTGCCATCAGGTAAGATTTCCCCTCGGCAGAGACCTTCTGAGACCTTCATCGGAGGCAACTTTGGAGACTTTGCTGTGCATTCCAATATCCAGATCATTTATTTCTATCTATGAAAACCGTGATCCCAGCACCGAGCCCCGGGACATTGCTCTAACACCCTCTCGTCTGCGAAGCAAACATTTAATCGAGTCTTGCTATTTTCTATTTACAAGATTTTTTAATCCACCCTCTCTGACCACCCTCTTCCATAATCCATAATTAAAAAAAAAACGACCTTTTATCCGATGTTTTGTCACTATTCCTTAAATTCATGTTGATATCCTCCACATTTTCTTCCTAAAAGAATGTCCTTTAATTCTGAGGCTGTGGCCTCTGGTCCTAGACTCTCCCCCTGGTGGAAATAGACTCTCCCGCTAGTGGGAACATCCGCTCGGCATCAATGCCTCTAGCTTCCCACTCCCCGGACTCTCAGTCTGAAGAAGGGTCTTGACCCTAAACATCACCCATTCCTTTTCTCCAGAGATGCTGCCTGTCCCGCTGAGTCACTCCAGCATTTTGTGTCTGTCTTCGATGAAAAATAATTTCAATTAGGTTAGTCAAGCAAATGATGCTGCCTCTTCTTAATTCCTCTCTGGGGCGCCTGTTAATTCATTCTGTTGTTACTGTATCTAAATCCCTGCACTGTACTTAGGTTAAACTGACCAGCCTGCTTCTAGGAAATGAGGCGGTTCATACCCTCAGGGAGTTTGTACGTTCTCTCTATGACTGCGTGGGTTTTCTCCGGGTGCTCTGGTTTCCTCCTACACTCCAAAGACGTGCAGGTTTGTAGGTCAATTGGCTTCTGTAAATTGTAAATGGTCCCCAGTGTGTAGGATCATGCTGGTGTAAGCGGTGGTACACAAAAGGCTGGAGAAACTCAGCGGGTGCAGCAGCATCTAAGGAGCGAAGGAGATAGGCGACGTGTGTGCGGTGATCGCTGGTCGGCACGAACACGGTGGGCCGAAAGGCCTGTTTCCACGCTGTATCTCTGAAGTCTAAAGTTCTGGCATAACATGGTGTTTAAAATACACCCATTCCACTATTCACCCTCCTCAATGTTATGCCAGCCACCATGGTTTACTATCATGATTGTTTCTCGTCTCTAAGGACACTGATGGAAGGTACTCGCTAGAATTTAGACGATTGACGGGGGATCTTATAGAAACTTACAAAATTCTTAAGGGGTTGGACAGGCTAGATGCAGGAAGATTGTGCCCGATGTCGGGGAAGTCCAGAACAAGGGGTCACAGTTTAAGGATAAGGGGGAAGTCTTTTAGGACCGAGATGAGAAAAACATTTTTCACACAGAGAGTGGTGAATCTGTGGAACTCTCTGCCACAGAAGGTAGTTGAGGCCAGTTTATTGGCTATATTTAAGAGGGAGTTCGATGTGGCCCTTGTGGCTAAAGGGATCAGAGGGTATGGAGAGAAGGCAGGTACAGGATACTGAGTTGGATGATCAGCCATGATCATATTGAATGGCGGAGCAGGCTCGAAGGGCCAAATGGCCTACTCCTGCACCTATTTTCTATATTTCTATGTCCTCACCTTGACACGTTTAGCCCTGCCCACATGAGCCAAACACCGTTGCTTTCTACGATCAAAGCATTTACGCAGCTCTAAATTGATTCTGTGATTCCCACTGCTGCACTGGAAGGATTCCTATTTTTGCACCACTCGCACTATCCTGTGCTAATATTCCTCTGGCATATCCAGTGCCCACTACCTTGTGTGTCTGTTCAAACATTAGGTCCAGCACGTTGAGCACCTTGGATTTGATGTGATCATCTCAATGTGGCCCAGACACTAACTTATCTCAAAATCTGATCCAAAAATGCATTAAAAATGTAATGCCGCAATAGATCTTTCAGAGCTAGTGCCATAATCTCTCTTGGTCCCTGTGAATCAACTCCCGATCAAGTTGGGCCGAAGGGCCTGTTTCTGTGCTGTGTGCCTCTTAATGGTGGGACTCGTGTAGATGGGCACCTTGGTCGGCTGGCATGGGTAAGTTGGGCTGAAGGGCCCGTTTCCATGCTGTATGACTATGACTATCTATAACACTCTTCAATCCCAGAAGCTACGTTGAAATGTCTCTTGACCTTGTTAAATGGAACATCAACTCTCTGTAGGATTAGGTCTATTATTGTCACGTGTACAGTGTAAGTTTTGTTTTGCAAGCAAGTCAATCAAATCGGATAACATTACACATAAATATATTCAAACCAAACTCACATCCAGTAGGTGGAACCAAGGGGAGAAGAGATACAGCACAGGAACAGGCCCTTCGGCCCGACGTGCCTGTGCCAGTTAACTCAATCTTTGCCTGCACGTCTTGCACTCAATGTTATTCCCTCAATCCTGTATCTGTACACTGACTTGATTGTAATCATGTATAGATCATAGGTTCTAGGAGCAGAATTAGGCCATTCGGCCCATCAAGTCTACTCCACCATTCAATCACGGCTGATCTATCTTTCCCTCTCATCCCCATTCTCCTCCCTCCTGCCCGTAACCCCTGACACCCGTACTAATCGAGAATCTGTCAATTTCCGCCTGAAGAAGTCTTTTCGCTGACTGGAGAGCATGCAACAAAACGTTTGTCACTGTACCTCGGTACATGTGATGATAATAAACCAAACATTATCCATGTGCCTCTCCAAAAGTCGTTTAGACGCCACTTTCAAAGTTACGCTTGCCTCGTATAGCGAATGTTACCTGTTTGTCACAATTAATGGTGACCTTCACAAACTCACTCCAGCAAGAGTCAGGTGGTCACGAGTGCTCAATGATGTTGCCACTGAGGGTGGGATTTGAATCTTCACCATGTCTGTCGTCCTTGTTGCCAGTGCACAGTCGGAGCGTTCAATACGATCTTGAACTCGAACAAGATAAACAGAAGCTGAGACAAGGTCCTGGTTGTTTATTCATAGATTGCTGTTGGAACCTTTCACACACAAGTAGAGAACAATCAGTCAAATGACACCAACCTTTGAGTGGAGAGCAGCCTTCAAGCAGAAAATATTGTCCTTAACCAATGCTGTATAAGCTGTGCGGTGTCAAACTTTGCTTCGTACCATTTCACTGTATAAATTGCAAGATGTAGCGATAGTCTCACGGACACGTGATCTTTGATCAGGTGGTCTTGTCTCATGTGAATGGGTCGGTGAGTAAACTGTTTGGATTCTGCATTGTCCCCAACTGAGTTGGAAGGGAAAGAGAGTTGGGGTTTGTAAGCCAAAAGGAACTGTTACTGAACCTACACTGACGTGGATGGGGAGAACGATGGGGTCTGGGCTGGAGAGATAGATGGGAAGCGTCCATCCGCTTTCATAGCCACAGAACGGGTACAGCTTTCGTTACGTGTAGGAAGAAACAGCAGATGCTGGATTAAACTGAAGATAGACACAACTCTCTAGACTGCGAGAGGCTCCTAGACTGTGGGACAGCATCCCTCTTCCCATCAGAACTGCCCCCTCCATCGACTCCTTTAAATCGAGACTTAAAACTCATCTCTACTCTCAAGCCTTTCTTGATATCATCTGAGTGAGGGCTATATGCATGTAGTGATGTTTGTATTTAATCTATGAACCACTGTTAGTACCTCCACCAATCTAAAGCACTTTGGCCAACGAGAGTTGTTTTTTAAATGTGCTATAGAAATAAAAGTGACTGGACTTGACTTTGCACAAAGTGCTGGAATAACTCGGTGGGACAGACAGCATCACTTATTCCTTCTCTCCAGAGACGCTGTCTGACCTGCTGAGGTACTCCAGCTTTTTGTGTCTGCAGCTTTCTTTAGTTAGTTTATAGCAGGGGTTCCCAACCTTTCTCATCCCGTTTACCCCTGGCAACTTTAATAGCACATAGCAATGTTATTTCACTTATTTATGAACAAGTAATGATGAACAGACCAGAACCGAACACAGTCAGTCAATGAAGAAAAAATATGTACAAATCCAGAATCAACAAATTTACCCCCAGGTTGGGAACCCTTGGTTTAGATGTACAGCACAGAAATACCGAATCCATGCCCACCACCCGTTCACACTAGTTCTACGTTACCCCAGTTACGCACCCACTCCCTGCGCACTAGGGGAATTTTACAGGGGCCAATTAACCTACAAAGCTGTGTAGACAAGAACTGCAGATGCTGGTATATACCGAAGATAGACACAAAGTGCTGGAGTAACTCAGCAGGTCAGGCAACATCTCTGGAGAGAAAGGATGGGTGATGTTTCGGGTCGGGACCCCCTTCTTCAGACATTTAAACTACAGGGCTGCACGTCCTTGGGATTGGCGGGGAGAGTGGAGCACCTGGAGGAAACGCACGCGGTCGTAGGGAGACCGAGGAAACTCCACACTGACAGCACCCAAGGTCGGGATCGAACCCGGGTCTCTGGCGCTGTGACGCAGCTGCGGAAACATTAGTGCCGATGGTTGGTCTGGATTTGGGCAAGACAAGCACCAGGATAGCGAGCATAGGACGGCACAGCGGTAGAGTTGCTGCCTCACAGCGTCAGGGACCCGGGTTCGATCCCGACTATGGGCGCTGTCTGTACGGAGTTTGTACGTTCCCCCCGTGACCTGCGTTGGTTTTTCTCCGAGATCTTCGGTTTCCTCCCACACTCCAAAGACGTACAGGTTTGTAGGTTAATTGGCTTGGTGTCAATGTACATTGTCCCTAGTGTATGTGGGATAGTGTTAATGTGCGGGGATCGCTGGTCGGCGCAGACTCTGTGGGCCGAAGAGCCTCTTTCCACACTGTATCTCAAAACTAAACTAAATGAGTGCTTGATGGGCTTGCCTGGGTGAGATGGGCTGAAGGGCCTCTTTTCATGCTTCATTCCCTCATTTCCATGTGTGTGTGTGTGAACTTCCTTTTTAAGTTTTGAAATGAAATCTGAAGAAAATGTCTCATCCCTGGTGATTCATTGAAGCCAGGCTGAATGATTAAGAAATGAGAGTGGGTCTCAGAATTAATCAATGTACCGCGCGCAATAATGACGTCCATAGAATCAGTGACTGTTAGTCCGAGACTCTCCCACTACTGGAAACTTCCTCTCCACGTCCACTCCATCCAAGCCTTTCACTGTTCTGTATGTTTCAACGAGGTTCCCCCCCCTCATTCTTCTAAACTCCAGTGAGTACAGGCCCAGTGCCGACAAATGCTCATCATAGGTTAACCAACTAATTCCTGGGATCATTCTTGTAAAGTAGCAAAGTGGGTGGGAATGGCCCCACCCCCAAATTACTCAAGGATATTTGAATATGATCAGCATTCTTTAATATCACCATTCATAGAAACATCGAAACATAGAAAATAGGTGCAGGAGGAGGCCATTCGGCCCTTCGAGCCAGCACTGCCATACGTTGTGATCATGTCTGATCGTCCCCAATCAATAACCCGTGCCTGCCTTCTCCCCATTATTGATTATTCCTTCATTATCGCTGGGTGGAAGGCCCCCACATAACACTTGCATTGCAGCACCATAATAAGGAAGAACGTATTAAACAGCATCCAAAATGTTCAACCAGAAAGAAATGGACAGAAAAACGAATCTGCATATCCAAAAGCATTAATCATCCTCAAGCAAGTATAGTTTATAAAGCTTAAAGTTGTTTTAATTGTTCAGTAATTAACCACTGTATGTGATGTCCCATAACTCAACGGTTCAATGGTACTTTGTCACATGTACCGTGGTACAGTGACGTTCATTTTTTTGCATGCAGTTCAGTAAAAAGTATTATTAATATATTAGCACAATCTTAGTTAAGTACGAGTTCTGGGCAGCACATGTGGCGCAGCGGTAGAGTTGCTGCCTCACAGCCCCAGAGACCCGGGTTCGATCCTGACCGCGGCGGGCGCTGTCTGTACGGAGCTTGTACGTTCTGCCCGTGACCTGCGTGGGTTTTCCCCGGGTGCTCCGGTTTCCTCCCACACTCCAAAGCCGTGCAGGTTTGTAGGCTAATTAACTTGATAATATTGTCTCTAGTGTGCGGGGTTCGCTGGTTGGCGTGGACTCGATGGGCTGAAGGGCCTGTTTCTGCGCTGTATCGCAAAACTAAACGCTCCCAACTATGTTTTTATTGAAGTTGAAAGGGGGGGGGGGCTGGGGGGGGGGTGAATGGAGGGCAAAATATACCTGTTTCAATGTCCCCTCTGACTCTGTCAAAGAGCACCAGACTGGGAGCAAATTGGCTGGTTCTATTTCATTACTAATGACCCATCTGGTCTGTAATTCCCTGACTACTGCTTGGAAAGTTAGGACCTTTGATTAGCGTAATTACAATATTAGTTCTAGTTGTAAGAGCAGTTAAAAAAATAACATGTTTGCAAACAAGAACAGGGGTCCATTGTTCACTACGACACAGCGAAAACAGCGGCATGATGGCGCAGCGGTAGAGTTGCTGCCTCACTGAGCCAAAGACCCAGGTTCGATCCTCACTACGGGTGCTTGTCCGTGCGGAGTTTGTACGTTCTCCCCGTGACCTGCGTGGGTCTTCTCCGAGATCTTCGGTTTCCTCCCACACTCCAAAGATGTACAGGTTTGTAGTTTAATTGGTTTGGTATAATTGTACATTGTCGTGTGTGTGTGTGCGTGCGTGCGTGCGTGTGTGTGATAGTGTTAATGTGCGGGGATCGTTGGTCGGTGCGGACTCAGTGGGCCGAAGGGCCTGTTTCTGCGCTGTATTTCTAAACTAAACTGAACTAAACTAAGAAAAGATAAATGATCTCTTCCCTGAAATGAGGACAAACTAGGGGAACGCACGGAAACAACTTCAGGCAGAGATTTATAAATAAACTATTTTAGGCAGATTAATTATCAATTTAATTATCCTGCAATCTGATCCCAACAGAGTATAATTATACAAAGTGAATACTTGCTAGTCTTTAGAAATAGGTTGAAGTGTGATTTCCGTGGTCATAGAGCGAAGCGGAATGAGGTTGAACACATAATTACCGTGCAGCCATCCAGTAACACCATCACAAGAGCTGCTTTTAGAGATACAGCGCGGAAACAGGCCCTTCGGCCCACTGAGTCCATGCTGGGCTGACGGGCCTGTTTCTGCGCTGTATCTCTTTAAAAATTAAAACTAACCTCACCTGGAATTCTGAAGGCTACAAAAGCCTCAGTTTGTTTCGTGCACTACATGTGCAATATGGTGACGTTAGCACATTATATTCAAATTGTAGAACTCACTTCCTCTGTCCAGAAGACAGCATTTCAGAAGCCAGCCTTGCACAAGGCCGACACAAAATGCTGGGGTAACTCAGCGGGACAGGCAGCATCTCTGGAGAGAAGGAATGGGTGATGTTTCCGGTTGAATCTCGCCCCGAAGCAACACACATTCCTTCTCTCCGGATATGCTGCCATCAATAGACAATAGACAATAGGTGCAGGAGTAGGCCATTCGGCCCTTCGAGCCAGCACCGCCACTCAATGTGATCATGGCTGACCATTCCCAATCAGTACCCCGTTCCTGCCTTCTCCCCATATCCCCTGACTATCCCCTGCTATCTTTAAGAGCTCTATTTAGCTCTCTCTTGAAAGTATCCAGAGAACCGGCCTCTGCCACCCTCTGAGGCAGGGAGTTCCACAGACCCGCAACTCTCTGTCCTCGTCGCCATTCTGCCCTGCTGAGTTACTCCAGCATTTTGTATCTATCTTCACTGTTGGTCAGCAGCTGCAGTTCCTCCCTACACTGTGCACAAGACAGAATCCCCACTCCTCGCTGACGGAGCAGCTATAACACGTAGGTTGCGATTACAAGCATAATATAATTGCAGAACAATGAACTGCCTCTTCCATCATTCCCTTTCGAACATCACTCAAATGTTTGATCACGGTAGACAACTCTTTAATCCCCGTGATCTCGAGTCATTCACTGTCCGTTTCCGAGGGAGATAACCGGAGTGAGTTATAAGTAAGTTCTCTCTTGGTGTTCGGGGAAGAAGGGGTGCATGCAAAGCGGCAGGGTTGAAGGTTGTGCAGCAGCTTCAACCCCTCCAGAGTGAATCTCCCTCCTCAACAGGAGAGCGATAGAAACCAGGCTGTGAAGAAGTTGATGGGATATTCTTGAGCGGTTCCATCCATCTTCACCAGCGTTGGGCGTGCATCAATCTAAGGCAGGTTGGTGCGTGGAAAGGAGGAAGAATTCTGCTGTTAACATCCCTGACCTTGTGGAGCAGAGTAGACTCACGGAGCACAGGAGGCCTTTAAGCTCGTAGTGAATGAACTGGCCAGCTCCTAGTCGTCACACACCTCTCCTTTCGCTGCGCACCCTTCACAAGTTCACTTCTTCCAATTGCCTTTTGAAATTCACGACGCATCGGTTTCCAATGCGTTACTAGGTTTACATAGCATCCTGTCGTAAGTAAGAATGTCACTGTTCTGTTTTGGGACTCGAGGCCGCGGATGTCCACATTGTCAATGGACATGGATGGGAGAGTTCAATCCAACCCAAACCTTGGCCAAGATGCTGGTGACTCCCTGCATGATCTCCAGTGCGCGCGGTAAGCGGGAAAGTTGTGGAGCCTTCCCGTTGCATTTGTCAGCACGATATCCTGGGACTTCGTGCTCCTTTCCTCCCTGAGGCTACGTCAGGACTTTGGTTGATGCGAGAATCCATCCATTTCTCGTCTCCGGTACTTCAATGCAACTCTCAGCTGGTCTGTTTGAACGTTGCATTAACAGCGCTCAGAGACAAACTGAACCCAAGGGCGTCGCTGTGATTAATGTAGACACAAAATAATTCTTGCCTCTGATATTCCGCTCAGCTAAAGGCTAAAGCCCGCAAAGCCTCAGTAAAGACCGACAAACTGTAAAACAGCTTGTTGCAACTTAATATTTCACCCGTCAGTTATGTTTCTGATTTTATTTTGAGCATTGCACACTTAAAGAATAATCTCACCACCACGTCCATTTGTACACTCCTCGATGGCGATCACTAGTATATGATCCTGGGATGGTGCTTAATGTTGAATCCAAGCAGCGGAGGAGTAGAAAGAGTTGATTTCAGTTCGTAACACAATGCCCCGGCATGTGGGACACTTCTTCAGAAGCTTGGAACGAAAATGGTTTTGTTCTGGAGGCGGCAAGGCTGTTTAATAGTTTCAAGAACAGTGTGAGGACACAGCAGCAGTCTGTGTCGTCTGGTGGCTGTTTGCCACCTTTTGTCCCGAAGGTGACATCCTCTTGGTCAACGAGACATCATGCGGACAAACTCTGGCGAGGGAGAAGAGTAGATTAGTTTATTTTGTTTATTTTAGAGATACAGCGCAGAAACAGGCCCTTCGGCCCGCAGAGTCCATGCCAGCCCGCGATCCCTGCACACCAGCAATATCCACACGCCTGTACGGAGTTTGTACGTTCTCCCCGTGACCTGTGTGGGTTTTCTCCAAGATCTTTGGTTTCCTCCCACACTCCAAAGATGTGCAGGTTTGTAGGTAAATTGGCTTGGTCTAACTGTACATTGTCCTTAGTGTGTTGTAGGATAATGTTAGTGCGGGGATCGCTGGTCGGTGCAGACTCGAGGTCCGACGGTGCCTGTTTCTGCGTTGTATCTCTAAACTAATGGTGTTAAGTGAAGAACGTGATTTGAGGTGCTCATAAAATGTGCGACACGGTGGCGCAGCGGTGGGGTTGCTGCCTTACAGCACCAGAGACCCGCGTTCGATCCTGACCACTGGTGCTGTCTGTACGGAGTTTGCACGTTCTCCCTGTGGCTGTGTGGGTTTTCTCCGGGTGCTCTGGTTTCCTCCCGCTTTCCAATGAGTTGCAGGTTTGTAGGTTAATTGGCTTTGGTAAAATTTGGAAATGGGCCCTGATGTTCAGGATAGTGCTGGTGTACGGGGGGATCGCTGGTCGGCGCGGGCTCGGTGGGACAAACATTGGGCCGGTGAGGAAGTGGTGCTCAGTCCCACTGGGCCGATCAGGCCGGTTCTTACCTTCAAAGTCAACGCGCCCGTCCCCGTTCAAATCCACGTCTTTCAGTATTTCTTCAATATCCCGGTGTCCAATCTGTTGGCCGAGTAATTTCTTCATGGCTTCGCGAAGTTCTGTGGTGCTAATCTCACCGTCTCCATTTGTGTCGAACTGCGCGTAAAGCAGACCCCGTCTCAGTTTGCAGCAGAGTTAAACGAAACACGATGCAGAGAGTCTGCCGGTCGTCAAAACCGGTTCTGGCTAGGTTTATTGATCATGCAAGCCTTCAATCTGTTCTCGCCCACGATCAGCATCCATCCCCCCCCCCCCACGTGTTTGTAACGGTCCACCACCAATTTTCCGGCAACTGGTGGTCCGGCATCTCCTTAAATCCGGACAATATTATGAGAGTGCGCTTGAAATCCCCCTCGGAAGTCCCCCCTGAAAATATGAGGCCTAGGCCAGGTGAGGCGGACGATCTCGACCTCATCGGGGCATCGCGGATCGAATTTGCCCGCTGTGGCCGGGACTCTGGAACTCCGGCCCAGCCGGAGCCGGCAGATCCGTTCCTATAGCCGAATTCTGCGGCCGTCTTTGGGGCCAGTATCTCAGTCCCTGGGAAGCCTTTGCAAGCCGCAGTGGAACCATTGGACTCCTCTCGGAGGCCGTGACACCTGTTGGCCCGGCAAAACGGATAATCCAGAACGGCTCTGGAACCAAGGGTGCCGGAAAATCAGTGATGGACCTGCACAACGTTCGTTTGAATGCCCCCTGTACTATCTGCCCCAACACCTCCGTCATTAGGAAGGTCACCCTCACTGCAGTCCAAGTGCCAGTACACCAACCTCTCTCTCACACCGTGCATGAATTTCCTCCTAAAGGGCCTGTCCCACGAGCATGGGATGAGCGCGACCTAAAGTGGTCGCTTGAGCCGTACGGCCTCGCTGGGGCCGGTCCCACTTCGATCGCCAGAGCCGTATGGAGTTGTGCGGAGCTGGTCCCGACATCGCGCGGGGCTCCGAAAAACTGACACTGTTCAAAAATCCCGCGCGGCAACGGCCTGTCGGCCCGCAGCTGCATTGAGGCCGTATGCAACATCTCGGCATTGTATGCAGCGTCTTGACAACGTACGCCTAGCGTTGCGCGATGACGTCACCGCCCGGCGTGCCGTTGCGTGATGACATCACCGCCCGGTGTGCCATTACGTGATGACATCACTGCCCAACGGCATGCGACGTCCAAATTCAGTCGGCCCGCCTCCTGCCCAGCTGATTGGAGAGCATGATGTCGGGACCAGCTCCATACGACTCCGCGGTTGGAAGTGGGACCGGCCCCGCGAGGCCGTACGCCTCAAGCCATCACGTTCGGTCGCGCTCGCCGCATGCAGTCGCGTGCTGGTGGGACAGGCCCTTTATTCACTCTTCGTGCTTTGGCTCCGCTGATGGAACGAGACCCCGAGTTCAAATTGACCTCCCGAGATTTGAGTCCATAACAACAAGGAACTGCAGACGCTGGTCTCTGGAGTAAAGGAATGAGCGACGTTTCGGGTTGGGACCCATTTTCACAGCAAAGTGTGAAGAAGGGACCTGACCCAAAATGTGGCCTCTATCCATGTTCCCCAGAGTTCCTGCCTGACCCGCTGAGTCTTGTATATTTTTACGGCAGAGATAGGCATAGAAACAAAGGAAATAGGTGCAGGAATAGGCCATTCGGCCCATCGAACCAGCACCGCAATCTATATGATCATTGCTGATTATCCAAAAACAGTACCCCGTTCCTGCTTTTTCCCCAAATCCTTTGACTCCATTAGCCCTTAGAGCTATATCTAACTCTGTCTTGAAAACATCCAGTGAATTGTCCTCTACTGCCTTCTGTGGCAGAGAATTCCACAGATTCGCAATTCTCAGGCTGACAAAGTTTTTCCTCATCTCAGTCTTAAATGGACCACCCCTTATTCTGAAACTGTGACCCCTGGTTCTGGGCTCCGCCAACATCGGGAACATTTTTCCTGCATCTAGCCTGTCCAATCCCTTAAGAATTCTATATGTTTCTATAGGATCCCCTCTCATCATTCTAAATTCCAGTGAATACAAGCCCAATCGACCCAATCTTTCATCATATGACAGTCCCACCATCCCGGGAATCAACCTGGTGGACCTACGCTGCACTCCCTCAACAGCAAGAATATCCTTCCTCAAATTAGGAGACCAAAACTGCACACAATACTCCAGGTGCGGTCTCACCAGGGCCTTGTACAACTGCAGTAAGCCCTCCTTGCTCCTTTACTCAAATCCTCTCGCTGTGAAGGCTGACATACCAACTAACTCTTGATTAGAACCGGTATCAAGGGCTATGGGGAGAAGGTAGGAAAATGGGATTAGGAGGCAGAGGCAGGGGCAGAGTGGACTGGATGGGCCGAATGGCCTAATTCTACTCCTATAACTTGTGAACTTGTTACTCCAGCACCTTGTGTCTTTTTATTTACACTTATTTAACAAATTGTTGAAATGGTCACCTCCTTGAAAGCATCCCGTAGCTCTTTGACACCGATCATGTCAGCGGTTTCTGCCAAGAGCTTGGGTCCCATCAGTTCCAAAAAGTCATCAAAATCAACGTGGCCACCCACTGCGAAAATAAAACATAACGATACAAGAATATCTGGTTAGGTCACCAAACAATCTTACTCCAAATACATTCATTCTGAGAATGCCCAAGCAAAAATACTGGGTCCCAAATGCTGAGGCTCGAGAAAGCACTCAGAGCATTCGGAGCACAGTGAACAAATGTGTTCTCTATCTCTCTCTGTATCACTGTCTATGTCTCTCATTTCCCTCTCCCCTGACTCTCAGTCTGAAGAAGGGTCTCGGCACCAAATGTCACCTATTCCTTTTCTCCAATTCCTTCTCTCCAGAGATGTTGCCTGACCCGCTGAGTGGCTCCAGCGCGCCGTAACTCTTCACGAGTCGGCAAGTTTGGTTTGATGCGCTCGAGTTAACCTTTTGCCCGTTTTACTTTATCTAATGGAATTATTTTACGCTCCCACAAGAACTCCGCCCCGCAGTTATGTTGAACAACCGGAGCGTGCTGATCTTATTTTAAATTAGCAGATGTGCAGGAAAATAATGAATTGGATCATAAATCTGTGAGAGAAAGGTGCCTTTGATTCACAAATGGAGTGAGAAGTGGGAGAAAGTGGCAACTCCTCACATTGTGCTTCATTGAAAGTATAACGTAACGAGGGGCATCGAGATGATAGACCTCAGTCAGCTTTTCCATGACCAGAGGGATAAGGTTTAAGAGAAGGAGTACGAGTATCAGTTGGAAAAGCAAACCCAATGCTGGGATTTATTGCAAGAGGTCTTGGATACAAAAACAGGGATAATGCTGAGGCTCTATAAGGTGCTGGTCGGGCCGCATTTGGAATATTGTGAGCAATTTTGGGCCCAGATCTGTGGAAGGGTGTGCTGACTCTGGAGAGGGTCCAGAGGAGGTTTACAAGAATGATCCCAGGAATGAGTGGATTAGCATATGATGACGCAGTTTAGGAGATTGAGGGGGGACCTCATTGAAACTTACAGAATAATGAAAGGCATAGATAGAGAGGATGTGGAAAGTATGTTTCCAACATGGAACCCTCAGCCATTGCACTCAGGGGTAGCAGCTCCGAACTGCACTGCAGTGATCGTGCATGCAACCATGCATCTGTCATTCCGCAGGCGCTGATCCATCACCATGCAGGAAATGCGTGCATTTTGCTGGACCTTGTATGTGGTCCAAACAGACCACGCAGCACATAGCTTGGTGGTGTAGGAAGGAGATCAGCTTGCCCGCAGAGCAGTGCTTCACATCTTTACATTCAGTGTAACACATCTGAGTCTGGTCGCCCCAATACAGGAAGGATGTGGGGGCTTTGGAGAGGGTGCAGAAGAGATTTACCAAGAGGCCACCTGGATTAGGTACTATTAGCGACAAGGACAGATTGACCAAACCTGGATTATTTTCTCTGGAATGTAGATGGCCGAAGGGGAGATCTGATAGTGGTTCACAAAATTCTGAGAGGCATAGATGAATGAATGAATAAGTTTATTGGCCAAGTAGTCACATACAAGGAATTTGCCCTGTTGCTCCGCCCGCAAGTGACAGCATGACACACAGTGACAGTTAGGAATAACACATAAAACATTAAACATTAATAATAGATGATTATTTTAGATAGCGTAGAATCACCGAAGAAGATCGGGACAGAATCTTTTTCCCAGCGTGGAAATGCCAAGGACCTGAGGGCATAGCTTTAAGGTCAGTGGTCGAAAGTGGAAAGTTTAAAGGAGGTGCGCAGAGTATTTATTTTAATATAGAGAGTGGAAGGTGAGTGGAACACACTGCCGGGAATGGTGGTGGTGGTGGAAGCGGCTATGATAGCGGCATTTAATAGACTTTAAGATGGACACAAGTAGGGAATGGAAGGGTATGGGGGGGCAGGTAGAGGAGATGAGTTTAATTTCAGCATCGTGTGTCAAACAGGCATGGTGGACTGAATACTTGTTCCTGTGCTGCAATGTTCTATATTCTGTGATTAAGTCGCCATTGAAAAAGACAACAGTTCCCGCAGTGAAGATGTGGATCACTGATATGTCCGAGACACTGGATTTACAAAACTTGGCTGAAAATGCAGATCAATTTCACAATTTCTGATTTAGGTTTCAATGTTAAAAATGAAGCTGTATAATTGTATAATTGTCATGTCGATTGCCTTATCCCTGCACAACTGCTTCTAATAAAATTAATTAATTAAAATTTTAAAAAAAGTCACCATTGAATGTGAACTTACAGTTCATGTTAATCTGCTGGGAGAGTTCGATCAGCTCCATCTCGGTTGGCATGTAGCCCATAGTCCGCATACAGTTGCCCAGATCTTTGCAGCCAATTAAGCCATCCTTGTCCTTGTCGAACTCTTTGAACGCGTCTCTTAGCTCTGTCAACAAAGAATCGCTTCATCAAAAGTAGGACTTCATTGACGAGTCAGGTCGCGGTATCGTGAGTCTGATAACCAGGTCTGAAGAAGGGTCGCGACCCGAAAGCGTCACCCATTACAACCAAAAAAGGTGTGAACACCGCCCCCAGTCCATCATCGGCTCTGACCGCCCTCCCTACCATCGAGGGGATCTATCGCAGTCGCTGCCTCAAACAGGCTGGCAGCATCATCAAGGACCCACACCATCCTAGCCACACACTCATCTCCCCGCTGCCTTCAGGTAGAAGGTGCAGGAGCCTGAAATCTGCGACATCCAGGTTCAGGAATAGCTGTTTCCCCACAGCCATCAGGCTATTAAACTCAACTCAAACAAAAGTCTGAACATTAATAGCCCAATGCATTTTATCTGTTTATTTATTTATGTGTGTATATATATATCCAATGGTATATGGACACACTGGTCTGTTATGTATTTATGCCTACTAACTTCTGTTGTGCTGAAGCAAAGCAAGAATTTCATTGTCCTATCTGGGACACATGACAATAAACTATCTTGAATCTTGAAACTTGAATCCATTCCTTCTCTCCAGAGATGCCGCCTCTGTTACTCCAGCATTGTGTGTTTATCTTTGGTTGAAACAGTTCCTTCCTACACCAAACACTGTGAGTATTGGTTTGTATGTTAACTAGCTTCTGTACACTGTGTGTAGGATCGAGCGAGAGTAAACGGGTGATGGCAGGCCGGCGCGGACCCGTAGGGCGTGACGGTTGTTAATGCTGTATCTCTAAACTAAACCAAACTGAAATGTAACAATAACGTTAGCAAGTCAATAGTTGGGAAATGGGGATGCCACGACCCCTGGTGAAAAACAGTGAACGTCCCGTGTTATGCACGCTTGATTCTTTCTTGCATAAAATTTTAATGCTAAGTGTACGTGACTGCGTGACAGAGCACAGCTCCAAAACTGTCGGTAAATTCACTGCAACTGCACGGTGCTCGAATGAGCCGTCGGTGGTGATCAGTCTACAAACAATACCTGCTTGTAGGTGCCTCAACCCACCCTCGCTCAACGTCAACTAGACCATGGAACTGGTGGTGAAGCTGTGGACGCAGCTTTGGAAAGGAGAGATACGGTGGAACGGACTTTGACGAAAAACAGGGACTTAAATTGTTGAAATTCTTTGCAGCCCAGATTCGGTTTTATTTTTCTCTTCTTTCCTTTTTATCTTTTTGTTTTAATATGCACAAGTTCTCTTTTAAACACGTAACTATATTTACATAGGAGGTCTATATTCAAGGTGTATTTTGACACTGGACTCATATTTAGGTTATACCTGTTATTAATGTAATCCTGTGTTTAAGAAGGAACTGCAGATGCTGGAAAATTGAAGGTACTCAAAAATGCTGGGGAAACTCGGCGGGTGCAGCAGCATCTATGGAGCGAAGGAAATAGGCAACGTTTCGGGCCGAAACCCTTGGGTTTCGGCCCGAAACGTTGCCTATTTCCTCAAGGGTTTCCGCCCGAAACGTTGCCTATTTCCTCAAGGGTTTCCGCCCGAAACGTTGCCTATTTCCTCAAGGGTTTCCGCCCGAAACGTTGCCTATTTCCTCAAGGGTTTCCGCCCGAAACGTTGCCTATTTCCTCAAGGGTTTCCGCCCGAAACGTTGCCTATTTCCTCAACGGTTTCGGCCCGAAACGTTGCCTATTTCCTTCGCTCCATAGATGCTACTGCACCCGCTGAGTTTCTCCAGCAATTTTGTCTACCATTAATGTAATCCTATGTATCAATGTCATTGCTATGTGTATCATTATTATTATTTTTGGTGTTTTGTTTTTGAGAGAAAAAAAAAAGATTTTAAGGAAGAAAGGAGAGGAGGAATTTCTTTAGCCAGAGGGTGGTGAATCTGGTGGAATTCATTGTGGAAGCCAAGTCGATGGGAATTTTTCAAAGCAGGTTCTTGATTAGTGAGGGTGTCAAAGGTTAAGGGGGAAAGGCAGGAGAATGGTGTTGAGAGGGAAAGATAGATCATTGAATGGCGGAGTAGACTCGATGGGCCGAATGGCCTAGTTCTGCTCCTACGTCCCTGGGATGAATCTTTGACCTCAGAGTGAGGAAGTCGAGAGGCCAGGCACCTTTTTTACTGGTGGAGAGTTAGAAAGCTTCCTGTTCCTGAGCATCAACATCACGGATGACGTGCACTGGACATGCCTTGTGACAGACGCATATAGTCAGATGGGGAGGGGGACCAAATGAGACGTGTGAATGAATACATGGACCTCTAATGGAAAAAGAAAATTTACTGAACAGCCTGCAACAGATATCCGACTCATAGACACAAGGAGTAACTCAGCGGGACAGGCGGCATCTCTAGAGTGAAAGGATGGGTAGGGTTTCAGGTCGGGACCCTTCTTCAGACTCGAAACGCCACCCACCCCTTTTCTACAGCGATGCTGCCTGACCCGCTGAGTTACTCCATCACTCTGTGTCTTTCTTTGCTATAAACCAGCGTCTGCAGTTCTTTGTAGGAAGGAACTGGTCTGCACCGAAGATAGACACAAAATGCAGGAGTAACTCAGCGGGACAGGTGGCATCGCTGGATAGACGAAATGGGCGATGTTTGGGGGTCGAGACCCTCCTTCAGACTGACCCGAAACATCACCCATTCCTCCGATCTGGAGACGCTGCCTCACCCGCTGAGTTTATTCCTGCATTTTGTGTCTATCTGCAGTTCTTTGTTTAAACATATCTGACTGCTACTTCTTCAAACACACTGTGCCGTTTATCCACTGATTTATTCCAGCCTCTATGATGTTCCCTGCATTAACATTGACGCCAAGTAATTTTAAAAGAAGATTAAGGTTTCTTGCATCAGATTCGGAATGGGGTTGAAAGAATTTAGCATGCGAAAAGATGAATGCTCAGGGATTACAACTGGACCAAGTTAATTTCTGTAACAGCAGGGTGCCTCAGTGCCATGTAATTGGTTACAAACTGACTCCAAGCCTCGTCCCATATCAAATCCCTTGCTTATTTTCACTTGCAGACCAGTTTTCGCAGAGAGAAGGGTGCAGTGAAACCCTTAGGTTTGGAGAATTACTTTCTGGGATAAGACCTGAATTCATGCGGTGATAATGTACACAGATGGGACGCTGCCCCTGGTGTTTGATTGCGCTGAAATTGGTGACATTAGATTTCATACGCATAGTATTAGATGTTTAGTACAGGCAATATAGGACAACCCCCCCCCCCCCCCCCAACAATGTGCCTTCATAGAAACATAGAAAATAGGTGCAGGAGGAGGCCAATCGGCCCTTCGAGCCAGCACCGCCATTCAATATGATCATGGCTGATCATCCAAAATCAGTGCCCCGTTCCTGCATTTTAAGGTCTCGACCCGAAACGTCACCTATTCCTTCGCTCCGTAGATGCTGCCTCACCCGCTGAGTTTCGCCAACAATTTTGTGTACCCCATATCCCTTGATTCCTTTAGCCCTAAGACTAACTCTAACTCTAAGTTGAAGTTCTAACTCTCTCTTGAAAACAACATTTCATGACAACATTATGTCTGGTATTTACCATCTTCTGGTCCGTTCCAATAAAGCTTGCCACATCTGGGACTAAATATTGTGTGCGGGGAGGGGGGGGGGGGGGGGGAGGTTGGGATGTTTCTGTACATGGCTCTTAGTGCATTGCTCCAGTTTATACTGCGTGGAAACCTGCCACGCCGACCAGCGATCCCAAACCTACACGCACTAGGGACACTTTACCCTTTTTGCTGAAGCCGAAACGTCACCCTATTCCTTTTTGTCCAAAGACGCTGCCTGACCCGCTGAGTTACTCCACTTGTTTGTGTGTCTATCCTCGGTTTAAACCAGCCGTCTGCAGTTCCTTCCCACACACCACGATTGTATTAACCGGCCCCGTGCCCTATTCACCAGCTCACCGACGTCACCAGCTCACTGACATCGCCACTCACGACTAAGCTCATTTGTTGTCTCCAAGTAATGTGTTTCAGCCTTAATTACAACTCCTTGCGTCAGACTATTGAACGAATCTCTCTTAAGCTAAGTGTGTAGCCCCAATCTGTTTTTTAAGCTGCACTTTCACAAAAGCTGCAACAGTCTAAGATTGCAGCATTACATTCTGCACTCTGGTTATTTTTCTCTTTGCACTGACTAACCTATTGTACTTGTGTATGATGTATTCAAGAGGGAGTTAGATGTAGCTCTTAGCGCTATTGGAATCAAGGGATGTAGGGAGAAAGCTGGAATGGGGCACTGATTTTGGTTGATCAGCCATGATCATATTGAATGGCGGTGCTGGCCCGATGGGCCGAATCCTGCACATATTTTCTAACGTTTCTATGTGTGGCGTGATTGTTCCCATGCATGGCTTGATTTGGCTGGGTGGCACGCAAGAGAACGCGGGGCACTGTGGCGCAGCGGTGGAGCTGCTGTCTTCCAGCGCCAGGGGCCAGGGTTCAATCCTGACAATGGGTGCTGTCTGCAAGGAGTCTGTACATTCTCTCTGTAACTAGGTGGGATTCCTCCCGGTGTTCCGGTTTCCTCCGCCATTCCAAAGATGTGCAATTTTGTAGGCTAATTGGCTTCTGTGAATTGCCCCCAATGTGTAGGATGCCAATCTGGGCTAACATGGAACCACTGTGAAGGGGTGATTGTTCATTGGCTGACACACAGTGGAAGAGCCCGCTTCCACGATGTATCTCCAAACCTAAAACGTTCAGATTTCACTTCATGTTAACAGAATAGCACCATTAAAATAAATACATTGTCTTTCACACTTTTTTACAAGATTAACCATTTCCAGTCATTCTGTCTATAAGAATGCATTATGTTTTGTCATCCATTGTGGTTTATTCAAAAATTTGTGATGATCAAAAATGCACAGTCATAGATTTATAGAGTGATACAATGTAGAAACAACTCGCCCTCATCAGCCAACATGTCCCAGCTACACTAGTCCCACTTGCCCGCGTTTGGTCTGTTTCCCTCCAAACCTGTCCTATCCATGTCCCTCTAACTGTATCTCAAACGTTGGGATAGTCCCTGCCTCAACTACCTCCTCTGGCAGCTCGTCCCATACTCCCACCACCCTCTGTGTGAAAAAGTTCCTCTTAAATCTTTTTTCACTTCACCTTAAACCTGTGTCGTCTGGTCTACTGCCTAGATGAGATGGGGATCTAGGTTTAATAATGATCTGGGAAGGTGCGTTAGGTAAAACGATTTGAAAACAGCTGGAAAGCACGACGAGATGGGAGACGCAGTGGGGAGGGACTTGCTAAAGAGCTCTTACCAAGGTCTGGCTCAGGAGGCTTAATGGCCTCCATCTGTGCTGTCTGGTTCAATGTGTTTGATTACTGCATTAAAATGCTGGCTCTTCAAACAATAAGGATCTACAGGGACAGTAGACTGTGGAATTCAGATATGCTGGAGTGGCAAAAGAAGAGCTCGACCATTTTGGTAACTCATCATTTCCCCGATGCCAGCACAATGAATGAGGGATGGGAAAATGTTATTATTCATTCTGGGCAAAATAATGCAACGGTCTTGTTATCCGGCACTTAAAACGCAATTTTGTGCACAGAGAGACAGCCCTGAGAATCCAGACACTAACAACTGCAGATACTGGTTCCAAAGATAGACACAAAGTGCTGGAGTATGTAACTCAGCGGGTCAGGTGGCAACTCTGGAGAAAAAGGATGGGTGACGTTACGGGTCGAGACCCTTCGTCAGACTGTGACAATGGATTCCACGGGTTCACCACCCTCTGACTAAGGGACCCTTAGTTAGATGCACGCAGACTGAAGAAGGGTCCCAGCCCTTTATCTCCACAGACGCTGCCTGACCCGCTGAGTTACTCCAGCACTGTGCGTCTATCCCTGAGAATTCAGTTTGTTTCTTAACTGCACATTCAGTTCAATTGTAAAAGGTTTTGATGTACGGTAATTAAAATAATTACCTACCTTCAATTTCTTCTGCTCCTAGTTCTCTGTCCTAGTGACAAAACAGATAGCATTAGAAAGCTTGCACTCGTGTTAACTTGTTACAATGCAAATACTGTACAATTATGACAAGGAACTTAGCTAATTAAGTTATTACATCGGATGGAAGTTGCATTTCAAATCTCGTTGTACCTCTGTGCAACGACAATAGAGATATATTATTATTATTAAGAGGATTATATTACTTCGTATAATGTTTCATTCCCTTCAACCTCAGAATCAAGGGACACAGCTTTAGAAAGGAGAGGAGGAATTTCTTTAGCCAGAGGGTGGTGAATCTGTGGAATTCATTGCCACACACGGCTGTGGAGGCCAAGTCATTGGGTATTTTTAAAACGGAGATTGTTAGGTTCTTGATTAGTACAAGCTTCTGGGGTTATGGGGAGAAGGCAGGAGAATGGGGTTGAGAGGGAAAGATAGATCAGCCATGATTGAATGGCAGAGTAGACTCGATGAGCCGAGTGTCCTAATTCTGATCCTAGGACTTATGAACTTATGAACATTGAAGGCTAATGATATGGATCCCAGAAGTATCAGCGACAGGATTGCCTCTTTTAATTAAAAACTCCAGTTCATCTTTTAGTGGAGTGCATCTAATTGAGCCCCAATGGTTGAAAGCAAAAAGAGCACCTAGTATTTCAAACTAATATTACTGACACCATCCACGATGCACTCTGATCCCACTGGTGTGTGATGTCTGATGTCTCAATTCTCCTTTGTTGAATTAGTTCACATGAACAAATTGCTTTTTCTTTGAATAAATGAGATTTTATTTCCAAAGCTTTGACCTGGTTGTGCAATTGCCATTAACAAAGAACAGAACTGCTTCATTCAGACACTAAACAGCAGGAGCAAAAACGATGAGCAAACAGTTTGGTCAGAAGTTCACCCCATTTAAAAGGGGGGAGTTCTTTAAATCCCACTCCTACCCCACCACCATGCTAAACTTGTAAGAAATAAGGCAAAAGGAAAATGATTTCGTACAGGAACTCTGCTTTGGAAGGAGAGAAATGAACCTTCAAAACAGAGACAAACGAGGTTGTACTTAAAAGGATAGAAATTAAATGTGCATTTATCCATTTGTGATTAGCATTTGAATGCTTCAATATGGTTTGGCCAAACAAGTATTTTTAGGCATTTGGCATGAACATGACAAAATCTTCAAAAGTAACTGTACATACGATAACAACATGGTGAACAAATTGCTTCTAGGTAGTATGCAGAGAATCACTGGATCACAATGCAAGGATCCGCAGTGAAGAGCATCGTTTGGTATGTGCCTACGCTGGAAGATTGCCTGTGTGCACCTTATGGTTTCTTGGACAGTGCCGGAGTAACTCAGCGGGTCAGACAGCATCTCTGGAGAAAAGGAATAGGTGACGTTTCGGGTCGAGACCCTTCGTCAGACTGAGAGTCAGGGGAAAGGGGAACGAGAGGTATTGACGGTGATGCAGAGAGATATAGAACAAATGAATGAAAGGTGTGCAAGAAAGTAACGATGATAAAGGAAACAGGCCATTGGTAGCAGGTGGAAGATAGAAACTGCCACAGAAGGCAGTGCAGGCCAATTCACTGGATGCTTTCACGACAGAGTTACATCTAGCTCTGAGAGCTAACGGAATCAAGGGATGTGGGGAGAAAGCAGGAAAAGGGCACTGATTTTGGATGATCAGCCATGATCATATTGAATGGCAGTGCTGACTCGACGGGCTGTATGGCCTACTCCTGCATCTATTTTCTATGTTTCTACGTTTCTAAAACGAGTTACAGCTAATGATAAACAAGACAACTTTAGGCTAGCACAACATACTACAACGTTACTAGTGTGGTTTCCTGGGATGTGCTTCGAAAGAGCAGTGCTCTCTTTGCCCTGAGCACTGAATGCGGGGCTCTTCTGTGAATAAAAAACAGCAGGGTCTGTCCAACCACCAAGATGACGGGGAATGGAAGCTGGAGGCTCTGATGCTTTTCACTAGCAGATGCCAACTGAAGTAGATGTTGGGGAGGTCCAGGACAAGGGGTCACAGCTTAAGGATAAGGGGGAAATCCTTTAGGACCGAGATGAGAAGGACTTTTTTCACAAAGAGAGTGGTGGGTCTCTGGAACTCTCTGCCACAGAGGGTAGTTGAGGCCAGTTCATTGGCTATATTTAAGAGGGAGTTAGATGTGGCCCTTGTGGCTAAGGGGATCAGAGGGTATGGAGAGAAGGCAGGTACGGGATACTGAGTTGGATGATCAGCCATGATCATATTGAATGGCGGTGCAGGCTCGAAGGGCTGAATGGCCTACTCCTGCACCTAATTTCTATGTTTCTAAGTACAAGCCCTGAGTTAACAGTAAGGTCAGGCAGCATCTCTGCAGAACGTGGATAGATGACGTTATGGGTTGACTCGAAACATCGCCTATTGGTGTTCTCCAGAGGTGCTGCCTGACCCGCTGAGTTACGCAAGCACTTGGTGTCTTTTATTTTGAGCTGAGATCAGTTTATTGTCATGTGACCCGAGGTACAGTGAAAAGCTTTTGTTGCGTACTAGCTAGTCAGCGGAAAGACGATACATGATTCCAATCGAACAATGCATAGTGGAGAGATACATGGAGGATAAAGGGAATAGCATGAATAACGTTTAGTGCAAGATAAAGTCCAGTAAATTCTGGTCAAAGATAGTAACATAGAAACATAGAAATTAGGTGCAGGAGTAGGCCATTCGGCCCTTCGAGCCTGCACCGCCATTCAATATGATCATGGCTGATCATCCAACTCAGTATCCCGTACCTGCCTTCTCTCCATACCCTCTGATCCCCTTAGCCACAGGGCCACATCTAACTCCCTCTTAAATATAGTCTGAGGGTATCGAATGACACACTGGGGATAATTTACAAATTTTTTTTCCCCAAAGCCAATTCACCTATAAACCTGCACGTCTTTGGAATGTGGGATGAAACTGGAGCACCCGGTGAAAACCCACGCAGGTCACCGAGATTATGTACAAACTCCGTACAGGCAGCACCACCCGTAGTCAGGATCGAACCCGGGTCTCTGGTGCTGTAAGGCAGCAACTCTACCGCTGCGCCACCGTGCCGCCCACTTGATCCCCACTGTGGTCTATGTCTTGTATGCCTTTCCAGCCATTGCTCCCACAGAAGCGACATGCAGGACAGCCACACGAGCAAGGGGGAATACTCACACTTATATTGTGCCCTTTGAGCTCAGGCATTCACAAATCACTCTGAAGGCTCAGTAACCAGTGTTGATCATAGTTACAATGCAGTGTGTGTGTGGCAGCTCATTTATGAAGAGCTTGCTCACACAGAAGGCGTGAGAGAGTGACTAAATAATCAATATTAACTGCGTTATACAAGATTAGTTTTGGCAAGAAAGCCATCAGTATTTTTCCTTCTGATACCGGCGTCTTTGAAATGTCGTCCGAAAAAAGACGTCCCTGTGGCGGCTTGGAGGCGGGACAAGGACGAGGACCCGGCGTGGGTGGGGGGGCACCGTGAACAAAGAGGGGGCCGGCGTGGGGGGGGGGGGGGTACCGACAACAAGGAGGGGCTACAGAGGGAACCATTGGGACTACATTGAACACTTAGTAACTTTGCCCGTGTCCTTTACGCCGCATCTGCTGTTTTAAACCGAAGATAGACACAAAATGCTGGAGTAATTCTGCGGGACAGGCAGAGTTACTCTGGAGAGGAGGCGAGCAGTCCAGCTAAAACCATGCGCATCAACCATCCCCTTTGATGTCTCCTTTTCACACCTTGCACATCCATGTCTCTAGCTTCCCTCTCCCCTGACTCTCAGTCTGAAGAAGGGTCTCGACCCGAAACGTCGCCCATTCCTTCTCTCCAGAGATGCTGCCTGTCCCCGCTGAGTTACTTCAGCATTTTAGTGTCTGTCTTTTGCGACTCTTTGCCTCCTTTGTGCATGGTGCGCAAAACAAAGAATTTCACCGTGACGTGTTACATGTGATAATAAAGTAAATGATCGTAAACCGGGTCACTTCTTTGCATCGCCCGAGTTCACAGCTGAATGTCCCATCCGAGAGACATATCTCCAACAGGTCGACACTCCCTCAGCCAATCCCTGGGCTGAATATTTAGTTAAGTTTAGTTTAGAGATATAGGCCCTTCGGCCCAATTGGGTCCTCACCGACCAGCGATCCCCGCACACTAACACTATCCTACACCCACTAGGGACAATTTTTACATCTACCAAGTCAATTAACCTACAAACCTGTACGTCTTTGGAGTGTGGGAGGAAACCGAAGATCTCAGAGAAAACCCACGCAGGTCACGGGGAGAACGTACAAACTGTGTACAGACAGCACCCGTAGTCGGGATCGAACCCGGGTCTCCGGCGCCACATTCGCTGTAAGGCAGCAACTCTAACGCTGCGCCACCGTGACCACTTGCTTGGCTGCAGAAAATGATTCTATACATATGGGCACTAAACACTGAAGAAAATAGACAATAGACCATAGGCGCAGAAGTCGGCCATTCAGCCCTTCGAACCAGCACCGCCATTCACTGTGATCATGGCTGATCATCCACAATCAGTACCCCGTTCCTGCCTTCTCACCATATCCCCTGACTCCGCTATCTTTAAGAGCTCTATCTAAAATAGGTTGCTTTGCTGTGTTGCTCTCTATATCTTTGAGGAGGCAAATGAAAAATGAATCCAAACGCTCTGTGCTCATTGCACGAAACCTTACACATGGCTGGATGGTGATAAGACACGAACTGGAGGCAGGGAACCTCCTGCCAAAAACATGTCCAAGTGTCAAGGTGACTCCTGAGCTATATTGTTACCGTCGCTTGGCTGCTGACATTGTCACACTGTGACTGATACCAGCAGGCGGACACTAAATGCCGGAGTAACTCAGCGGGTCAGGCTGCGTTGAGTCATGGAGTGTGGAAAAAGGCCCCTCACCCCAACTTGCCCACACCGACCAACATGTCCCGCCTACACCAGTCCCACCTGCCCACGTTTGACCCATATCCCTCTAAACCTGTCCTATCCATGTACCTGTCCAACTGTTTCTTAAACGTTGTGATAGTCCCGGCCCTCAACTACCTCCTCTGGCAGCTCGTTCCATACACCCACCACCCTTTGTGTGATAATGTTACCCCTCAGATTACTATAAAACATCTTCCCCTTCACCTTAAAGCTATGTCCTCTGGTCCTCGATTGCTCTACTCTGGGCAAGGTACTCTGTGCATTTACCCGATCTCTTTTATTTGAGTATATTATGAGAATATGGCTAGGATATGTCTCGGGTCAGGATTCTTCATTAGACTGAGTTTGAAGAAAGATCTGGACCCGAAACGTCACAGATCCATGTTCTCCAGTGGTGCTGCCTGACCCGCTGAGTTACTCCAGCATTCTGTGTCTATCTTTGGTATAAACCAGCATCTGTCACTGATATCTGCAGGTAGGTTGCCCAGTCTACATACTGTCAAAATGTGCCAGGGCATGAACAACAAATTTCTCTCTGACAGAGTAAATTCTTCAATATTTAAGATGCGAATGAATATTTTCTTTAAAACTAGCAGCAACGCCACGTTAGCTGACTGATCAATGAAAGAGGTTGTCAATGGTATGAATCCCAGTGCAACCAGTGTTTCCATATTCATTCTCAGCTCTTGCGATAACAGCATCGAAGAGCAGCATCTCAGCACACACCCATTTAATGACAAATGTTGATAGGTGGAGCTGCAGCCTCACAGCGCCAGAGACCTGGGTTCGATCCTGCCAACGGGTGCTGTCTGTGAGGAGTTTGTACGTTCTCCCCGTGACCGCCTGGGTTTTCACCGGGTGCTCCAGTTTCCTCCCCCATTCCAAAGACGTGCAGGTTTGTAGGTTCCTCTCCCTGCCCTGTAGAACGGAGCGGTTCAGGAGATCCTTCACCCGTGCAGCCATTAGATTTTATAATTCGGACCGCTAGGCTGTAGGGGGGATGCATTTTTGCATTTTTTAATTTTTAATTGTTAATTATTGGTCTTTTTTAAGTATTTATTGCTCTCAGGTAGTGTCCACATTGTATTTTATGTATTTTCTGTCTGCGTTCATTTTGAATGTGTGGGTTTGTTGGTTGGGGGCTTCTGGACATCAGAATTTCCCTGAGGGGATCAATAAAGTATTTATTATTAGTATTATTGTTATTAATTGTTTCTTGTACATTGTCCCGAGTGCGAAGGATGGAACTAGTGTGCGGATGATTGCTGGTCGGCATGGACTTGGTGGGCCGAAGGGTCTGGATCTCTAAACTACACTAAAGTGAAGAGCCCAAGGTGTTGGAGGTGACAACATGTAAACTAGGGTAGGCAAGTAGCCAAGGGTTTTAGCGGACATACCAGATAGTTACACCAAGACATTCTTTTACCAGCTCAACTATTCTCAGCAGGGTATTGTTATTAATAGGAACATTATGGGCTTAATTATAGACTAACCCCAATTAGTTTCAACGGGTCTGCTCTCAATTGATAGTTGTTTGCAAATCTAAGGGGAGAAAATGGATTAATTAGTCAGAATAGTCAGAGTAAGTCAGAGACAAAAACCTGGACCCACTGCAGTTCGCTCACTGCCACAACAGATCAATGGTGGATGCGATCTCGCTGGCCCTCCACTCCGCTCTGGACCACTTGGACAACAAAAACTCATATGTCAGGCTGTTATTCATTGACTACAGCTCGGCATTTAACACAATCATCCCCTCCAAGCTGGTTACCAAACTCGCAGAACTGGGTCTCTGCGCATCCCTCTGCAATTGGATCATCGACTTCCTCATTCACAGACCACAGTCTGTTTGTATTGGTGGAAAGGTGTCAGCCTCGATAACAATCAGCACGGGAGCACCTCAAGGCTGCGTGCTCAGCCCCCTGCTGTACTCACTCTATACTCATGACTGCGTAGCCGTTCATAGTGCAAACTCCATCATCAAGTTCGCTGACGACACCACTGTTGTGGGACGTATCACTGATGGGGACAAGTCAGAGTATAGAAGTGAGATCGACCGACTGACCAAATGGTGCCAGCACAATAACCTGGCCCTCAACACCAGCAAAACAAAGGAACTGATTGTGGACTTTGGAAGGGGTAGGATGGGGACACACAGTCCCGTTTATATCAACGGGTCGATGGTGGAAAGGGTCAAGAGCTTCACATTCCTGGGCGTGCACATCTCTGAAGATCTCTCCTGGTCCGAGAACGCTGATGCAATTATAAAGAAAGCACATCAGCGCCTCTACTTCCTGAGAAGATTACGGAGAGTCGGTCTGTCAAGGAGGACTCTCTCTAACTTCTACAGGTGCACAGTAGAGAGCTTGCTGACCGGTTGCATCGTGGCTTGGTTCGGCAACTTGAGCGCCCTGCAGTGGAAAAGACTACAAAAAGTAGTAAACAACGCCCAGTCCATCATCGGCTCTGACCTTCCTTCCATCGAGGGGATTTATCGCAGTTGCTGCCTCAAAAAGGCTGGCAGCATCATCGAGGACCCACACCATCCTGGCCACACACTCATCTCCCTGCTACCTTCAGGTAGAAGGTACAGGAGCCTGAAGACTGCAACGTCCAGGTTCAGAAATAGCTTCTTCCCCACAGCCATCAGGCTATTGAACCCAACACAAACAAAACTCTGAACATTAATAGCCCATTATCTGTCTATTTGCACATTATCTGTTTTATTTATTCATATGTGTATATATTTATACAATGGTATATGGACACACTGATCTGTTCTGTATTCATGCCTTCTATATTCTGTTGTGCTGAAGCAAAGTAAGAATTTCATTGTCCTATCTGGGACACCAGATAAGAAACTCTCTTGAATTTTGAATTTAGACCAGCACTTCTGTTCTTCCCTGCTGGAGAGATGCTTCATGGTAATTGACAAATTCCTTCCCCAGATAGACACAAAATGCTGGAGTAACTCAGCGGGACGGGCAGCCTCTCTGGGGAGAAGGAATGGGTGACTTCTCGGATTCAGACCCTTCTTCAGACTGATGAAGGATCCCGACCCGAGACGCCACCCATTCCCTCTCTCCAGAGACGCTGCCCGACCCGCTGAGTCACTCCAGCATTTTGTGTCTACCTTCAGTTTTTAAACCAGCACCTGCAGTTCCTTCCTGCATATTCCTTCCCTAATCCGTTCTCATTTGTTGTTGAGCAGATGCCAGCAGATCAGGCGTGACGGCCCGGTGGGTGACGCAGCGGTAGAGTTGCTGCCTCACAGCGCCAGAGACCCGGGTTCGATCCCGACCACAGGTGCAGTCTGTGGCTTTTCTCCGGTGCCTCCGGTTTCCTCCCACATTGTAAAAACATGTAGGTTAAATTGTAAATTGTTCCTAGTGTGCAGGATAGTGTACGGTGATTGTTGGTCAGCGCTGTATCTCTAAGGTAAAGAGAGAGCAGTTTAATGTGTCACCCCACTACTCAGCATCTTGGGGTGTGCAGGGCACTCCTGTGAAAAGTCACCTCAATATCTATCTGTGCTGAAAAAAGGTCTCGACCAGAAACGTCGCCCATTCCTTCTCCCCAGACACGCTGCCTGTGCCGCTGAGTTACTCCGGCATTTTGAGTCTATCCTCGGTGTAAACCAGCATATGGGCAGTTGCTTCCTACATATGGTACAGTATCTGTGCTGAGAGCATGCAGCTTGGGCCAACGGCCTTCTGATTCATGAGCGAGCTCTCCCCCTTCATCCCAAGCTGGAGCTGGAGCCCAGCATGAAATGTTTACTCATTCCCCAGTAAAAAAAAGCAGGTCGGGTACTAAGAGCCGAGGGTGGTGGCCATTACCAATGAGGCTCACCGACCACACAGTCCCGGATACATCACCCAGACCGACTACCCCCCCCCCCCCCCCCCCCCCACCGGCAGATCTCCAAGTTAACATTCGTGCTGCACTGTACATTTGTGCCACATTTCCCTTCACCCACGGTCAGAGACGGAGAGCTGTGGCGTGTTTACACAAACTGACTACTCAGACTGACAATAATAAATCGAGAACACCATCACTGGTGCCCAGGAGGAATTAAAAGGGAATGAATCACTTTCAAGGGTTAGATGAATTGGTAAACATGGAGCACAAAGAACCAGAGCGGTTACATGAATCATGAGACAGCAGAGATTGCTTGAAATTACCACATCTTGATATTTAATATGGACTCCACATATTGCTTTTTCCTGGGGTTTTTTCCGCTCCTTTTCTCCGTAAAGTGGTGAGTCACGCAGGAGGATAATTACCTGGGGAATTGGGATCCTTCGAATGCTCAATGATCATCATTTATTTCTATGTGCGGCAAGTGACGTTGAGTCTAGTTTATTGTCACGTGTACCGAGGTACAGTGAGAAGCTTTGGCTGCGTGCTAACCAGTCGGCGGGAAGGAAATACATGATTAGAGAAATCGGGCCGTCCACATTGTACAGATACATGAGAAAGGGAGGGTCCCTACTCAAGAAGCTGCTTGGCGGTAAGAGCATCTTTGCTGGGACTCAAGTGCCAACACCAGGTCTGTGCCAGGGCATGTAACACCCAAACAGCACACTCTACTGCTGAGGACCAAGTAGGAAGAGGCTCACCTCCAACCTCAGTGTGGATTACCTCAACACAATAAGACCACCCACTTTCCCGGTTAACACAAGGAACTGCAGACAAAATGTGTAGAAAGGAACTGCAGATGCTGGTTAATACCGGAGATAGACACAAAGTGCTGGAGTAACTTAACCGGTCAGGCAGCATCTCTGGAGAAAAAGGATTGGTGACATTTCGGGTCGGAATCCTTCCTCATTCTGATGAAGGGTCCCGACTCGAAGCATCACCCACCCCGTTTTTCTCCAGAGATGCTGCCTGACCCGTTAAGTTACTCCAGCACTTTGTGTCTTACAAGGAACTGCAGAAGTTGGTGCACAAAAACAGTGTTCAATTCCACGACAGCTGCAACATTATTACATGTCGACACGCTTTCTTAGTCTCTACTCATTATCCGATTGTGCAGTGCAGTTATTCACCGACTGATGGGACAACTGTACCTGGCAGACTCAAGAGCCGGTCCCACCAGCATGCGACCGAACCGGAAGCGGGGGCCGCGCGGAGGTCGAGTGAGTGACGTGAAGTTCGAGCAAAGTCCGCGGGAAGTTCGCACGTGATGTACGGCGTCAAGACGCTGCGTACGGCAACGAGGCGGCTGCGGGCCGATAGGCCGTTGCCGCGCGGAAGTTTTGAACACAGTCAGTTTTTCGGAGCCCCGCGCGATGTCGAGACCAGCTCCGCACAACTCCATACGTCTCTGGCGATCGAAGTGGGACCGGCCCCACGAGGCCAGACAGCTCAAGCGACCACGTTACGTCGCGCTTGCCGCATGGAGTTGCATGCTCGTGGGTCAGGCCCTTAAGGCTCTAGGAGGACTTTATCTCTTTCCACACTGGGGCAGCACAGTAGCACAGCAGTAGAGTTGGTGCCTTACAGCGCCAGAGACCCAGGTTCGATCCTGACTACGGGTGCTGTCTGTACGGGGTTTGTACGTTCACCCTGTGACTGTGTGGCGTTTCTCCGGGTGCTCCGGTTTCCTCCCACATTCCAACAACGTACAAATTTGTATAAGGGGTGTAGGTGTGGGCCATTTAGAACAGAGATGAGGAAAACATTTTTCACCCAGAAAGTTGTGAATCTGTGGAATTCTCTGCTTCAGAAGTCAGTGGAGGCCGATTCGCTGGATGCTTTCAAGAGCGAGCTGGATAGAGCTCTTAAAGATTAACGGAGTCAAGGGATATGGGGAGAAGGCAGGAACAGGGTACTGATTGTGGATGATCTGTGAATGGCAGTGCTGGCTCAAAGGGCCGAATGGCCTACTCCTGCACGTATTGTCTATTGTAGGTTAATCGTCCCTTGTGTGTCGGGTTGAACTAATGTACGGGTGATTGTTGGTCAGCACAGACTGGGTGGGCCAAAGGGCCTGTTTCTACACTGTATCTCTGAACTAAACTAAACTGAACTAGTGCGGGATTACTCCACACAATAACACAGTTCTGTCTTAGTCACATCATTATACGCGGAGCTATTGAAGAGATGAATTCTGCAAGATGTTTTTCCTGGTTTTTTTTTGTGGGGGGAGGCAGAGGATTAAGGTGAGGGGTGGAAAGATTTAATAGGAACCTGAGGGGCAGCTTTTTGCATTCGAGGGTGGTTATTGTAAGGAACGAGCTGCCAGAGGAGGTATAGAAACATAGAAACATAGAAAATAGGTGCAGGAGTAGGCCATTCGGCCCTTCGAGCCTGCACCGCCATTCAATGTGATCATGGCTGATCATCCAACTCAGTATCCCGTACCTGCCTTCTCTCCATACCCCCTGATCCCTTTAGCCACAAGGGCCACATCTAACGCCCTCTTAAATATAGCCAATGAACTGGCCTCAACTCCCTTCTGTGGCAGAGAATTCCAGAGACTCACCACTCTCTGTGTAAAGAATGTTTTCCTCATCTCGGTCCTAAAGGAATTCCCCCTTATCCTTGTCTGAAGAAGGGTCTCGACCCGAAACGTCGCCTATCTCCTTCACTCCTTAGATGCTGCTGCACCCGCTGAGTTTCTCCAGCTTTTTGTGTAACCCCCCTTATCCTTAGACTGTGGCCCCTTGTTCTGGACTCCCCCAACATCTTCCAGCATCTAGCTTGTCCAACCCCTTAAGAATTTTGTAAGTTTCTATAAGATCCCCCCTCAATCTTCTAAATTCCAGCGAGTACAAGCCGAGTCTATCCAATCTTTCCTCATATGAAAGTCCTGACATCCCAGGAATCAGTCTGGTGAATCTTCTCTGTACCCCCTCTATGGCAAGGATGTCTTTCTTAGTAGTTGAGGCAGATGCTATAACAACATTTAAAAGACATTTGGACAGGTTTACAGATAGAAATGATTTAGATGGATCTGAGTCAAACACGGACAAGTGCGAATAGTGTAGATGGGACATCTTGGTCGGCATGGGCAACTGGGCAAAACGTATGCTGAGAGAATGGAGCGGCTGGGCTTCTACACTCTGGAGTTTAGAAGGATGAGAGGGGATCTCATTGAAACATATAAAATTGTTAAGGGTTTGGACATGCTAGAGGCAGGAAACATGTTCCCGATGTCGGGGGAGTCCAGAACCAGGGGCCACAGTTTAAGGATAAGGAGGAAGCCATTTCGAACAGAGATGAGGAAACACTTTTTCTCACAGAGAGTGGCGAGTCTGTGGAATTCTCTGCCTCAGAGGGCGGTGGAGGCAGGTTCTCTGGATGCTTTCAAGAGAGAGCTAGATAGGGCTCTTAAAAATAGCCGGGTCAGGGGATATGGGGAGAAGGCAGGAATGGGGTAATGATTGGGGATGATCAGCCATGATCACATTGAATGGCGGTGCTGGCTCGAAGGGCCGAATGGCCTACTCCCGCACCAATTGTCTATTGTCTATTGTCCTGTTTCCACTTCTAAATGTGTAGAACAGACACAAAATGTGGGACAGGCAGCATCCCAAGAGAGAAGGAATGGGTGACGTTTTGGGTCGAGAGCCTTCTAAATGCTTTGGTCACCGCATACTATTCTGTAAATATGATTACAATTGTCTTCTTACTATCACTGTGTAATAATTATGCAGCGGTGGTGGAACGGAATCTTTTTATGATAAGTTTACAGCAATGCGGGGATGCTCTACAACAACTGAGAATGGACCAGCAAAGATCTACGTTGGAAAGAACGACTTGCCGATGCTTTTCTTTAATTGCTTCCCGGGACCCGAGTACCGCTGACATTGTCCAAGACGAGGTGTCCAGATAAGAAGGGCCCACACCCGAAATGTCAGCCATCCATTTTCTCCAGAGATGCCGCCTGACCCGCTGAGTTACTCCAGGGCTTTGAGTCCTCTTGCATGTTAATCCATCTCCCCTTCCGAAAAACAAATCACACATTTGCACTCCTCTGCTGCCGCTGTTTATCTGAAAATTGTCCGTCTCTGTAAATTTCATCCAAAATCATTTGAATGTAAATGACTAAAGTACTTTTAATGAGAATTGTATTGACAACAATTTGTATGCAGCCAAACCCCATCATTGCGAACATTACCAGGCCCTGATACAAACAGCTTTATGATGTGGTCATAACACCAGTCTGAAGAAGGGTCTCGACCCGAAACGCCACCCATTCCTTCTCTCCAGAGATGCTGCCCGTCCCTCTGAGTTACTCCAGCGTTTTGCATCCACCAGCTTTATGATATGAAAGGCATTTGTGTCACTTGGGAAGAGCGTGCCAATGAAGGCATAACATTTTCATTGAGTTCTTCAGCATAAAGACAGGCCGTTCGGCCCACCAAGTCCCTTCCCACCATTAAGCAGCCAGTTACACCATTCCTACTTGATTCTCCCCACAACTCCCTCACAAACAATATCCCTCACATATAGAAGGGGCCATTTTACAGCAGTCAATTATCCTGCCAGCCTGGGTGTGGGAGGAGGCATAAGCACATGGGGGAAACCCATGAGGTCTCGGGGAGAACATGCAAACTCCACATAGACAGCACCAGAGGTCACCACCCGTTCATCTGAAAATCGCCAGTCTCACCATGTATCTCTAAAATAAACTAAACTCTATTTCCCACCCACATTTGTCTGTGGGATACAATCCATCCAGACTGGCCGGCGATCTTATGTATTCCCAATTAGCCAAGTCATGGTCAGTTAATTTTGTTATTGTAATCAGAAACATTAGTGCTCTTCCCATCACAAAGGGGAATGATGCAGATAATAAAAAGGCAAACAGTGCGCGCTGGTGTCTGAGTTGCAAGCTCCAATGAGCAGGAGCAGAGAGTTCCACTGGCTCAGACTTCCTGCCAGGAAGCTGAACACAAATGAGGTGACAAAACAAATCATCTTCTCTTTGTGGCCTCCCAGCGCCATGCAAAGCCCTGCCGCTTTAGCAGGTCAACAGCAACCTGCATTAATGTACCGCCGCTACGTCATACGGTCACAAGTGAAAGGAGGAGAATTAGGCCATTCGGCCCATCAAGTCTACGCTGCCATTCAATCATGGCTGATCTATCTCTTCCCCCCCCCCCCCCCCCCCAACCCCGTTCTCCTGCTTTCTCCCCATAACCTCAGACACCCGTACTAATCAAGGCTGGCAAAATGTCCCGAGGCACTTTACACACCCCTGGGCACACACTCAATTCGACATCATGCTACATGAGGCATCAGAAGAGATGAGGTTGGTTTTAAGGTGCATCTGACAGGAGGGGAAGGGACTTGACAGAAAGGTATAGAGAGCAACAAGAACATTGAAATAGAAGCAGGAGCAGGCCATTTGCTTCACGACTCAATAACATTTTAGCTAGATCGAGTCTCGTCACAGCCCAGTGTATAATTGGAGCTAGATGCCTTTTGCCTCAGTATCCTGCACTAACCCCCATATTCCTTGATTCCTTCAAGATCTAAAAATATATTCATCTCTGCTTGGAATAAATTCAAAGACTGAGTCTGCACTGTCTTTTTGCGACAAGAATTCCAGAGAATCAGTGTGCTTTTAGTTTACTTTAGAGTTCAGATTCACAGCCCACCAATCCGCGCCGACCAGCGATCCCCGCACAGCAACACTACCCAACATACACTAGGGACAATTTACATTTATACCAAGCCAACTAACCTGCAAACCTGTACGTCTTTGGAGTGTGGAAGGCCTCGGAGAAAACTCACGCAGGTCATGGGGAGAACGTACAAACTCCGTACAGGCAGCACCCGGAGTCAGGATCGAACTCGGGTCTCTGGCGCTGTGAGGCAGCAACTCTACCGCTGCGCCACCGTGCCGCCCATGCCCTGTCGATTGACCAGGCCTCGATTCGCAGCAATACTTCACAGCTCAGCTCTACCTTATGTAGTGTAATAATCTTTTCCGTGGTATTTTATTAAAATCCTTACACGCCACATTCATGGATCCATCCTTATCTGTTCTGTCGGGTTACAAACTAAAGAAGTTCCAACAGGTTTGTCAAACAAGACTTCCCTGACATAAATTGCTGCCTAATCCTGTTATTACTTTCCAACTGCCCTGTAACCAATTCAATGATACCTTACAGTCACATGTGCCTAAGCACAGTGAAATGCATTGTTTTTGCATTCAATCTGGTGAAATCATACAGCAGATCTCACCTGGTCAGTGCACAAAGCCTTGCCACGTTTCTGGCTCCGACTAAGTTTCAAATGTTCTCAGTACAGTGTTATCTCCCCGCAGCGGCAAAACAGACCTATCTTCAGTGTAAACCAGCATCCTGTCGTTCCTTCCTAGACTTTAAGGACGGTGTTTGGATGAGCACTCTGGCAAATATGGTTATCGTCAGAGTGCTGGAAATTGGATTGGGGTTAGGTCCGGCACGGGCACGATGGGCCGAAGGGACTGTTTCCGCGCTGTGTGATTCAGTGGGGATATTTTACTATAATTGGCAACAGTAGAAAAACAGTGGAAATGCTAAATTGAGCAGTAGATGTTCCGGGCCACGGGCTACTGAAAATAAGATCATTTTTAATAAGCTGCACAGCGCAGGTGGAACATTCAAAGAGGATTATCGATAAGGATTAAGCGTGATCCGGAGAAAGTTGAACGCTGCCTTCTTAATACAGCGAGGTGCCATCCATCTCCCCGGAGACCCACCCCCCCCCCCCCCCCCCCCCACCCCTGCAGTGAGACTGGAGATAGGTGACTGTGGTCGGCACTCTGAAAATGCTACATCAAATTGGCGGGAGGTCGACACAAAATGCTGGAGTAACTCAGCAGGACAGGCAGCATCACTGGAGAGAAGGAATGGGTGATGTTTCGGGTCGAGACTCTTCCTCAGACGGGCAAACTGGCTGGGATCTTCACTGCTGTGAAGCATTGAGCCGAGCCAGGGTCTGGCGGGGTAATAAATAATCGCAGCACAACAGTTTGTGGAGATGGGCTCCAGCTGTCCAAGGGAACAACATGCTTTCTTTTTGCTCAAACCCATCTTTGCTAAGTATCTTTTTTCATTTGGTTCTCTTTCGGCGACCAGGCAATTTTTCTACAACGAATTACATCTTATGATTGGGAATTAAATTATTATTGTGTTTATGTTTGTGAGTGGGAGCGGAACCAAAACAAAAACTGATCTTTGCACCTAAACTCCCAATGCATGGAGTGAAAGCTTCAATCTCTGCTGTAGTACACACATTAACAGAGCATAATTATGATTATTATAAATTGAAGAAAACAGCCTGGAGAAATTAGAGTGTGCTTAATCTGCCTGCTGTTTTATATATATATGTGTGTGTGTGTGTGTGTACACAGTATATGTATGTGAATGCCTGTGTGTGTACAGTATATGTATGTGTGAGTGTGTACGCATGTGTACAGTACATGTGTGAGTGTGTTTGCATGTGTGTGTGTGTACAATATATGTATGTGTGTATAATATGTATGTGTGTATATATATATAGTGTAGGAAGGAACTACAGATGCTGGTTTAAACCAAAGATAGACAAAATGCTGGAGTATCTCAGCCTGCCAGGTGAAAAAAGGGTCTGGATCCTGAAGCGTCACCATTCTCCCCAAAAATGTTGCCTATTCCGCTGATTTACTCCAGAATTTTGTGCATACATATATCGTTGTGTGTGTGTGTGTATACACACATGAAATCCTTACTTGCAGCAGCACAACAGAATATGCAAACATAGTACTCTGTGAACAATATTCTACATAATATATATAATATGTATATGTATATATTACGAGTGCAATGTTTAGATATTCTGTGCTGCTGCTAGTAAGAATTTCATTGCTTCATTGTTCTATTTGGGACATATGACAATAAAACACTTGACTCGCTTGAAATGATCTTAGATTATTGCCACAAGCCAGTGGGATGAGAGGAGAGGGGAGGGGGGGGGAGTGGGAGAGGGGGGAGGGGGTGTGAATGCAATGGAGCGAGCCCTTGTGACGGATGCATCAATTGCAGTTTAAGACTTACGTACAGCCTGCCTCTCGGCGAAGCCTTTCCTGAGGAATATGCAGGCGGGCCCCAGGAGGTTGTGCATGAGGGCACATCTGTGAGTGAGGGCCAGCAGGGGCTCCTGGTAAGCGTCGGCTGCAGGGGGGAGTGGTGCCGCCGTCCCTTCCGACACTTTGTCCTCGCTGTTCCTCACTACTTTGTAGCTGCTTTTGTCCTCCTGCCGAATCTTTTGCACCCCCGGAGCATCACAGCACACACACACAAAACACATTAAACCCCAGCTGGCCGGACACGCGTCCCACTCGCAGAAAATAGACCGATTACTTTGTGTTTTCCTGAAGAGAACTTCCATGCATTGCAAACCTCACTACAAGTTAAATCAGGCCGGAAAACTTCTCGCATGCCAACACATATTGCATTGACTAGGATTTATTTTCCTCCCTACTATTCAAATATTCAGTACACATGCAACACCGCTCTTAAGCTGAGAACTATGAAGGCTATACAGTATTGAGCCTGCATTATTAAATTCCCACGCTGATGTTTCTGTCCTAAGCCGCCTCCATGGTCAGTGTGGGGCTAAACACAAATTGGAGGAACAGCATTTCATATTTTGTTTGGGCAGCTTACAGCCCAGTGGTGTGAGCATTGGTTTCTCTAACTTCAAGTAACCCTGGCATTCCCTCTCTCATCAACCCCTCCACCCGTCGCTCCAGATTCTCCTTACCACCCAACAAACAGCTAATTTCATTCATTGTTCTTTATCTCTCCACATCACCGTCTATATCTCTCGTTTCCCTGATCCCTGACCAGTCTGAAGAAGGGTCTCGACCCGAAACGTCGCCTATCTCCTTCGCTCCTTAGATGCTGCTGCACCCGCTGAGTTTCTCCAGCTTTTTGTGTAACCCTCGATTCTCCAGCATCTGCAGTTCCTTCTTTAACAAACAGCTAATGGCCCTGTTTCCTTTATCATCGTTACTGTTTTGCACATCTTTCATTCACTGTTCTCTACCTCTCTACATCACCGCCTGCATCCCTCGTTCTCCTCTCCCCTGACTCCTCAGTCTGAGGAAGGGTCTCAACCCAAAACGTCACCCATTCCTTCTCTCCAGAGATGCTGCCTGTCCCTGCTGGAGTTACTCCAGCTTTTTCTGTCTGACTTTGCTCAATTGGAAGGCTGTATAGTGGGGCTCTACAAGGCTATATAGTAGCTTTTTTTAATTTAATAATGCAGGGTCAATGTTGCAAATGCTTCGTTTTTCTTATTTTGCAAACTAAACTATTGGGGAGGGGGAAGGGGGGGGAGAGACAGGTGGGAGACGAGTATATTTACACTACAATAACACACAATACTTTGAAAGATGCTACACTGATTTTTACAACGCAGACTCGAATGTAACTCAACGCTGATGTCTAGCTCTGAATCAGTGGCTGGTCCCCCCTCTCTCTCCCTCACTATTCCGATATATTTGATCCCCCAACACCCCGCGACCCCGTGCGTTTTTACTGCTCGACCACACCGATTAACCTGCACTGCATTCCTGTTGTCCAGCAAACTGAGACACGTACCTTGTTCGACAGGTTTCTGAGCGGCGACTTGACACAGTTGCCCATGTCTTGTTCACAGGTGGGTTGTTGGCTGCGAGCGGGAGGGGAGGGGAGGGCTGCTCGCTCCGGGGCGTCCCATCAAAGGTTAAATCTTTGCAAAGAGAGAGCGAGCCGAGGATCTCCTCCGGGGGCTGGCGTGTGAGCGTGTGTGTGTGTGTGTGGGGAGTTTGGATACAAGCGCTGGAATCCTAGGTAGGGCTGGGGGGGGGGGGGGGGGAGTTAATGCCCCGCCAGGCAAACTAATGAATTGTTGCGGTGACGGAGGGTGGATTTTGAGCGGGATTTAGTGGCTGGGGTGGAATTAAAGTGTGGGGGTGGGGGTGGGGGTGGGGGGGACTTTAGTTACCAGCCTGCACTTCTCCTCGCTGCGCTGCTTGTCCCAGTCGCTGCAAACTGCAACACTTTACTGGGGGCAGGAGACGAGGCTGACACTGGTACAAAGGTCGACCCAAGACAGGGGGGAGGAGAGGAGAGGAGAGGAGAGGGGAGGGGAGGGGAGGGGAGGGGAGGAGAGGGGAGGAGAGGGGTGGAGAGGAGAGGGGAGGGGAGGAGAGGAGAGGAGAGGAGAGGGGAGGAGAGGGGAGGGGAGGAGAGGGGAGGAGAGGGGAGGAGAGGAGAGGAGAGGGGAGGGGATTAGAGGAGGGGAAGAGAGGGGAGGGGAGGAGAGGAGGGGAAGAGAGGGGAGGGGAGGACAGGAGAGGAGAGGGGAGGAGAGGAGAAGGGAGGGGAGGGGAGGGGAGGGGAGGAGAGAAGAGGGGAGGGGACGAGAGGGGAGGAGAGGATAGGGGAGGAGAGGGGGGCGTTTGCAGACGGGAAACGGAACTTTTGTGCAAGTTGGGGTGGGGGTGGGGGTGGGGGGGGGGGGTTTCAACTGCTGAATATAAAAGGCTTAATAATCCGGCTGCGAGAGGAGACTCACAAAATGCTGGAGTAACTCAGCGGGACAGGCAGCGAGCGTCTCCACAGAGAGAGGGATGAACGGGCTGCGGTCGGAGACTTGTTACTGGTCCGCATCCCCCGAAGTCAAGGGGAGGAGAGACGGAGTGAGGATCTCTCCAGCCCACTGTGAGGATTCCCAGCAAATCGTGGCTGCCTGTGTTTTTTGCGATTGCTGTTGCAACGCCGCAGTCCTGAAGCGGCGAGAGGACGAGGCGGGCACAAGGCTTTAGTTTACTTTCCAGATCACATGCCCTTCGGCCCGCCGAATCCGTACTGACCAGCGATCACCGTACCCACTAACACCCCCCTACACGAGAGTCTACTATCCTTGATCAGGCTTGACCTTGCAACTCATTATTCCCTACCTGTACACTGTACACGGCTCGATTGTAATCATGTATTGTCTTTCTGCTGACTGGGTAGCTCGCAACACAAGCTTTTTTCACTGTACCTCAGTACACGTGATGATAAACTAAACTAAATTAGTGGAGATAGGCACTAAAAGCTGGGGTAACTCAGAGGGGCGGGCAGCATCTCTGGAGAGAAGGAGTGGGTGATGTTTCGGGTTAAACTAGTGGTGACTAATTTCACTGCTCTCCTGGTGGCATTAACTGATTGTAAACCTCCCTGTCCGCTTCTCCTCTCAGCTGAAGAAGGGTCTCGACCCAAAACATCACACACTCCTCCTCTCCACAGATGCTGCCTGTCCCGCTGAGTTACTCCAGCTTTTTTGTGTCTATCTTCCAGCACCTGCAGTTCCTTCCTACACAGTTTGAATGCACAACGTGACAATGGGGAATGGGAGCTGAAATTGCACCATTTGAAGTGACTGAAATAAAATGCACAGATTGTCCCCAAACCAAAAACACAAAGTGCTGGAGTAACTCGGCGGGTCAGGCTGCATCTGTGGACAAGGGATGGGCAGAAGGTCGGGACCCTTCCTCGGACAGACTGATCCAAACCACCTTGGCTATCTTTAGAGTTTACAGATACAGCATGGAAACAAGCCCTTCGGCCCACCGAGCCCGTGCTGACCAACGACCGATGATTTATGTCGAGTGTTATCTGATTTGATTGGACAGCGCACAAACAAATGCTTTTCACTGTACCTCAGTACACATGATAATAAAAAAAAGCTACACCTCAACCCAATCCTGACTATAGCATGTTCTGTGTCCTTGAGATATCCAGAAGTACTTTACGCCCAATAAAGTACGTTTGGAGTGCAACAAATGTGGCATTTAATTAGTACTCAATAAGGTTCATAAGTTATAGGAGCAGAATTAGGCCATTCGGTCCATCAAGTCTACTCCGCCATTCCATCATGGTTGATCTATCATTCCCTCTCAACCCCACAATATGTACATATATACTGAAGAAGGGTCTTGACCCGAAACGTCACCTATCTCCTTCGCTCCTTAGATGCTGCTGCACCCGCTGAGTTTCTCCAGCTTTTTGTGTAACCCCCCCCCCTGTACATATATATGTTACTGTTCCATTATTCTGTGTTCGCACTTCTGGGTGAGATGCTAACTGCATTTCGTTCTCTCTGTACTTGTACACTGCACAATGACAATAACGTTTGATTCTGATTCGCCTGCCTTCTCCCCGTAACCCCTGACACCCGTACGAATCAGGAATCTATCAATATCCACCTAACAAAACATCTACTGACTTGCCCTTCTGTTTAACAAACTACGGTGAGATAAATGATCAGGGGATCACTTAGCCGTGTAAACAATGGCCAAGTGGCCAAGGGGAAAGATCGCTCTCCAAAGTGTCACAAGGCCATTTATTTCCACCCGATAGTTTGTCATTCGATCTAAAGAAAAAGCACCATCAATGGAAATCTCTCGAATGATATGTTTAAGGATTTTCCTAAATAGCAAGGGACACATTTACGTTTAAAGTATGAGAACATAAAAATCAACTCATTCATGTATGTCCAGGCATTAGAGGTTACATAGAATACTCTGAGCCTGGATTAATCAGTCTTTATTGTAGTTTGATAGATACATCGCGGGAACAGTCCCTCCAGCCCACCGAGTCCACACCAGGTGATCCCCGCACACTAGCACTATCCTACACACACTAGGGACAATTTACAACACGTCTGAAGCCAATTAATCTACAAACCTGTACGTCTTTGGAATGTGGGAGGAAACCGGAGCACCCGGAGAAAACCCACGCGGTCGTGGGGGGAATGTATAAACTCCGCACAGTCAGCACCCGTAGTCAGGATCGAACTAGAGTTCCTGGCGCTGTGAGGCAGCAACTCCTCCGCTGCGCCACCGTGCCGTCTCAGTACAATATACCCAGCGATGAATGACGAGAAATTTGTAACAATTTTACAGCACTTTTTCAGTGTGAAGAAGGGTCTCGAACCGAAACGTCACCTATTTCCTTCGCTCCATAGATGCTGCCTCACCCGCTGAGTTTCTCCAGCATTTTTGTCTACCTTCGATTTTTCTAGGATCTGCAGTTCTTTCTTACACAATTTTATAATGTTGCATTTTGATTTGATTGTTTGAAAGCTAAAACATGGAAGCAGGCCCTTCAGCCCACTGAGTCCATGCCGACCCGCGATCACCTGTTCACACTAGTTCTATGTCATCCTACTTTCCCATCCATTCCCTACACACTAGAGGCAGTTTACAGCAGCCAATTAACCTACACACCTGCACGTCTTTGTGATGGGGGAGGAAACCCACACGGTCCCAAGGAGATTGTGCAAACTCCGCACAGGCAGCGCACGAGGTTGGGATCGAAACTGGGTCTCTAGCACTGTGAAGCAGCAGCTCGACCTACTGTGTCACTCTGCCGCCCAGAGAAACGCTAATACACAGGGATATATATACAGGGAAAACAGGGAAGATTCACCGAACCAAAGAAACAAATCATCTGCTGGAGGACTTCAGCTGGAGGGGTCAAGCAGCATCTGTGGGTATCACCAGACTAAGTGCTGGAACAGGGATTAAAAGAGATTAAATGGACTCGGTTTGTTTTCGCTACAGTTTAGAAGGATGAGAAGTGATCTAAATGACAATTTAAACATTCTGACAGGACAAGTTTTAGTTGAGGAGATGCAGCACGGAAACAGGCCCTTCGGCCCATCGATCACTCGTACACTAGTTCTATCCTAGTGTACTACTGCGATACACTTGTACTTACCCAAGATGCTTATGTAATATGTATCTAAGTGCCCATGTGTCGTGGAACCTGTACCGAACTGTGCACAAAATAATAATTTCACTGTACCTCGGTACACAGGACAAATAATCGTACCACACCACACCACATGATCAGCCGTGATCATATTGGACGACAAGCAAAGGGCTGAATGACTGCTCCCATTTTCCATGTTTCTATGAATGTGTCACCCGGTAATTAGAGGGGAAATTCTATTGGGTTTCTAAAGTTGAGCGGTTGCTGCACAACACACAATTAATCCGCCATTTTGCAGGCGACTGGTGTGTTAAAGCATTCAGACAATAGGATAAAGCTGAATGACACCACGGAGGCAGAGCTAAAGCAGGATTCAAGATTCAAGAGAGTTTATTGTCATGTGTCGCAGATAGGACAATGAAATTCTTGCTTTGCTTCAGCACAACAGAATATAGACGGCATGACTACAGAACAGATCAGTGTGTCCATATACCATTATATAAATGTATACACACATGAATAAATAAACAGATAGACTGCAAATAAACAGATAATGGGCTATTAATGTTCAGAGTTTTGTTTGAGGTGTGTTTAATAGCCTGATGGCTGTGGGGAAGTAGCTATTCCTGAACCTGGACGTTGCAGTCTTCAGGTTCCTGTACCTTCTAGCTGAAGGTAGCAGGGAGATGAGTGTGTGGCCAGGATGGTGTGGGTCCTTGATGATGCTGCCAGCCTTTTTGAGGCAGCGACTGCGATAAATCCCCTCGATGGACGGGAGGTCAGAGCCGATGATGGACTGGGCAGTGTTTACTACTTTTTGTCTTTTCTGTTCCAGGGCGCTCAAGTTGCCGAACCAAGCCACGATGCAACCGGTCAGCAAGCTCTCTACTGTGCACCTGTAGAAGTTAGAGAGAGTCCTCCTTGCAAACCGACTCTCCATAATCTTCTCAGGAAGCAGAGGCGCTGATGTGCCTTCTTTATAATTGCATCTGTGTTCTCGGACCAGGAGAGATCTTTATCTTTAGAGATGTGCATGCCCAGAAATTTGAAGCTCTAGACCCTTTCCACCATCGACCCTTTGATATAAACGGGATTGTGGGATCCCATCCTATCCCTTTCAAAGTCCACATTCAATTCCTTGGTTTTGCTGGTGTTGAGGGCCATGTTATTGTGCTGGCACCATTTGGTCAATCGGTCGATCTCTCTGCTATACTCTGACTCGTCCCCATCAGTGATACGTCCCACAACAGTGGTGTCCTGAGCGAACGTGATGACGGTGTTCACACTATGACCGACTACACAGTCATGAGTATAGAGTGAGTATAGCAGGGGGCTGAGCACGCCACCTTGAGGTGCTCCCGTGCTGATTGCTATCGAGGCTGACACCTTTCCACCAATTTGAACAGTCTGTGGTCTGTGAATGAGGAAGTCGAGGATCCAATTGCAGAGGGATGCGCAGAGACCTAGTTCTGCGAGTTTGGTAACCAGCTTGGAGGGGATGATTGTATTAAATGCCGAGCTGTAATCAATGAATAGCAGCCTGACATATGAGTTTTTGTTGTCCAAGTGGTCCAGAGCGGAGTGGAGGGCCAGCGAGATCGCATCCACCGTTGATCTGTTGTGGTGGTAAGCAAACTGCAGAGGGTCCAGGTTTTTGTCGAGGTAGGAGTTGATTTGCGCCATGATCAACCTCTCAAAGCACTTCATCACCACAGGCGTTAGTGCCACTGGTCGATAGTCATTGAGGCATGTCACCTTGCTCTTCTTGGGCACCGGTATAATTGATGCCCTTTTAAAGCAGGTGGGAACCTCCGACCTCAGAAGTGAGAGGTTGAAAATGTCCTTAAAAACTCCAGCCAGTTGGTCCTCACATGTTTTAAGAACATGACCAGGTATACCATCAGGCCCAGGCACTTTTCGATGGTTCACCCCTCTGAAGGATTTTCTGACGTCGGCCTCTGTGACTGAGACTGAAATACCATCACAGCGAATGGGGGCTGGAGAAGGCACATCAGTATTCTCCCTATCAAAGCGTGCGTAAAACGCATTGAGCTCGTCAGGGAGCGATGCTACGCCGACATTCGAGTTACCTCCTGATTTAGCCTTGTAGGAGGTGATTGCATTCAGGCCCTGCCACAGCTGCCGAACATCCATCTCATCCTCCAGCTCGGAAGTTACCAAACGACAAATGCTATGTACAACTGTCAATAAGTGTTTATCGGTACCAAGGAGATCTGTGACTGAGGCTGAAGTGATGTAAACACAGCATTAAAACAGCTGGAGGAAAAGGCAGGAACTTGAAACTGATGGTGTGAAATGAACGGAATGACGTTATTCTAGTATTTTAACTCATCCCATCAACTCGATCACTGAGCTTAATGGGAGGTGACGATATTACGATACCTAGTATGGGCGTAGAGGGGCATTCATAGAAAGGTCACACAGTTGAGTATTGTACGCACGCAAACCTAAACCTATAAAAAATAATACTGGGAAGTTAGCAAGGAACAGGATTGGGGCACCGCATCACTTCTCATGAAACCTAGCCATAATTATTTAGTTTAGTTTAGAGATGTAGCGTGTACACAGGCCCTTGGGCCAACCGAGTCCGCGCTGACCGGCGATCGATTCACCGGGGACAATTTACAGAGGCCAATTAACCTACAAAGCCGCACATCTTTGGGATTTGGGAGGAAGCCGGAGCACCCGGAGAAAACCCACTCAGTCACGGGTGCAAACTCCGTACAGACAGCACCCGTAGTCAGGATCGAACCCGGGTCTCTGGCGCTGTGAGGCAGCAACTCTACCGCTGAGCCACCGTCAAATAACCGACACTATTCTCGCCCCTTCATAAGGCGTTTCCCATTCTCTTGGGATAAGCAAGTAAGCTGCAGAATATTTGTGAAATTTGCCGTTTCACATTATCCATCCCCAACAGGCCACAGTTTTACAGCTCGTCCTGTTCCACACACCATTTACTCAACTCCAGCTGCCTGTATTCCTTATTTAAGTCTCAGTCTCGAGGCATAACATGTTTTCATTCAGCAGGTTTTACCCAGAGTCAGTCCATTTTCTGTTTGTGGATATCTGTTCCACGTTTTCAAAGCTCTGAGCTATTTCTATCCATAGCCTTGGTCTTGTTAAGTTGTCTCTCCTGTGTTATGGTTTTTACTCCGTGGGTCAGGCAGCATCTCTGGAGAACATGGATAGGCAATGTTTCGGGTAGGGACCAAACATCACCTATCCATGTTCTCCAGAGATACTGCCTGACCCGATGAGTTACTCCAGCATCTTGTGTCTTTTTTTTGGTAAACCAGCACCCACAGTTCCCTGTGTTTACTATGGGTTTGCTGTGGTTGCTATGGTTTTGTAGAGTTATGGAGTCAATACCGCATGGCAACAGGCCCTTCAGCCTAACCTGTCCACGTGGACCAAGATGACCCATCTACACTAGTCCCACTTGTAGGGTTGCCAACTGGCCCGTATCAGCTGGGACATCCCGTATATTGGGCTGAATTGGTTTGTTCCATACGGGACCACCCTTGTCCCAAATTTGGCTGCTACTACTTGGGTCGAGGGGACTGTCAGGTTAGAGCGCCACCTCCGATCCCGCCTCGCCCGTCCCCGACGTAGTGCAGCCCATGGAGTGCAGCAGCAGCACCTCGTCGGTCGGCAGCCCGGCCTGCTGTCGGACCTTCGGACCTTCGCTTTACCGCCAACACCACCACTCCTCCTTCTCATCGGTTCATGAGTTGGATGGGGTGCCGGACTATGTGTGCAACGTCGTGCCCGGGCCAAAACATCTCAGCTGGCCCGCTGGCTGGGCTTTGTGTGCAGACCAGCACATAGACAACCGGGCAGCAAATGGAGTACCTCAGGTAATAGCTTTTAAACAGCCCAATTTCCCATCGTCCCCAGTCATCTTGCAACTACGATCTGCGGAGCAACAGGCGCTGGATAGATGCAGGTTTCAATGTGCAAGGCGGGAGATAAGGTCCATGCTAGCTCCTGACACAGGATTTAATATCATTCATCCAATGATGCTGCACTCTTTCCAAAGCCTCCGCATCCTTTCTGCAATGGGGTGACCAGAACTGCACAAAATACTCCAAATACAGCTTGACCAAAGCCCCATAAATCTGCGCCATGACATCCTGACTTATACTCAATGCCCGGACCAACCAAGGCAAGCACAGCGTAGAGCTTTTCTGTACCACTCTATCTCTATTCAGAACCTGGCCCCAGGGTGGAAACGTCCCACACTAGAGGTGCCTAGATACAAGTTAGGAAGGGGAAAGATGAATGGAGCAGTGCGGGGGCAAGTTTTTCTCTTCACACTAGAGGGTGGCGGAAGTCTGGAACGCATTGCCTGGGGTGGTGGTGGAGGCAGATACAGAAGTGGTGTTTAAGAGGCTTTTAGACAGGCAGGTGAAAGTGCAGGGAATAACGGAATATGGATCTGTGCAGGCAGATGAGATTGGTTTAACTTGGCACCATGTTCAGTACAAACATTGTGGGCCGAAGGGCCCGTTCCTGTACTATACTATGGTCTGTTTACATTGTCACTTTCAGGGAGTTAGGTATTTGCACCAGGAGATCCCCTCGTCTATCACTGCTGTTAAGAGTCTTGCTACAAATTGTATATTTGTCCCCTTACATTCAACCTCCCAAAGTGCAACACTTTAAGGCAAGGGTTCCCAACCTGGGGTAAATTTCGCCTACCCAGGGGGTAAATTTGTTGATTCGGGATTTGTACATATTTTTTCTCATTGACTGACTGTGTTTGGTTCTGGTATACCGGTGTCTCTTCATCATTAGTTGTTCATAAATAAGTGAAATAACATTATTATGTGCTATTAATGTTGCCAGGGGTAAATGTGACGATAAAGGTTGGGAACCCCTGCTTTAAGGTGTAAGGAGATCTTGCAACTACCATCTGTGGGGGAACAGGCACTGGACAGGTGCAGAGGGAATGAAAGCATCACCACAGCCAACGGGGAAATCTTGAACATTTGTGCGTTAAATATTTTCTTGTGGTTGTCCACAAACACCTTAAGTTGAACGATCTTGAGTTTGCTCATTAACACTGGGTTAACGCATTATCTGTGGAGGAAGGAACTGCAGATGCTGGCTCACACCGAAGACAGGCACAAAATGCTGGAGTAAATCAGCGGGACAGGCGGCATCTCTGGAGAGAAGGAACGGGTGATGTTTCGGGTCGAGACCCTTCTTCAGACCGAGAGTCAGGGGAGAGGGAAACTACAGATATGGAAGTCTATACAAAGAACATGTAAGATGAAATTATTTTAGAAACATATAAACGTATAATAGAAACATATAAACTTCCTACAGGCTAGATGCAGGGAAAATGTTCCCGATGTTGGGGGAGTCCAGAATCAGTGGTCACAGTTTAAGAATGAGGGGTAGGCCATTTAGGACTGAGATGAGGAAAAACGTTTTCATCCAGAGAGTTGTGAATTTGTGGAATTCTCTGCCACAGAAGGCAGTGGAGGCCAATTCAACGGATGTTTTCAAGAGAGATTTAAATACAGCTCTTAGGGCTAATGAAATCAAAGGATATGGGGAGAAAGCAGGAACAAGGTACAGATTTTGGATGATCAGCCATGATCATATTGAATGGTGGTGCTGGCTCGAAGGGCCGAATGGCCTCCTCCTGCAGCTAATTTCTATGTTTTCTATTTTCCTGTGACCATAGGAAATGTACAACGGTACATCGGTCGACTTTGTGCCTCTTTGTCACCATCCCCTCAGCCAGCGATGAACCATAGTACCCTTCCATATCTCTAGCTTCCTGACTCTCAGTCTGAAGAAGGGTCTCGACACGGAGACGTCACCCGTTCCATCTCTGCAGAGATGCTGCCTGTCCCGACGAGTTACTCCAGTATTTTGTGTCCAGGTTTCATTATCTGTTGGCCTATTGCTCTATTCCTCAGCGTTGAGGAGTCTCCAGATTCCTCAACGCTGCCACGTTTTGTTATGAAGGTCTCTGTCTGTCCTGTCACCATTCAATAATTCTAAATATTCGAGAAAAAGGATGCAATAGTTGGAATCACTTCGTCCCCAGTCTCATGAATAACCTGGTTTGACAGTAATTTGTTTAGACTTTCAGTCAAATGCCTTCAGGTTAAAGTCCAATGTAATTACTCTCGTTCCTAGCACATTCCCATTGATAAATATTTTCGTGAATATTAAGAAAGCTAAACACTTCACCATTGCTGTTAAATCATCTTTATTTGCCTGCACTGTAATTTTTTTATTTTCTTACATAAATATTGGGAAAAATCCAATGGCTTTCTCCCTATCATTTTTCTTCTTTAATGCTGGGCTTTCTTTCATTATGTATATGATTTGCCTTTTTCATTGCATTGGCCATTAACAGGCATTGACTCATATTGCTCATAATAACCTTTTCATCTTAAAGGGAATCGTAACTGTCACTGTATGTCATGTTGTTACTAGTGGGCGGAGCACCAAGGCAAATTCCTTGTATGTGAATACTTGGACAATAAATAGCAATGTTACAATATTTTGAGATTTAAAAAATCAAGTCTGCAATTTATCCCATCAGATAAAGCATAAAAAGAAGTTTAATTTGACACCTAATTCACTTTCATATCTTCAGTATTAAGAAAGTTATGACCATTTTCATACTCGGAAATTAGCATCTTGTTCCCCATTGCCTTTCAATTGACTTAACTCAAAAGCTGTGATCTAGAACCGTTAAAAGCCCATAACTTTCTTAAAAATTAAGAGAACTCAATGAAATTTCCAGTTATTATAGATTGAAGCATTCTGAAACAAATATGAAACAATCTTACTTGGATGACCTGAAATTAAAGCATATTATTAGTTCGTTATCTAATTGTAGCTAATTACAAAATTCAATGAGTAGATCTAAACATCTATCCATTTCTTAAGAAAAGATAAACTTTTTTTAAATTGCCTAAGTGTCCAAATAACATTAACACAATAATCCACAATATAACATAATTTTTAAATCTCATTTTCATGAATTTCTGTGCCAAATGGAAGGAATTTAGTGTTTAATGCCTGTAAATTAATGACCATTTAAATCAACTAGCGAGTGGGTTTTAGTGGAATGCGGTGGATTGGAACATTGTGGTTTGCTGTGAAGTCGGTATAAAAAATACAGCCGGTGAATACATTTTTTTTGAACCCCATTTTGCAACATGAAAATATTATTAAAGCCTCCATGAAAAACAACTTTTAATATAAAAAGAAACTGTTAACCTTTTTTTCTCCGCTACGCAAAATCCTTCCCGTTGTCGGCGATCACGGCTTTTGAAGGTGATTTTTAAATTACGCTAGATAATAAATAATCTAGCGTAATTTAAAAATACCTTCATTCATGAAATGTCGGAGCGATTTTTCTTCCGCAACGAAATCGCCCGACATTGATCGATTTGCCCAGTCTGTGGAAAAACGGCACTTTAAGCCCGCCCCCCTCTGAAAGGCGCCAAAGTCGCGCACACGGGGAGCGGCAGAACTGCAGCGCTGTTTAAGGTAAGTTTTGTAACATACCTACAATAAACTTACTTACTTACTTCACTGTACCTCGATACACGTGACAATAAACTGAACCAAAACTAATACGTACTGTACATAGTTTCCTCGACAGGTGCTTGAATGCAATTCTTAGTCACTACAAACAAGGACATTTTGATCAGCTGTGTTAATGTGCACAGTGTTATTAGACTGAGAATCTGTTATTGAGAAATATTTTCATATATAACGCTACAACCCATTTCCAGCCTCCCACTCGCTGTATTATAAATGAGCAGAGTAAATAGCAAGGGCCCTGGACAAAGCTTTGCAAATGTCCCCCTTATTATTATTTTTTTTTAACATTTTTTGCAGCAAAGATAAATGTTTTAGTTATTGTAATGTTGATTCTGCAGGCCGGCTAATACAGACCATGGAAAATGTTAACCTTCAAAAATTTCCATTAGCCAGTGCACCATAAGGACCCGATTCCCAGCACGACAATCCCTTGTTGATCTCTGTCCCTCTGCTGGATATTTCTGGAGGCTTGTGCTGAACATGTCGGCAAATCAATTCTAATTGCCTTGGACATCTTCGTTCTTTGACCGGCGCAGGCAATGGGCACTTCTAAACAAGTAACCACCATGGTGCCGGGGAGAAGGTGTACTTGCCTTCAGATTATTCAGTCTGCCCTGTGGTTGATCGCTCGACAAATCCTTTTTCATGACCTCAGGAGGAGCAGTGGAACAAGGGGCGACCATCCAGCACCTCGGGGAAGCTCTGTCGTTCAGCTGAACCTTGGCTAATCTGCCCTTTATTCTATTTATCTTTCCTTGCTCCATTTCCCTTGATACTCCTCAGATTACCCCGGATTTTCCTGCCTTTCTCTCCCATTCTCTTCCCCCCCCCTCCCCCCCCCCCCCACGCGCACACACACACACACACACGAGATTCCACAAATGAAGTCTTTGAATTCTGATGATGTTGCTTCAATGCTTCAATTCAATGGCCATCCCGTTATGAGACGTGTTTAGGAAAAATGTTGCCTGAAGAAGACGGCAGGCGGTAGAGCCGCTGCCTCACAGCGCCACAGACACAGCGCCACAGACCCCGGTTCAATCCTGACTGCGGGTGCTTGCCTGTATGGAGTTTGTACGCCCTCCCCGTGACCTGCGTGAGTTTCCTCCGGGTGCTCTGCTTTCCTCCCACGCTCCAAAGACGTGCAGGTTTGTCGGCCAATTGGCCTTCGGTAAAATTGTAAATGGTCCCTCGTGTGTGAGTGGGATAGTGTTAGTATGTAGGATGGTGTTAGTATGCGGGGATCGCTGGTCGCCAGGGACTCGGTGGGCCGAAGGGCCTGTTTCTGCGCTGTATCTCTAAACTAAACTTAACTAAGGAGTGTTTTATTGTCATATGTCCCATTTAGAGCAATTACATCTTACTTGCCGCAGCACAACAGAATATGTCAACATAATGCACTGTAAACAATATGATAAACGAGAGAAAAAAACATTCAGCGTGTATATATCCACATATTCACAAGTACACACACATATATTAATATATGTATATACACGCATACACATACACACATAATCAAAAAACAAACAATAGTAGTGTAATAATAATGATAATATTAATAATAGTCTGTTGTGGTTCAGAGCTTATTTGTTGTAGTGTTTAATAGCCTGATGGCTGTGGGGAAGAAGCTGTCCCTGAACCTGGACGTTGCGGTTTTCAGGCTCCTGTACCTTCTTCCCAATGGCAATGGTGAGATAAGTGTGTGGCCAGGGTGGTGTGGGTCTCTGATGATGCTGGCTGCCTTTTTGAGGCAGCGACCTCGATAGATCCCTTGGATGGTGGGGAGGTCAGCGCCGGTGATGGACTGGGCAGTGGTCACAACTTTCTGCAGTCTTTTCCCGCTCTCGGTCATTCAAGTTGCCGAACGAGGCCAAGATGCAACCGGTCAATAGCCTCTCCACCGTACACCTGTTTAAGTTCAAGAGAATCCTCCTTGACAAACCGAATCTACTTAATCTTCTCAGGAAGTAGAGAAGAAGGCTTTTGGGCCTAGAGCGGGGCCGTACATCGCCAGGCGCGGCCTCAATGGCCGTGGGACTTAACACCGCCCGCCTGGGGCTTGGACATCGGGAGGGAAATGGTGCGGGGGAGAGAGAAGACTTTGCCTTCCATCACAGTGAGGAGGAGATTCACCGTGGTGGATGTCTGTGTGAATTGAATTGCTTGTCTGTTTTGTAGGAATTGTTTTGTTTGTATGGCTGTAGAAACGGAGTTTCGTTTGAGCCTCTTGAGGTTCGAATGACAAGTAATAAAATCTAATCTAACCTAATCTAATCTAATCGGTGTGCTGGGTCCAGTAATGATCTTCGGATGTCTGCACCAATCATATATTTATTCTTCCCCTCATGTAGTGTCCCCTCACACAGTGGTCACAGGGCAATGTGTGACACCTTGTTGAATGAATTCCAGAAATAGAATTTGCAAAATAAAAGTAATGGCTGTCGACAAGGAGCTGAGACAGGAGTGATTCACCATGCAGCCCGTAGAGGGAGCTCCTGCAATTAACAAGCAGATATATCCTGCTCCGAAGATAGACACAAAATGCTGGAGTAACTCAGCGGGACAGGCAGCATCTCTGGAGAGAAGGAATGGGTGAGGTTTCGGGTCGAGACCCTTCTGCAGACGGGCAAACTGGCTGGATCTTCACTCTTGTGCAGCATTGAGCCGAGCCAAGGTCTGGTGGGGAGAAATGGGTGACGTTTCGGGTCGAGACCCGGAATGGGTCTCGACCCAAAACGTCACCCATTCCTTCTCTCCTTTGCATCCCTTGCATCCCCTCTCTCTCTGTCCCTCTCCCCACCCAAATCGTCCTACTAGTTTCACTACTTGTGTCCACTCGTTATCACCTTCACCACAGCCAACAATGAACCATTGTGGGCTCCACCTCTCCTTTGGTCATCTTTGCTGGCTTTGATTTGTCCTTTTCATCCTTTTCATTCACTTGTTCTTTGAACATTTTCAATAGACAATAGACAATAGGTGCAGGAGTAGGCCATTCAGCCCCTTCGAGCCAGCACCGCCATTCAATGTGATCATGGCTGATCATCCCCAATCAGTAACCCGTTCCTGCCTTCTCCCCATATCCCCTGACTCCGCTATCTTTAAGAGCCCGATCTAGTTCTCTTTTCAAAGCATTCAGAGAACCTGCCTCCACCGCCCTCTGAGGCAGAGAATAGTAAGATTGAACGAGAACTTACCAAGTTTGAAGGTTGATCTTTATTTCATGAGGAGTTGCGGTGAGGGATTTCGTGAAGAGCCCGCCAGCACGCATGCGCGACATTCTTCAAAGCAGCGGTGTGGAATCACAGAAACAACAACAGAAATGACTTGGCATAGTAAGATTTAAAGAGACTCTGATTACCAGCTGAAGATGATCGAGGGTTGGGAGCGGAGGGCACGAAATCCCTCACCGCAACTCCTCATGAAATAAAGATCAACCTTCAAACTTGGTAAGTTCTCGTTCAATCTTACTATTTCATTTCGGAGTCACGTGAGTGACTTCGTGAAGACTTCAAAGCTTCTGTGATTACACGCCCTGGACAACGTCCATGCGGACACACCACTAGCAAGGATGGATTGGAGTAAACAAGTTGACGAAACGAGGTTATACTGAAACAAAAAGAAGATTTGTTAATAACACAACAAATAACACCCTTTTAATCAGGGACATCCCCACGTTCACACCCGGCGTTCAGCACGGCCTCTGCGAACTGAAGGGGAGCAGCAACAGGCTTATTATAGAATCGCTGGAACACAGCTTCATTCGCCCATCCTGCTGTGGCGAGGATATGGTCCATGGGTACCTCCATGACTCTCGCCGCCGACGTAGATGCAGCCCTGGTGGAGTGGGATGTAAACACATTAGTGTCAATACCTGCCTTATTCAGGACGATCCGGAGCCACCTGGATATCGTCTGGACTGTCACTCGATGGTGAGGTCTTTTGTGAGTGACAAGCAGGTACAACTCCATTCCTCTGATGCTCCTCGTCACCTTGATGTAGTAACGGATGTGAGTGGCTAAACATAGCCGAGCATCTGCAGGGTATGCCGGGAACTTCAGCTGCAGCCCTGTGCACCCAGGTCTATGCTGCTTAAGTAGCTCATCGATGAAAAAGACTACTTCTCCAGGGGTCGACGTCATCCTGTCAATACGTAGTTTGTGGAGCGTCTGAACCCGCTGTGCTGAAGTCAGCGCTAGTAACATCACCAATTTCATAGTGAGTTGGTCCAGCTGTAACCCTTCCATGGGTGACCACGACCTGAGCAGGGTAAGTACATCCCTGACATCCCAGGTGATGTTGTAGCGTGGTGTAGGCGGATTCAGATTGAATATTCCCCGCATAAGCCTGGACACTAGCCTGTTCGATCCTACCTCGATGTTGAGGTAGAATGATAGCGCACTCCTGGCGCTGTTGATGGCACTATAACTCAAGTGCTCATCATGGTGCAACCCCGCGAGGAATTCCAGGACGTCGGCTATGGAGACATCATCACAGGTGATGTGAGAGCGACTGCAGTAGGCTTCCCACTTGGTGATGTGGGAGAGATATCTCCGCCTGGTTGACTCTCGACATGATGCTCCAATGGTGTTCATGGTCCGGGTGGTAAGGCCATACTGCATCCATGGCCTGGTCAGAACCTGCAAGCCAGTAATTTTAGATAGGCATGGCAGGGGTGTAACTCCCCTGAGACAGGGTGAGAAACCAAATGTGGGCAACCCTCTAGAGGGACCCAAGGTTGACTAATCATGTCAGAGACCACCGGATACTAAGGCTGTGTAGGCCAGTCGGGTATGACAAGAATGCTTCTGGCAGAATCCATCCTGATTTTTTTGTAATACCCGACTGATGAGGCAAAACGGGGGGAATGCATAGAAAAACCACTTCCCCCAGTCTAGCGAGAATGCATCAATCGCTAATGCCCCAGGGTCTGGTTCCCATGAAACATATGTCGGTACCTGATGGTTCAACCGGGACGCAAAAAGGTCGATATCCGGTTGGCCAAATTTGGCTGTAATTTGGGCAAATATTTGAGGATGCAGCATCCACTCAAACTATCATTGAATTTGCGTGACCTGGTGTCTGCCACAGTATTAAGCCTACCTGGCAAATAGGTAGCTGAAATCCAAATATCTCGATCAATACACCAGCACCAAATAGTATTAGCCAATTTGTCACAAGAGACTGACCTGGTACCGCCCATATGGTTTAAATATGCCACCGCTGTAGTGTTGTCTATTTGGAGACGGACATGAGTACCACTAAGATTAGCACAATATGCCCGCAGTCCGTGAAATGCTGCAAGCAGCTTCAAATAGTTAATCCCTTGTATTAGCAACATGCTAGCTTCAAGGGGATCCCACCTGCCTCCACAACTAGAAGAGCTGTCCGCAGCTCCCCAGCCTAGAGAGCTTGCGTCAGTTTGCAAATATACCACCGGATTGGGCACAACAATGGGTTTGAATGCCTTGCCAATATTGGACACCCACCATTGTAGCTCAACCTTAGCATCGGAAGGCAGCCCCATAGGTCTGTCAAAATGACCAGCGTTCTTTTTTAACGCAGCAATCTTGGCCCTTTGCAGATTTTGATAATGCAAAGGTCTAAACCGGGCTGCCGGAAATAAAGCTACGATTTTCCCAATCATCTTAGCTGTATGCCGAATAGATGGTATACTGGCGGATGCGAGATCCTGACATGCAAGGGAAACATCCTCCACCTTGTGAAATGGAATGTTGGCCCTCATTAGAATAGAGTCCACCGTGAAACCCAAATAATCCATAACCTGGGATGGGTGAAACTTCGATTTTTCTGGATGGACTATAAACCCCAGCTGCTGAAATATAGTAACAGTTGCTGAAACAGCGCTTTCAGCTGCTTCCAGAGTGTTGCCAATAATCAGAATATCATCTAAATAAGCCATTACAATATGATGTTGTATACGTAATTTGGCCATAATAGGTTTGAGTAATTTAGTAAAGCCTAGGGCGGTAGTAAGCCCATTTGGTAAGGCCCGATATTGCCAGAGCTGATCCATCCAGACAAATTTCAAAAATTTCCGGTGATGTTTCCGGATAGACACTGAATAGCATGCATCTTTCAAATCAATACATGCCATAAAGCAACCATGCGAAAGCAGTGATTTGGCTGTCTCAAAAGGTGTCCATTTTAAAATGTGTATATGTTACAAAGGTATTCAACTGGTCAAGTCAATAATCACCCGACAACCTCCATCCTTTTTTGGCCTAGTAAAAATATGGGAGACGAATTCAATGGGCTCGTGAATAGTTTTCTCTATCACGCCTTTTGTTCCGACGAAAAATTTCAGCCGTGCCTGCTGCCTGCTCAACGGCAGACAGCGTAAACTTCCGTTGAGGCATATGCTGGGATGAAGGACCCCGAATATCCTTCCCTCTTGGAGAAGTCTTCCCCGAAATTTTTTGATTCTGCTGCAGGAGGGGCTCCAATATCCGCTCCATCCTGGCCAATACGCCCCTTGAGCTAAAACTCGGGCGGCCGAAGTCCTCATGTTCTGCTGAACTGCTGGGGCTTCGTCCATCGGCCCACACCTCATCGAGGTGAACCTGGTGCCGGAAAGTTGTCGCCGGTAGCCGCTGCAGCGAAGCTGAGCGATTCCCGCGCGGGAGGTACTCTCAAACGCCTCCTCGGCGGAGCTTGGTCTCGCTGCCTCGGAGGGCAAATGCGATGGGAAGTCGGCACCTGACTTAGCATGGAGATCCGACGCCCGCGCGGGCTTGCCAGCTGCCCATATCATGGACCTAGCCGACGCATAGTCTCGTCCTCCCATCCATGGGGGACTCGGCGACCGTGGCGTATGGGCTCGTTGAAGGGAGGAGCAGTTCGCTGGGCTTAGTGTCTGCTGACGGTTCTCAACTTCTGCTGACGGCGGTTAACCTCCCTGTGCCTACTGGAGCTGGATGGCTCCTCTCCAGTAGCCGCGTCATGCGGCCATACGCCCTTCACCCTGAACACTGGGGTGGTCGGAGACCTCCGGCTCAGAAAGATTGCCGGGGCTCCTTTCATCGGCCCGCACCTCTGAGAAGTGATCTCGGTGCCGGAAGTTGTCGCTATCGGCCGCCGTAGCGAACCGCGCGATTCCCGCGCGGGAAAGGTGTTCAACCGTCTCCGTTTAACGGGAGCGGAAGCCGTTGCCACAAAGGGCCCTGACGGCTTGGGGTCGACTCCAGCAGAAGCATGGAGCGACGCCCGCGCGGGCTTGCCGGCTGTCCACATCGTGGACCTTGCCGACGCACGGTCTCGTCCCCCCCATCGACAGGGGACTCGGCGACCGAGGCGGGACCGTACCCAAGCCCCCCGTCCCAGCGGCGGGGTTTGGGAGTTGGATAGCAGATCTCACAGACCCAGGTCCCGCCGTTGCACCAGACCGCACCATGGCGGCTGGTGGAGCCTTGGCCCGAACCGGGTTTAGGCTTACGGGCTCCTCCCCTGCCCTTCAACGAATCAGCACTTCCTTGAATCAGCACTGGAGCTCCTGCTCCTGGAACCAGCACTGGAGCTCCTGCTCCTTGAATCAGCACTGGAGCTCCTGCTCCTTGAATCAGCACTGGAGCTCCTGCTCCTTGAATCAGCACTGGAGCTCCTGCTCCTCGAATCAGCACTGGAGCTCCTGCTCCTTAATCCAGCACTGGAGTTCCTGCTCCTGAACCAGCACTGGAGCTCCTGCTCCTCAAATCAACACTGGAGCACCTGCTCCTTGAATCGGCACTGGAGCTCCTGCATAGCGGCGGGTCGGGCCCGGTAACAACAGGGCTCCCCGACATCCACGTCTATTTCCCCACGTACCTGCAGGGAGAGAACATAATATACACCCGCCACAACAAGACACCAACTCACACTGGAGCTCCGATGTATCGGCGGGTCGGGCCCTGTACCAACAGGGCTCCCCGACACCACGCCTGTTTCCCGGCCCGACTCGCAGGTGAGCCGCTGAGAAAGGCTCCGGGATAAGTGGCGGCGACTCCAAATCCACGTTCCTGTAGGGAGAGAACACACTGCTCCCCCCCCCCCCCCCCCCAACAGGAAACACCAACTCTAGGGGGCTTAGCCTTACCTGAGTCGGCCCTCTGAAGGGCTGGTCGGGAGCCGCGCTCCCGACCAGCCGTCGGCAGCAATGCGATGCGACGATATGTCGCGCATGCGTGCCGGCGGGCTCTTCACGAAGTCACTCACGTGACTCCGAAATGAAATTCCACAGACTCACAACTCTCTGTGAGAAAAAGTGTTTCCTCGTCTCTGTTCTAAATGGCTTACTCCTTATTCTTAAACTGTGGCCCCTGGTTCTGGACACCCCCAACATCGGAAACATGTTTCCTGCCTCTAGTGTGTCCAAACCCGTAACAATCTTATATGTTTCAATGAGATCCCCTCTCATCCTTCTAAACTGCAGAGTGTACAAGCCCAGCTGCTCCATTCTCTCAGCATATGACAGTTCCGCCATCCCGGGAATTAACCTTGTAAACCTATGCTGCACTCCCTCAATAGCAGGAATGTCCTTCCTCAAATTAGGGGACCAAAACTGCACACAGAACTCCAGGTGTGGTCTCACTAGGGCTCTGTACAACTGCAGAAGGACCTCTTTGCTCCTATATTCGATTCCTCTTGTTATAAAGGCCAACATGCCATTTGCTTTCTTATCTCTCGTTCCACTCTCCCCCCCCAGACTCTCGGACGGAAGAAGGGTCTCGACCCGAAACGTCACCTGCTGCTTTTCTCCAGAGATGCTGCCTGACCCGTTGAGTTATTCCAGCATTTTGCGTCTATATACAGTGGTCTTTCAGGGTGGGATGCAGCGAGTGATAGCTGAGTGGGTGGTCTCTCTCTGGAATGTGACGGAACATGCTGGAAGGGCTCTTGAAGAAGATCACCTCCTGAAACCAGGAACGCATCTGAGGCCACGTTGGGGGAAGTGAATCAGAACCTTAAAAGACCACGGTGGCGCAGCGGTAGAGTTGCTGCCATTCAGCGCCAGAGACCCGGGTCTGATCCTGACTATAAGGGGAGGGGGAAGAGACAACATATCTACGTTGTACATCAACAGCTATGAAATGATAAAACAACACCTGCATTCTAGAGAACAATGTTCAAATCTCACTAGGACTTTTACTTTCTCTGGAGTTAAGAGCTTATGAGAGGAAGTTACATTTTTGGCGCAATAAAGGAACCAATTTTCTAGAGAGGCTGCATCAGACCCGTCTCCTCTTCCAGCAGACAGGTGGTGACACTCTATAGGGGACACAAGGAACTGCAGATGCTGGAATCTTAAGGGAAAAAAAGACAAAGTGCTGGAGGAACTCAGCAGATCAGGCAGCATCTCTAGAAAAAAAGGATGGGTGACATTTTCGGGTGGGGTCTCTGGTTCAGACACATTGTCCTTCTGGCAATGTGTTGCCTATAACAAGGTAACTGATTTAATGCCATTTACCCTGTTTCCACATTGGAGAACATGGAGAGGTGATGTTTCCTTGGGGTGCTCTAACGCTGGTTAACGTCCTTGTGGGGAACTAACATGTCGACAGCGCCAGTGCATGCGTTGCAGCCTGCAGTGAGCATGGGATGACAGCACTAATGCATGGGTTGCAGCATGCAGCGAGACCATGCTCTCAGCACTGATGCATGTGATGCAGCCTGCAGCGAGACCCGGCTGACAGCACTAATGCATGCGATGTAGCCTGCAGCGAGACCCGGCTGACAGCACGAATGCATACGATGCAGCCTGCAGTGAGACCATGCTCTCAGCACTAATGCATGCGATGCAGCCTGCAGTGAGACCATGCTGACAGCACTAATGCATGTGATGCAGCCTGCAGCGAGAGCATGCTCTCAGCACTGATGCATGTGATGCAGCCTGCAGCGAGACCCGCTGACAGCACTAATGCATGTGATGCAGCCTGCAGCAAGACCCAGCTGACAGCACTAATGCATGTTTTGCAGCCTGCAGTAAGCCTGGGCCGCCAAGACAAAGCTGAAGGGATCGGTGGACTGCGGGCACTGGCTGCATTGTGCCCCTTGGTCGCAGCTCCCCTGAGGCAGGCGATGCGAGTCAGAGACCGTGCGTGGACATCTGCAAACCCCTGCTGCCCTGCATGCAGATGCTCATACCTAGGATGGCCATTCACCCATCAATTCCATGCTGTCTCCCAGGGGAATTAGTACGGGTGTTAGGGGTTATGGGGAGAAGGGAGAAGAATGGGGTTAAGAGGGATAAAATATATCACTCATGATTAATTCTGCTCCTATCACTTATGAACAAGAATAACTCCATTGTTCCCATTCTCTCTCCCTATTTCCCCGCAGCTCTGCAACCTAGTCTCCCCCGCGCACAATCCACTTGGTCTGGGCCGCGTGGCGCAGCGCTGGAGTTGCTGCCATACAGCGCCAGGGACCCCGGTTCGATCCTGACTACGGGTGCTGTCTGTACGGAGTTTGTACGTTCTCCCCGTGACCTGCGTGGGCTTTCTCCGGGTGCTCCAGTTTCCTCCCATGCTCCAATGACGTGCAGGTTTGTAGGTTAATTGGTTTCTGTAAATTCTCCCTAGTGTGTAGGATAGAACTAGTGTACAGGGTGATCGCTGGCCAGCGTTGACTCGGTGGACCTCTAAAGTCTAAAGGTCTTATGGCAGTAACGCAATAGCCATGTGGATGTCAAATTAAAATTCGTATTGCATATTCTTGATTATTATATAATGCAAGGAAATATCCATTATCACCTGGGTTCAAAAAGAAACAGGGAGCTTTTATTCTAACAGGGTGATACAGTTAGTAGAGTTGCTGTCTTAAGACACAAGAGGCCTGGGTTCAATCTGCCTATAGTTTACAAGTTCTCCCAAGGGTTCACCCAAGTGCTCCAATTACCTCCCACACCCCAAAGACAAGTTCAGTTTAGTTTATTGTCACGTGTACCGAGGTACAATGAAAAGCCCTTGCTTGCGGGCTAACTAGCCAGGGGAATGACAAAACGTGATTACAATTACAGGTACATGATAAGGGAGTAACGTTTAGTGCAAGGTAAAGCCAGCAAAGTCCGATCAAAGATAGTCTGAGGGTCCCCGATGAGATAGATAGATCACCGTCCATATCTCTCGTTTCCCTCTCCCCTGACTCTCAGTCTGAAGAAAGGTCTCGACCCGAAACGTCACCTATTCCTTTGCCCAGAGGTGCTTGTCTGACCCGCTGAGTTACTCCAGTTTTTGTGTCAATCTTCTGTTTAAGCCAGCATCTGCAGTTCCTTCTTACACAAGAGGTAGATCGTAGTTTCAGGACTGCTCTCATGGTTGCGGTAGGATGGTTCAGTTCAAGGGGGTTGATCGGGGGTGATTGGCCAATGCCAACTGCCTCTAGTGTGTTCGTGAGTTGTGGGATCTGGGGACTTTGATGGGAATGTGGAAAGAATATTTAAATGGATCTTATGGATCCAAATGTGAAATTATGGATATGTTTACGGCAGAGATTGACACGTTTTTGATTAGCAATGGTGTCTGGGGTAATGGGGAGAAGGCAGGAGAATGGGGTTGAGGGGTAAGGATAGATGGCGGAGCAGACTTGATAGACAATAGGTGCAGGAGTAGGCCATTCGCTGTGATCATGGCTGATCATCCACAATCAGTACCCCGTTCCTGCCTTCTCACCATCTCCCCTGACTCCACTTAAGAGCTCTATCTAGAATAGGTTGCTTTGCTGTGTTGCTCTCTATATCTTTGAGGAGGCAAATGAAAAATGAATTCAAACGCTCTGTGCTCATTGTATGAAAGCATATACATGGCTGGATGGTGATAAGACACAAACTGGAGGCAGGGAACCTCCTGCCAAAAACATGTCCAAGAGCCACGATGCCTCCTGAGCTATATTGTTACTGTCGCTTGGCTGCTGACATTGTCACACTGTGACTGATACCTGCAGGCGGACACTAAGTGCCTGAGTAACTCAGTGGGTCAGGCTGCGTAGAGTCATGGAGTGTGGAAAATGACCCCTCAGCCCAACTTGCCCACATCCAGAGAATTGGCCTCCACTGCCTTCTGAGGCAGAAAATTCCACAGACTCACAACTCTCTGAGTGAAAAAGCTTTTCCTCGTCTCCGTTCTAAATGGCTTACCCCTTATTCTTACACTGTGGCCCCTGGTTCTGGACTCCCCCAACATTGGGATCATGTTTTCTGCCTCTAGCGTGTCAAAACCATTAATAATCTTACATGTTTCAATTGGGTCCCCTCTCATCCTAAATTCCAGAGTGTACAAGCCCAGCTGCTCCATTCTGTCAACACATGGCAGTCCCGCCATCCCGGGAATTAACCTTGTAAACCTACGCTACACTCCCTCAGTAGCAAGAATGTTCTTCCTCAAATTGGGAGACCACAACTGCACACAATACTCCCGGTGTGGTCTCACGAGGGCCCAGTACAACTGCAGAAGGACCCCTTTGCTCCTATACTCAACTCCTCGTGTTATGAAGGCCAACATGCCATTCGCTTTCTTCACTGCTTGCTGCACTGCCTGCTGTACCTGCATGGGCCGAATGGCCTAATTCTGCTCCTATTACTTAAGAACATTTGTGTATGTGGGTAGTTAATGATTGGTATAGAATCGGTGGCCTGTTTTTCCGTGCTTGTATCTCTTTTAAACCCTCCACCATAAAATTGCTCGAATCTGAAGGAAGATGAGGGAAAAATGCTTTCACTCAGTAGGTAGTAGGAGTTTGGAACTTAGAGCCTGAAAGGGCGGCAGAGGATGATTTAAAACTCTAATTCGGGGAAATGTACTGAGGGGAACATTAGCATCAGGGCTACAATGCTGGGCAGTCACATTAAGCAACAATGTTATTTTTCCATTGGCACTGATGTCACAAAATCGTCTACTTACGTGTTGTAAATTTTTAATGATTCAGAAACCTTAAATGGAATACTAATCGTCAACCATTATCTGCCTACACCTTTAAATATGAATGTTACTGAAAAGGTAGTGTCGACAGAAATGAAAACAAATGCCCTTGTTTTTAAAGCAGTCTGCTGCCTGTATTTGAGGGTTTCAGCTACAGGGAGAGGTTGGATAGACTTGGATTGTTTTCTCTAAAACGTCGGAGGTTGAGGGTAGACTCGATAGAAGTATATAAATTTGTGAGAGGCATAGATACGATAGACCAGGGGTGGGGAACCTTTTCATGTGGGAATGCCGCAGTAAGTTAGCTGTATCTAATAAAGCCGCATCCAAGAAACCTCAATTAGATATACTTCAAAATGTACATTATTACTAATGTTTTAATTGTGGCCGTCAGTCGGGGAGGATTATTTCGTTGAATCTTCTTTTACTCTTTGGTATTTTAAATACGTTAATTTTAAGATTAAAATAAAAATAATAAGACGAACAAAAACATATTCATAGAAACATAGAAACATAGAAAATAGGTGCAGGAGGAGGCCATTCGGCCCTTCGAGTCAGCACCGCCATTCATTGTGATCATGGCTGATCGTCCCCAATCAATAACCCGTGCCTGCCTTCTCCCCATATCCCTTGACTCCACCAGCCCCTAGAGCTCTATCTAACTCTCTCTTAAATCCATCCAGTGATTCGGCCTCCACTGCCCTGTGTGGCAGGGAATTCCACAAATTCACAACTCTCTGGGTGAAAAAGTTTTTTCTCACCTCAGTCCTAAATGGCCTCCCCTTTATTCACAGACTGTGGCCCCTGGTTCTGGACTCGCCCAACATTGGGAACATTTTTACTGCATCTACTCTGTCCAGTCCTTTTATAATTTTATACGTTACTATAAGAGCCCCCTCATCCATTGAACTCCAGTGAATACAAGTCTAGTCTTTTCAACCTTTCCTCATATGACCGCCCCGCAATCCCAGGATTCAATCTGGTGAACCTGCGCTGCACTGCCTCAATCACAAGGATGTCCTTCCTCAAATTAGGAGGAAATAAAAGGAATTTTTCTGCAAAATTTGGATTAATTCAAAAGGCCGCATTTAATGGCCTAGAAGGCTGCAGGTTCCCAAACCCTGGGATAAACAGTCAGAACCTTTTCTTCCCCGGGGTGGAAATGTTCAACACTAGAGGGCGTAGCTATAAGGTGAGAGGGGGGAAATATAATGTAGATGCATGCGCGTGGCAAGTTTTCTTTATACACAGGGTGGCGGGGGTCTGGAATGTATTGCCAGGGGTGATGGCGGATGCAGCTACGATAGTGGCGTTTAAGAAGCTTTCAGATAGGCACGTGGATATGGATCGAGTGCAGGCAGATGAGATCAGTTCAGCCCAGGCATCATGTTTGGCACAAAGATTGTGGGTGGGAGGACCCATTCCCATGTAAAATATGTTAAAAGAAAACTATATAAAAATGAAGCCCGATTTTAAGTCAGAATTTTTAAATTAAAATATTGCATTCTGAATAACGCTTCATAGTTCCAGATCAGCAAACAACAAGCTCACCAGCAAATTATGTATTCATTACCCTCCTACATTTCAGAATTTGTTTTTTCTGGAAATTTCCGTCACTTGAGGTGTTTTCCCCTTCTCCATTTTTCATTTCTGCTCGCATTAGGCAAAGAGTGATACAGCGCGGAAACGGGCCCTTTGTCCCAAACTTGTCCACACCGGCCAACATGTCCCAGCTACACTAGTCCCACCTGCCCGCGTTTGGCCCGTATCTCTCCAAACCTGACCTATCCATGTACCTGTCCAACTGTTTCTTAAACGTTGGGAGTGTCCCAGCCTCAACTGCCTCCTCTGGCAGTTCGTTCCATACGCCCACCACCCTTTGTGTGGAAAGGTTACTCCTCAGATTCCTATTAAATCTTTTCCCCTTCACTGTAAACCTCTGTCCTCTGGTCCCCGATTCATCTACTCTGGGCAAGAGACATGTTTCTGATACTCATTGGTTCCGATGAAGGATCTTCGACTTGAAACATTTACCAGATCTTTTCCCACAGAAGCTGCCGAATCACTGAGCTTTTCCAGCATTTTCTATTTTTTTTAAATTTCAGATGTCTAGGACTGGAAGTTTATTTTTATTTTTTATTTTAATTTATGGCCATCTTTCTTAGTTTGCCCTCTGCTGAAAGCTGTTATTATTGAGAATTCACACTGCCACTTTCATATCAGGAAGGTTAATTAGGGAGAGACAAAGAATGTGGTGGTATTCACAACCTCAGGATGTCCCAAGGTGCCGGCTGTCGTTGCATCAAAGGAAATGTGGCAGCTAGTTTTCCCACAGCTTAGTCTCACAAATAATATTAACCGGATAAATCACCTCAGTGATAATAAAATTGTTATGTGAAAAGAACAGAGGGTTAACATTGGCCAGCACAAGGGGCACAGAGTAGATGGGGCTTTAATTTATTCAGCGGGTGAGGCAACATCTCAGGAGAGAAGGAACGGGCGACATTCACAGTCCAGCCACACAGTTATTAAATCTCCCAGTTGGACATCCAGCTTCATTCACACAGACGGGGAAGAAGGTACCTGATGAGGTGGGAAAGTGGATGAGGTGGATGTGCTCCTGCTCTCTCTGTCGCTTGAGAGGTTTTCCCTGTATTCCCAATACCTGGAGATGCAGCACAGAAACAGGCTGTAATGGCTATTTCTGATTTTTCCAGTATCCTCATTTCCAATTGCCATTACTACACGGGTAAGTAGGAGTGATCTTACGCAGACCTAATAGAGCTGATCTTCCTGTCGTTATTTCCAGTTTAGTTGCTTGTTTATTGAAGTAGTTGTACAAACAAAGAGATGAACGTACCAGGCCTTCCTTATTCTGCATGCAAGCTGTAGCTGCCTATCCTGTCCCTGGTCTGGTGAGAACTGTATGCTCTCCCTCCCTGTGTCTGTCGCTTCCTGTTCCCTATGCCTATATATATATATATATATATATATATATATATATACCCCTGTGCCTGTAATGACTGCCCCCTAGTGTCCAAAATAATACTGCAAGATATTTCTCGACAAAATGCCAACTGTAGCTAGTTTATACATAAATGACTCCTACACAGGCCCTTTGGTCCATTGCATCTGCACCCACTAACTTCAGCTGCTCTCCTCCCATCTTATTCTTCCAAATTTCCATCAATTCCCCCACAAACAAGGGGCAATTTATAGCGGGCAATTAACCTACAATATAGTTTAGTTTTGTTTAGAGATACAACGTGTAAACAGGCCCTTCGGCCCACCTAGCCCGTGCCGACCAGTGATTCCCACACACCAACACTATCCTGCACACACACTGGGCCAACTCACCTGCAAACCTGCACGTCTTTGGAGTGTGGGAGCAAGCCGGAGCACCCGGAGAACACCCGCGCAGGTCATGGGGAGAACGTGCAAACTCCGTACAGACAGCACCTGCAGCCGGGATCGAACCCGGGACTCTGGCGCTGCAAGGCAGCAACTCTACCGCTGCGCCAGGATGTGGAAGAATGTGGAGCACCATGAGGAAATACAAGCAGTCGCGAGGGACAACATTCAAACTCCACACAGAGAGCTTCTCAGGCCAGGAATGGGGTACCGATTCTGGATGATCAGCCATGATCATATTGATTGGCAATGCTGGCTCGAAGGGCCGAATGGCCTACCCCTGCACCTATTTTCTATGTTTCTATGATTAAAATTGGCTCACTAGAAACAGTTGTGCCTACGTTCAACTCTAATGGACTCTCTGCTCATAGATCCAATGCACCAGACCACCAGGGTATCATAATCATAATCATACTTTATTAGCCAAGTATGTTTTGCACCATATACGAGGAGTTTGATTTGCCATAGTCTTACCAATAAAAAGCAACAAAACACACCAAATACATTTTAACATAAACATCCACCACAGTGACTCCTCCACATTCCTCACAGTGATGGAAGGCGAAAAAAAGTTAAATCTCTTGCCTTCTTTGTTCTCCTGCGGTCGGGGGCCTCGAGCCTTCCGTTGACCTTAGCTCCGGTAGCCGGCGGCGTTTGGGCCCTCGCGTTGGGGCGATCAGGCTCCTGGATCGGGGGAATCTCAGCTCCCCTGCCCCGGATGATCTGACCCCGGGTCGGGGCTGGTCGAAACCTTCCGTTCCGTCTGTAGTTCCCGACATCGGTCGCTACCCGAGACGGCCAACTCGCCGATGTTGAAATCCGCAGGCTGCGGTTGGAGGGACCATCCCGGGCAAGTCCATGTGGGTGGGGCTCAAAGTCAGTCCCGAGCAAGGCCGCCAGCTCCATGATGTTAGGCCGTAGAGCGACCGGAGATACGATCCGGACAACAATCCCATCTCCGACAAGGTAGGAGATAGAAAAAAAAGTTCCCCCCCAACCCCCCCCCCTTACATAAAACAAACAAGAAAACATTAACACATGCTTTTAAAACACACTAAAAATAACAAAAAAAAAGACAGACAGAATGTTGGCGAGGCTGCCATCGCGGAGCCATCCCTGCCAATCTTTGAGACGTCCATCTTGATTTACAACATATTGGACATTTTGACCATATGTCGCACAGCCTTTCAGATCTTCATTATCAACGAGGGACAGGTGTTTGCTCAGATGTTGCTCATCTCACTCTGTCGCTCAAAACTAATTTAGCCCAAATACATTTTCATCCCAGTCCGACCACACAGTTATTAAATCTCTCAGTTGGACATCCAGCTTCATCACATCCCCATCAACTTGTTTTCTCCACGATGTTCAAGTCACAACATCTGGTTTGCTCACATTGAGTTTTAAGATTTTGATGAAGATCCAGGCATCTATGAATGCAGACTACAGCAAGTATTACGAGTTTATAAACGTAATTTTGTTCCTCAGTACAATTAGTAGTTTCTTCATAGTGCCACTGTGTGCTGGTGCCCAGTGTATCTCGAAACTCATCTAAACACGGCACAGAAAATCTGAAATGGAGCTATTACAATTTTGAACAAAAAGGGGCCAAAAGATTTACATTGAGCCGAGGCATGTCCTGAAACATTTAACACCAAATAAATAATTTTACAGCGTAGGTTTACACACTGGAGACTCCAGAGCTGAACTTGAAACCAGAGCTTTCTGGATCAGATGTACAAGTGCAATCACTTACAATATAATGACCAGCACGCATAATGATTCCACAGAAATTAAAATTTATAACAGGTAAGTGGTTCACTAGGGCTGCACGGTGGTGCGATGATAGACTTGCTGGCTTACAGCGCTTGCAGCGTCGGAGACCCAGTTTCCATCCTGACTACGGGTGCTGTTTGTACGGAGTTTGTACGTTCTCCCCGTGACCTGCGTGGGTTTTTCTCCCACACTCTCTTTGGTTTCCTCCCACACTCCAAAGACGTGCAGGTATGTAGGTGAATTGGCTTGGCAAATGTAAAAATTGCCCCTAGTGCGTGTAGGGTAGTGTTAATGTGCGGGGATCGCTGGTCGGCGCGGACCCGGTGGGCCGAAGGGCCTGTTTCTGCGCTGTATCGAAACTAAACTAAACGCTATTTCCCAAAAATCAAAATTAGCACATTTAAGTTGAGGTTGTGCAAATATAAGGTTTTCTAAAACAGGTGTTTCCTGCAATAATAGGCGGTCCAATGGTGCAGCTGGTGGTGCTGCTGTCTCACAGCGCCAGAGACCCCAGTTCAATCCTGACCTTGGGTGCTGTCTGTATGGAGTTTGCACGCTCCTCCTCCCACTTCTTCTTATCGAGTCCGCACACAAGATTAGAGGTTATGCAGCCAGAGATGAACACACTTCTCGGCATCTGCAATGGTGTCTGTCTTGCGCCTCTTGTGCGTGGAAAGATTGGTGAAAACAGGGCTGCAACGTGAACGCTCTTTTCTTGATCCCCCTTCTTCCCACATCCGAAATTCATAAGAGTTTGTCGTTTAATTGGGCTCTGCTAATTTCCCCTTGCTAGTAGGGAGTGGATGCGAAAGTGGGCCGAAGGGCCTGTTTCCGTGCCGTATTTTTCAATCAAACAATCAGGAAACGACTCCCAATCTCTTGTTAAATGCTTCAGGACTTGCCTCGGCTCACTGTAAATCTATTGTCCCCGTTTTGTTCAAAATTGTGATTGTTAAACTTCAGATTTTCTATAATATGTTTAGATTGGTTTAGGGATACAGCGAATCCTCACCTTCGTCCCACCGAGTCCGCGCTGACCAGCGATCCCCGTACGCTTGCACTAACACTAGGGACAATTTACAATCTTTACCAAAGCCAATTAACCTACAAACCCGCACGTCTTGAGTGTGGGAGGAAACCGGAGCACCCGGAGAAATCCCGCAGGGTCACATGCAGAACATACAAAGTCCATACAGACGGCACCCGTAGTCAGGATCGAACCAGGGTCTCTGGCGCTGTGAGGCAGCGCCACCGTGCCGCTGTGTCGATTCTGCAAAACCAATTTTCTGTTGAATTTGAGAGCTGATTTTCCCTCCGGAATCTCTCATTGTTTTCTCACCAAAAGTAGATTGGGGGATATACACACGTCTACACTGTCAAAGGTGGAAGTGGGAAGTCTGTGTAAATGACCACAGACAATAAGTTCCCACTGCGATGCTGGCACCAATCCATATTTACTTTAGTTTAGTTTAGAGATACATCACGGAAATTGGCCCTTCATCCCATCGAGTCCGCACCGACCAGCGATCCCCGCACATTAACACTATCCTACACTCACGAGGGACATTCTTTCACATTTATACCAAGACAATTAACCTGCAAACCTGTACGTCTTTGGAGTGTGGGGGGGAAATGAAGATCTGAGGGAAGCCCCACGCAGGTCACGGGGAGAAGGTCCAAACTCCCTACATACAAGCACCCGTTGTCAGGATCGAACCCGGGTCTCTGGCGCCGTGAGGCAGTAGCTCTACCGCTGCGCCACCGTGACACCAAGATGTATACCGCACACGCTCCGTAATCAAAAATAACTGGTGTCAGCTTTTTCATTTTTCAGTGAGATATCATTAAAATATTTGTGCTCGATCACGACGGTGGTGATGTGCTAATTTGAGCATTAAATTTAGCAGTTAATAATTTCCATCACACAGCACAGCGTAATGTGCAGCCAAAATAGCTCGCAAATTCTTTGTGCTTGCAGCCACTTATATTACAGGACCTCTTCTGGATGCTCCATCTAAGCCTACACAGGTGTGAAATGAGTCGGTACTTAACGCTGGTCATTTTGTTAACAGTGTGTTGTTCACTTTCATAGGTTCATAAGTTATTGGAGCAAAATTGGGCCATTCCACCCATCAAGGCAACTCCGCCATTCAATCTCTCTCTCCCTCAGCCCCATTCTCCTGCCTGCTCCCCATATCCCCTCCCGCACTAATCAAGAATCTATCTATCTCTGCCTTAAAAATATCCATTGACTTGGCCTCCACAGCCTTCTGTGGCAATTAATTCCACAGATTCACCACCCCATGCTATTTTCCCCAAGACTTGGCTTTATTTTCTGAATTCTCTCCAACTGAAGTTCTCTTGGAATTTCAAGTTAAATATTAAAAATGTTATTCTCACAGTGAAGAAAAAGGATAGGAATTAAACTCGCTGCCATGGAATTGTGGCAATCCATATGTGGCGTACTCCGCTGAATCATACCCGACCTCTTAGAATACTCGACCTCTTAGAATTCCACAACACAAATCCCACAAATCATAGTCATATAAAGTGTGCAATAAAAGGACATTCGGCCCAAACTTGCCCACACCGGCCAACACCCAGCTACAGTAGTCCCACCTGCCCGTGTTTGACCCATATCCCGCCAAACCTGTCCTATCCATGTACCTGTCTATTTCTTAACCATTGGGATAGTCCCAGCCTCAACTACCGCCTCCGGCAGCTCATTCCCTACACCCACCACCCTTTGTGTGGCAATGTTACCCCACAGATTCCTACTAAATCTTTTCCCCTTCACCTTGATCCGATGTCCACTGGTCCTTGATTCACTTACTCTGGCCAAGAGAGTCTATTCAACCACCCGGTCTATTCCTCTCATGTTTTTCTACACTATTTTCTAGCTTTCTCCACCCCCCCCCCCCCCACCTTACTAAATCAGTCTGAAGAACGGTCCCAACCCAAAATGCATGTGGCCACGTGCAGCTGCAGCTGCAGGCCTGGTTTGCTGCTGTGAGAAGGTTCACCAGACTGATTCCTGGGATGTCAGAACTGTCTTATGAAGAAAGACTGCATAGACTCGGTTTATACTCTCTAGAATTTAGGAGATTGAGAGGGGATCTTATAGAAACTTACAAAATTCTTAAGGGGTTGGACAGGCTAGATGCAGGAAGATTGTTCCCGATGTTGGGGAGGTCCAGGACAAGGGGTCACAGCTTAAGGATAAGGGGGAAATCCTTTAGGACCGAGATGAGAAGGACTTTTTTCACACAGAGTGGTGGGTCTCTGGAACTCTCTGCCACAGAGGGTAGTTGAGGCCAGTTCATTGGCTATATTTAAGAGGGAGTTAGATGTGGCCCTTGTGGCTAAGGGGATCAGAGGGTACGGAGAGAAGGCAGGTGCGGGATACTGAGTTGGATGATCAGCCATGATCATATTGAATGGCGGTGCAGGCTCGAAGGGCCGAATGGCCTACTCCTGCACCTAATTTCTATGTTTCTATGTTTCTATAAGACTTTAGTTTAGTTTAGTTTAGTTTAGAGATACAGCGCGGAAACAGGCCCTTTTGGCCCACCAAGTCCGTGCCGACCAGCGATCCCCGCACATTAACACTATCCTACACTCACTAGGGACAATTTTCACATTTACCAAGCCAATTAACCCACAAACCTGCATGTCTTTAGAGTTAAATTTGAGACGGTACAATTAACTTTTCTAACTTTGTCGGTGCCAGAAACGTGGCGACTATTGTACACTGCCGAGGTGAGGTCCGCTGCATGATTTTACCGGATTGTATGCAACATGATGCGTATGAAGAATTTCACTGTACCTCGGTACATGTGACAATAACGTATCAATGTATCACTGAATCAATGTATGGGGAAAATATTAGCAAAATAAACAATGGGGGGGCATCTCATTTAAACTTACCGAATAGTGAAAGGTCCAGATGGAGTGGAAGTGGAGAGGATATTTCCACTGGTGAGAGAGTCTAGGACCAGAGGGCACAGCCTCAGAATTAAAGGATGTTCCTGTAGAATGGAGACGATGAGTAATTTCTTTAGCTGGCGGTTGGTGAATCTGTGCAATTCATTCCCACAGAAAGCTGTGGAAGCCAAGTCATTGGGTATTTGTAAAGCAGAGATTGACGCATTCTTGATTAGTGCAGGTGTCAGGGGTTATGGAGAGAGGCGGGAGACTGGGGTCGAGGGGGAAAGATAGATCAGGCATGATTGAATGGCTGAGTAGACTCAATGGGCCGAATGGCCTAAATCTGCTCCTACGACTTATGAACCCTAAAATTATGATCTTCTGAGATGCACACTGACCTGCGATGATTTGTCACCACATTTTTTCAGCCCACTTTAGGAAGCAGGTCACCTCAGCTCCAGGTAATGCAAAGGCAAGAACAGACCGGCTCTTTATAGGAACAATTAGAGGAAGCTCAGAAAAGAACAGAAGCAGGTCATTAATGTAAAAGTCACTTAATAAATTTGGAGCATTTCATTTCTCCTTGGCACGGGATGGCGTCAGACAGTTTGTTGAACTTCAGCCAAGAGTATTGCTGTTTTTCGGGACTTAGAGATTTACCTGCACACTGTCAAAGCTTCCTTCTCCTTGACTGATTTACTGTTGCAGAAGGTGGAAGTGAACACATCTGGTAAGTTAGGTTTAGTTTTTCAGTTTAGTTATTAGATAGAGCGCGGAAACAGGCGCTTCGTCCCACCGAGTCTGCGCCGACCAGCGATCCCTGCACACCAACAGTATCCTACTCACACTAGGGACAATTTACATTTCTACCAAGCCAATTAGCCAACAAACCTGTACGTCAAGTCAAGTGAGTTTCTTGTCATGTGTCCCTGATAGGACAATGAAATTCTTGCTTTGCTTCAGCACAACAGAACATAGAAGGCATTGACTACAAAAACAGATCAGTGTGTCCATACACCATTATATAAATATATACACACATGAATAAATAAACTGATCAAGTGCAAATAACAGATTATGGGTTATTAATGTTCAGAGTTTTGTCCGAGCCAAGTTTCATAGCCTGATGGCTGTGGGGAAGTAGCTATTCCTGAACCTGGTTGTTGCAGTCTTCAGGCTCCTGTACCTTCTACCTGAAGGTAACGGGGAGATGAGTGTGTGGCCAGGGTGGTGTGGGTCCTTGATGATGCTGCCAGCCTTTTTGAGGCAGCGACTGTGGTAAATCCCCTCAATGGAAGGAAGGTCAGAGCCAATGATGGACTGGGCAGTGTTTACTACTTTTTGTAGTCTTTTCCTCTCCAGGGCGCTCAAGTTGCCGAACCAAGCCACGATGCAACCGGTCAGCAAGCTCTCTACTGTACACCTGTAGAAGTTAGAGAGAGTCCTCCTTGACAAACCGACTCTCCGTAATCTTCTCAGGAATTAGAGACGCTGATGAGCTTTCTTGATAAATGTGCACGCCCAGGAATTTGAAGCTCTTCACCCTTTCAACCATCGACCCGTTGATATAAACGGGACTGTGGGTCCCATGGGGATGTGGGAGGAAACCGAAGATCTCGGACAAAACCCACGCAGGTATAAACGTGCGTTGAACATATAAACTCCGTACAGATAGCACCCATAGTCAGGATCGAACCCTTGTCACTGGCGCTATAAGGCAGTAGCTCTACCACTGGTATAAGCAACAGGCAAATCAGTCCATTTGGCTGGTGACAAAAGAAACTGCAGATGCTGGAATCTTGAGCAAAACACAAAGCGCTGGAGTAACTCTGCAGGTCAGGCAGCATCTGTTGAATGACTGGGCAACGTTTCGGAGAAACATCGCCCGTCCCTTCCCTCCTGACCCGCGGAGTTACTCCAGCAACACTACCCGCTGCACCACTGTGCCGCCCTTTGTAATCCATGTGTCATCTCCAAGTCATGTCAAAATGTTCCAACATCCTTCACAGGTTTAATTTTGTTTGAATTTCTAACGAGTGTTATCTTGTACAGAAACGAAACAGACGTTTTTATTCCAAAAACATCCCACGAACAACACCCAGAAACAAACCAGTGAATCAAACATTTGGAAGCATTTGTTGGTTGAATAATCACAGCTATTTTGATGCAAAAGGAAATCAAGTCAATACCGGCTCCAAGCAGAGCAATTAGTTTTTATCTAGTTTCGAGGCACAGCGCAGAAACAGGCCCTGCGGCCCACAGAGTCCACTCCGACCAGCCACCTCCACACACTAACACACACTGGGGACAATTTACAATTTTACCAAATCCAATTAACCTACAAACCACACACTAATGCTATCCCACACACTCGAGGGACAATTTACAATTTTACTGAAGCCAATTAACCTACAAACATGTTCGATTTTTGGAGTGTGGGAGGAAACCGGAGCACCCTGGAGAAAACCCACGTGGTCACAGGGAGAACGTACAAACTCCAAACAGTCTGATTCCTCCCCACCTTATTCATCTGTAGCACTTAGATTTATTCTCTCGCACGCCCACTCACCTGTATTAGGATCAATTATGGAGCGAAGAAAAATAGGCAACGTTTCGGGCCGAAACCCTTCTTCAGACCCGAAACGTGGCCCATTTCCTTCGCTCCATAGATGCTGCCTCACTCATGGATTTTCTCCAGCATTTTTTGTCTACCTTCAATTTTCCAGCATCTGCAGTTCCTTCTTAAACACTTAGGATCAATTATCCCTTTTTTGGGATGTGGCAGGAGCACCCGATGGGGGAAACCCACATATTTGCAGAGAGAACATGCAAACTCCCACAAAGACAGCACCCCAGAGGTCTGAGGAAGGGTCTCGACCCGATACGTCACCCATTCCTTCTCTCAGCCTGTCCCGCTGAGTCACTCCAGCATTTTGTGTCTTCTGGGGTGTGTAGGAGTCTCTTCCTACACACCCCAGTGGTTGGAATTGAACTTGGAACCCTGAGCTATGAGAAAACAGCACTAACTGCCACATATTGTGCATCACAGGGACACCAAAATAGCCTCTGTAACCACACACTAATGCTATCCCACACACTCTAGGAACAATTTACAATTTTACCAAATCCAATTAACCTAAAAATATGTTTGTTTTTGGAGTGTGGGAGGAAACCGGAGCACCCGGAGAAAACCCACTCGGTCCCAGGGAGAGCGTTGGCTTAATGCTTTGTCATCCTTTGACAATGAAGTACTCATCGTTTATGGAGATACAACATGGAAACAGGCCTTTTGGCCCACCGAGTCCATTGTCAACTATCGACCACTCATTTACATTAATACGACACTAATCTAACGCAACTTTTAAATTCTCTCTATATTGTCATCAATTCCATCCATCTTTTAGCTACACACTTGGGGCAAGTTACACCAACCAATCCAGAGTTTCGCACATGCTCCCTGTGACCACGTGGGTTTTTTTCCAGTTTCCTCCCACACTCCAAAGATGTACTGGTTCGTAGCCATCAATGGCCTGTTTCCTTTATCATTGTTTGCACATCTTTCATATCTTTTTTTGCATATCTTTCGTTCATTGTTCTTTATCTCTCTCTACATCACCATCTATATCTCTCGTTTCCCTTATCCCTAACCAGTCTGAAGAAGGGTCTCGACCCAAAACGTCGCCCATTCCTTCTCTCCAGAGATGCTGCCTGCCCCGCTGAGTTACTCCAGCTTTTTGTGTCTATCTTCGGTTTGTAGGTTAATTGGTTTCGGTAAAATTGTAAATAGACAATAGGTGCAGGAGAAGGCTATTCGGCCCTTCCATCCAGTACCTAGTGTGGAAGATCTAGTGGTTACTGGTCGGCGAGGACTCTGTGCCGCGGCATCTTTGCCGACCGGCAATCATCCATGCACTCGTTCTATCATACACACCGGGGACAACTTACAGAAGCCAATTCATCTACAGACATGCATGTCGTTGGTGCACGGGAGGAAACAGGAGAAAACCCACTCGGTCACAGGGAGAGCATACAAACTCTGTGAAGACAGCACCCGTAGTCAGGTTTGAACCCGGGTCTCTGGTGCTGTGAGGCAGCAACTCTACCGCTGCGCCACCGTGCCGCTCAATGTTTATGGCACATAGATTCAAGATTCAGGAGAGATTATGGTTAAGTGTTCCTGACAGGACAATTAAATTCTTGCTTTGCTTCAGCACAACAGAACATAGTCGGCATTGACTACAGAACAGATCAGTGTGTCCATATACCATTATATAAATATATACACGCAAGAATAAATAAACTGATAAAGTGCAAATAAACAGATAATGGGCTATTAATGGTCAGAGTTTTGTCCAAGCCAAGTTTAATAGCATGATGGCTGTGGGAAAGTAACTATTCCTGAACCTGGTCATTACAGTCTTCAGGCTCCTGTACCTTCTACCTGAAGGTAGTGGGGAGATGAGTGTGTGGCCAGGATGGTGGGGGTCCTTGATGATTCTGCCAGCCTTTTTGATTGTACACCAGATGATAGATGCAAAGGCATGCAATGAGTGAAGATAGTGGCAGAAGGGGAGAAGAAACAGAGACAGGCAAAGATGGCAAACAACCCTCTACTCACTGTGGCAAGCAATGCCTGTGGCAAGCAAGCACAGAAAATGCTACATCTCTCCCTCCCGCCCTCCCTAAGCTAGTCGATTTTCTTGAGAACACATTTCAGTGGTCTCAATGCAAACAATACAATATTCAATCATCTTGTGTAGGAAGGAACTGCAGGTGCTGGTTTGAATCGAAAATAGACACAAAAAGCTGGAGCAACTCAGCGGGGTCAGGCAGCATCTCTGGAGAAAAGGAATAGGTAGCGTTTCGGGTCAAAATGCTTCTTCAGACCACCCTGGCCCGCAGCCGTACAAGTCTAAATCATATTTCCAACCGGATATTCACCCACTTATTTTCAAAAGTCTTTCTCAAATTAATTTTTATCACCTTCAACAGGATATTCCTCCTTTTCACAAGTCCTCTCTGCCCAGTGCCAGAGACAGAAACTTCTCTGCTGAAACATGCTCATTTTAATTCTCAGTTTCTCTTTTACACTCACAAGTGAAGTTAGATAACCTGGACACATTCCTACCCCCAAAATATAAGGTTTATTCATAACATTTGCTGGAGATCAGTTCAGTTTTGTTCAGTTTAGTTTATTGTCACGTGTACCAAGGTACAGTGAAAAGCTTTTGTTGCGTGCTACCCAGTCAGCGGAAAGACAATACGTGATTACAATTGGGCCACTAACAGTGTACACACACATGACATGATATGGGAATAACGTTTAGTGCAAGGTAAAGTCCGATCAAAGATAGTCTGAATGTTTAAGAAAGAACTGCAGATGCTGGAAAAATCAAAGGTAGATAAAAATGCTGGAGAAACTCAGCGGGTGAGGCAGCGTCTATGGAGCGAAGGAATAGGTGACGTTTCGGGTCGAGACCCTTTTTCAGACTGATGTGGGGGTGGTGGGGGCGGGAAGAAGAAAGGAATAGGCGGAGACAGTGGGTTGCGGGAGAGCTGAAAGATAGTATGAAGGCCACTTTACTCTCTGGATGTGGTAGGATGATTCAGTTGCCTGATAACAGCTGGGAAGCAGTCTGAAGAAGGGTCTCGACCCGAAACGTCGCCTATCTCCTTAGATGCTGCTGCACCTGCTGAGTTTCTCCAGCTTTTTGTGTAACCCAACAGCTGGGAAGAAACTGTCCCTGAAACTGGAGGTGTGCATTTTCACACTTTTACACATTTTATCTGATGGGAGAGGGGGGGGGGGGGGGGGGGGGGAAGGGAGCAGCCAGGGTGTGATCGGTCCTTGATTATACGATAGAACTTTATTTATCCCAGGAGGGAAATTGGTCTGCCAACAGTCGTAAAACACAATAAGATACATGCTACATGCCTACACAATGCAAACGTATTTTTCTCTGCATTCAATGTACCATCAATTTTAATCGAGTTCTATCCTACACACTAGGGACAATTGTGCCAAAGCCAATTTACCTGCAAATCTGCACGTCTTTGGAATGTGGGAGAAAATGTGAGAACATACAAACTCCGCACAGACAGCACCCGTAGTCAGGATCGAACCCGGGTCTCTGGTGGTGTGAGGCAACAACTTTACCGCTGCCCCACCGTCGCCTTGGGATATATTGAGGACAACGTGCTGTTTTTTTTGTGCAGGAGTGTGGCCTCCTGGGAGGTCAGAAGGTGTCGTCTAAATTTAATTTATGTTCCAACAGAATTCTAATTGTGAAGAATCCACAGTCCACAGGGTCCCCATCGCTCACGCTCCTCAGTACCGCGCAGAAATCAACGTCCTCCTACGGAATGAGCCGCCGAACATGCCGTGAAGGAGCAAGCTGCAACAGCGCTGGAAGGAAGCGTTAGACCAGTCAGTCCCAGCACAAGAAGGGTCTCGACCCAAAACGTCACCTCTTCAGGGTCTGTCCTGCTGAGTTACTCCAGCTTGTTGTGTCTATCACAGCATTGACATCCATGTCTACAGCAGCAAGTTGTAGGGTCTATTCACACACAGGGATGCAAAGTTTTCAGCACACAAGATTTTCGGCTTAAAAAACAAATCGCAAAAAAAAAACCCAGAAGACCAACTTCCTTGGATTATCGCTAGGAAACCTGATATACACGTTGGAACTCATAACGGTCATAGAAACATAGACAGTAGGTGCAGGAGTAGGCCATTCGACCCTTCGAGCCTGCACAGCCAATCAATATGATCATGGTTGATCATCAAATGTCAGTACCCCATTCCGGCTTTTTTCCCCATATCCCTTGGTTCCCTTAGCCCTGAGAGCTAGATCTAACTCTCTCTTGAAAGCATCCAGTGAATTGGCCTCCACTGCGTTCTGTGGCAGAGAATTCCACAGATTGGAGACTGGGTGGACTCCATCATCATAGGTGCCACCAGCTAAATGATGATGGTTGGTCATGTAAAGAGAGGTCACTTTGAGACCTGTCACACTGGGAATCAATCCACAAGTAACCTCTTCAATTGAATTTCAGGGATAGATAGATTCTTGATTTGTACGGGTGTCAGAGGTTATGGGGAGAAGGCAGGAGAATGGGGTTAGGAGGGGGAGATAGATCAGCCATGATTGTTAAGTAGACTTAATGGGCCAAATGACCTCATTCTACTCCTATTCCTTATGGCATACAATATAGTAGCTATTAGCCTTGCATTTGATAATGATCATCATGGACATTGCCCCTTTCCCACCCCGGTCATTCCTTCTTCTCCCTGCTCCTTCCATAAGCTGTGTTGCTGTCCGCTTCACCTCTACCCCACTGCGGACATTAGACGTTGTCTATTTAACAGAAGCCCAACAATACTGAGAACTGTGCAAGAAGGAACTGCAGATGCTGGCTTAACCCGAAGATAGACACAAAAACCTGGAGTAACTCAGTGGGACAGGCAGCATCTCTGGAGAGAAGGAATCAAGGGTATGTTTCTCTCCAGAGATGCTGCCTGTCCCGCTGAGTTACTCTAAGTTTTTGTGTGTTCTTGAGTTTAACTTAATAGTATTTAGGTATAGTACTAACTGATCTGATAGCGTGCAAAACTAAACTGTTCACTGTCCCTTAAATAATAAACCTAAACATAATTCTTGGTATTTACAAGCTTCAATTATGATTCACATAACAAAAGATCTCTGGGGAAAGAAAACAATATAGAAATATTGGCTACAGGTGGAGTCTCAGATAGCATCTGAATAGAGAACAAAATAGGAAAGACTGTTGAGATCTGCGTGTGTGTCTGCTTATCTGCGAAGGAACAGCAGGTGCTGGTTTACACCGAAGATAGACACAAAAAAGCTAGAGTAACTCAGCGGATCAGACAGTAATACTGGAGAAAAGGAATAGGTGACATTTCGGGCCGAGACCCTTCTTAAGTCTAAAGCATTGTCTCGACCCGAAACGTCACCTGTCCCTTTTCTCCAGAGGTGCTGTCTGACCCGCAGAGTTACTCCAGCTTTGTGTGTGTGTGTGTGTGTGTGTGTGTGTGTGTGTGTGTGTGTGTGTGTGTGTGTGTGTGTGTGTGTGTGTGTGTGTGTGTGTGTGTTTTTGTGTGTGTGTGCGTGCATGCGCGCGCGTGTGCATGTGTGTGTGTGTTTTTTTGTGTGTGCGTGTGCGCATGTGGTTTTTTGTGTGTGTGTGTGTGTGCGCGTGTTTTTTTGTGTGTGTGTGTACGTGCGTGCGTGCGCGCGTGTGTGCATGTGCGCATGTGTTTTTTTGTGTGTGCGTATGCGCATGTGTGTGTGTTTTTTTGTGTGTGTGTTTTTTGTGTGTGTGTGTACATGCGTGCGCGCGTGTGTGTGCATGTGCGCATGTGTTTTTTTGTGTGTGCGTGCGTGTGTGCATGTGTTTTTTTGTGCGTGCGTGTGCGCATATGTGTGTGTGTGTTTATTTATGTGTGGGTGTGTGTGCGTGCGTGTGTTGATATACGCACTGAACTTTTTTTTATCATGTGTTATATCATTTACAGATTACAATGTTTACATATCCTGTTGTGCTGCTACAAGAAAGAATATCATTGTTCTGTCCGGGACACATGACAATAAAACACCCTTGAGCTCTCTGCAGATTATGACCATGTCCATTTTATTAATTCCAGTTCCAATTCCTTGAATCTCTTCATAGGATCTGAGATTTGAGTGGAGAACCATCATCCTTCAAAGTGTGCCGTGTAACCCATCTCCACTGACCCTCTCCCCACCCACTTGCTGTTAAATCAAAAATATGACATTTTAAAATGAGTAATGTAATTACTCATGTGGGGGACATTAAAAAAAAACTTCTAAAAAAATGCACGAACCTGTCACACAGAGGACGTGGGCGTTGATGGGATTTTGATTTTAACAAAAGTATAAACTGGGAATGTGGAGGGAGGGACGGCATAGGCTGGTTTAAACACAAATTGTTGGAATAACTCAGCCGGTCAGGCAGCATCTCTGGGAAAAGGAACAGGTGATGTTTCGGGTCAAGACCCTTCTTCAGACTGAGAGTCAGGGGAAAGGGAAACAAGAGATATAGATGGTAATTAGGAGAAATTAATGGAAAATATATGGAAAAAGCACCGATAATCAAGGAAATGTGAATGAATGAATGAATTAATAAGTTTATGTAGACAAAGGTGCTGGAGAAACTCAGCGGGTGCAGCAGCAGCTATGGAGCGGGCCGAAACGTTGCCTATTTTCTTCGCTCCATAGATGCTACTGCACCCGCTGAGTTTCTCCAGCACTTTTGTCTACCTTCGATTTTCCAGCATCTGCAGTTCCTTCTTGAACAGAATAAGTTTATGTATTC